>JANHMN010000018.1:38846248-38863362 GCA_030674055.1 Rhabdomys pumilio
CAGCCCCGCCCACTCACCACCTTTCCCCTTTCCACCCAGCCCCGCCCACTCACCACCTTTCCCCTTTCCACCCAGCCCCGCCCACTCACCACCTTTCCCGGTCTGGGAGGAGTCGGAGGATACCTGTTCTCCCTCTTCAGGCTACTCTCCCAAAGTGTTCTGGGGAGTCTAGGAGCACACCCACCATGGGGAAGAAATCACTGAATACTGCTTGATCATCTCAGCCAATCCAGGTTGGTTCAGTCAGTGAGCTGTTTGCCCTGCAAGCACGGGGACCTGAGTTCATTCCCTAGAGCCCACATTTTAAAACCTAGGCATGGTAATGCAAGCCTGCAGTTTCAGTGTTAGGGAGGAGACAAGTGTTTCCTCAAGGACTGCTGCCCAGCCAGCTTACCCTAATCAGTGAGCTTCAGGTCAAGGAGACACCCTGCCTCAAAAATTCTGTGAATGGTGTATGAGGTACAGCCCTTGAGATTGACCTCTGCCTTCCACAGGAACACATACACATGAACACGTGTATATATAAATACAGTTACATAGACACACATACACAGAGGGCATGTGTGCATACACACACACACACACACACACACACTGAAGGCCTTCTCTCCAGCAGCCTGGGAGACTCCACCCTCACCCTGCCCTGTCTCCGTTGGCCACATCCCCAAGTTTCTTTCCGTTTCTGTATTCTACTTTGTCACATTTCCGTATCCTACTTTGTCAGCTGTAATTTGAGGCATTTTGACAATGTTGTTTCGAAACTGCCGGGGCCTGACATGCCATGGTTTGACATGCCATGGCTTATGAACGTGTATCGTAACCAGTTGTAAGATGCTTTTTAATTTTGTGTCCCACTAAGAGAGGGAATAAATGTCATCAATGAAGCAATGGCTCAAAGCTCTCCTCTCTTGTAGGATCCACTTCGTGTACATTAAGAAGGCTTTGCCTCTTTCAGATGTAACTTTATTACATAGCAGGGCCATTTTCATACCTTTCTGCAAGTCTAGTGTTTAGATTATAACCATAATATTAGTGATTTTTCTGAAGACACTTCCAACGTCAAGCTCATTGTGGGTAACACCAACAGTGTACTTATTGTCACCAAAATGGGACACTGTAACTCAGACATTATTAAACGCACACACACACCCCTGCATCTTCATGTGGATGAGAAATGGTTTATAATGGCTACGTGATAGCCAGGGTGTGCGCACCAGACTTTAACATCACACATATAGATGTTGCTGGGCTTCTGCGCTCTGTTACAGGATGCAGGGCCCTGTTTGTGACAGGATACAGGGCCCTGTGCAGTTTAGTACAGCATGACAGCATGCTGAGGTAAGCAAAGGTAAGTCTGGGCTGATAGGGGCACGCCTGGCCTTGAGGAGGAGGCGGACCGCGAGGTGTCACTACAAAGAGAGAAGGTTGACAGGAGGACTTTGCACGCACACCAAACCACGCGTGAGGCGAGCATGTCTGCCAAGCAGGTTGTTCTGCACCAAAGCAAAGGCCCCGGCCAGGAGTGAGTTAGACTGGAATGAGTTTGTATAAGGTGGAAGGGGCTCAGGGAAGCATTTATTAGGCACCAAGGGTGTGCCTTCGTGCCCCATGGGGCTCTTTGTTGTTTTTGTTTGTTTGTTTTTCAAAGACGTGAAGCTTTTCTAAATAAATAATGACAGCGGTGTTGGTGTCAGAGATGCAGGTGACAGTGGTGTCAGTTCTGTGATGTTGATGGTGACAATGATAACATCGGAGGTGACATGTTCTTAGGGCTCACTTTGTCCCACGCAGTGTCCCTGATTCTCTGTGTGCGGTGACATGCAGAATCTCTCCCATCTTCGGTCTACAAAGCGAGAATAAATAACAGTAACTTCTCCAAGGAGTGTCTGTGAGAGTTTGCTGGGTGCAGTCTTAGCACTGTGATGGCAGCCTGACGTTTGCCAGACCCTCAGTAAATGTCGGTGGTCACCACTGTCATTGGTTGTGTGTGTGTGTGTGTATGTGTGTGTGTGCTAGTGTTTGTGTATATGCACACGTGTATATAGTTGCATGCACACATTTGTGCACATGTACGCAGATGAGAAATTGACATCAGAGGTTGTTCTCTCTGTTGCATTTTACTTTATTTTTGGAAACAGGGTGTCCCACTGAACCTGGCACTCACCTGTTGGCTAATTTAGCTAGCCAGTGAGCTCTGGGGATCTGCTCATCCTCTCCAGCCTCAGGTCTACAATGCTGAGATTGTAGACATGTGTGTCCATGCCTGGCCTTTAAATGTGAGTGCTGAGGGTTTGAACTCAGCTCCTCATGCTTGATCACAGGCATTTTATCTACTGGGCCATCTCCCCATCCCTACCTACTTAGCTTTTCCAGACAAGGGCCTCATGAGAAAGAGGCCAGTGAACAGTCTAGACATGAAATGCTAAACATCAAACCTGTTACTCCAACGTCAGCCTCTCTCCTTAGCCTAAAGCACCCGTTGCCAGTCCTGAGCCTCCCCAGGCATGCTCTTGGCTGGTAGTTCCTAAAGGGTCTCTGGAAGATACAGGCAATGACTGACAAACCTAATATTATATTCAAAGCCCATGGCCCCATGAGAAAAAGCCGGGTATCCACCTGGTTAGAGACCAGGCTAAAAGTACAGCTAAAGGAGCCTAAACCCACTCCCAGTTGGTCCAGGTAGCCAGGGTGATTAAAGCCAGAGAGATACTAAATTCCAGAGGCTTGTGTCATCTCCAGGGAATACACTAATTGAGAAATAACATCCATAAAAATAATTCAATAGTAGTATGTACAGCTAAAAACAATAACCAAGTGTGACTGGCTGTCTAAGAATTAAGCAAAGTGAGACAAAGCATCTTTACGCTCAGGTACTCCCAGCGAAGGGGCCCAGGCACTTCTAGGTCTTCCCACCACCGAGGGACGGAGGGAGGGGCAAGTGCCTGTTCTGACTGTAGACATTCTCATTTCCCAGCAGTAGCTCTCAGAACCTTAACTCTTAAAGGCTCTTTGAGTGGCACATGTTAGGAGAGAGACTCAGTTAAGTCTGTTTCTCAGAGTACAAAGTGACAAGCTCTCCCAGGGCCAGTGGTAGCCATAAATATTTAACCGCTGCCTCTCTGGGGAAGAGCCCTGGGCTTATTACATCATAAGCACACCAGCATAAGTTTCTTACTAAGTACAGGCATGACGTAGGCTCAGCCCACAGCTCACAAGTCATAGTAAGAGAGTCAAGACAGTCAGTGTTCACTTGGTGTCTTCTCTGAGTGTGGCTGTGCCATGACGCACATGTTACCCAGCCATAGTTGAGACTGTGATTGAGGGGGTATGTCTCCAAAATGAATATTGCTTGGCATTTGCATTTGCCATAACATGGAAAAGCAAAAATGAAATGCTTGAAACGGAACGGGAGCTCTGGTTGCTTGGTACGGATGCAACCTCCTTGCCAAATTGCTGTGCACAGTGGAGCATCTGCAGACACGTCATGCTTTACCTGAATTGATAACATCTTTCTACACCACTTCCTTAAGTCCAGACAATAGATAAAACTGTAAATCACACCCCAGCCTTCAGAGGTCGCCTACTATTTCCATGGTGTGGATGCCGCTGTGGCCAGTTTTAAAGTTATCAGTTGTGACATCCCCACGCACGTGGTGGGGAGACATGGTACCTTCACACATTATTTGCACCAAGCACACAGCATGATGTCAGAACATAGATAAGAAGAGGAAAACATAATAAAACCGCTGACGTTATGAGTTTTGGGTATTGTTTTAAACTTTTTTTTTTGTAGCATAATTTATCAGATTACACAGTGCAGTTATTTCTTTCAGTAGTTTTAGATACTGAAAGAAATCTACATACTCGATACCCAGACCATTATTAAAAGTGTGTAATTTGATTTGATTGCAGAATCAGACCCTCTTCACCATGGTCTGATGTTATAACAGCTTGTCCATAAAAGAATGCTATGGCTGGCGAGGTAGCTCAGTGGGGAAAGTGCTTGCCACTCATGATCAGATGTGTGGTAGGTAGCACTCATCTGTAATTCCAGGGCTGTGAGAGCTGGGAGACAGGAACAGGAAAATGCTCAGAAACTCACGCCAGCCAACCTGGCACACACAGAGGTGGACGAGAGAGCCTGCCTCAGTCAAACTACGTGGAAGGTGAGGACAGACCCTGAGATTGTCTTCTGACCTCCACATTTGCACTCTGACTTCTGCAATGCAGCCCTGTGCACATGTCTTAGACCATTACTGCTGTGAACAGACACCAGGAACCAATGCAAGTTTTATAAAGGACAACGTTTAATTGGGGCTGGCTTACAGGTTCAGAGGTTCAGTCCATTATTGTCAAGGAGGGAACATGGCAGTGTCCAGGCAGGCATGGTGCAGGAGGAGCTGAGAGTTCTACATCTTCATCTAAAGGCTGTTGGCAGAATACTGATTTCCAGGCAACTAGGACAAGGGTATTAAAAGCCACACTCACAGGGCCACACCTACTCCAACAAGGCCACACCTACTTCAACACAACAAGGCCACACCTACTCCAACAAGGCCACACCTACTTCAACACAACAAGGCCACACCTACTCCAACAAGGCCACACCTACTCCAACAAGGCCACACCTCCCAACAGTACCACTTCCTGGGCCAAGCATATATAAATCATCACAGCACATATGAACAAACACATGCACATACATATATTCATACACATAAACACACAATCATACACAGACATACACACGCATAAAAAAGAAAAAACATTGTTCACTCATAGCCGTCAATCTATTCCATTGCTTTAGTGCTGTGTTCTTTATAGAGTTGCTGATAGGTGTACTACGTTTCCTTTGTGCCAGGAACTCTTCTATAATATATCTTACTGATAGAATTGGCACAATAATCACCATTTTACACAAGAAAGTATAAAAATTTCAGGGACTTTCCCTACATTTGCAATACAGAGCTCCAGTCAACACTAAATTTCTAAACATTTCATCCCCCAAAGAAGTCCTGTATCCATTTGGTGGCCATTTCTCATTTCCCTACCCCAAACCCCAATAACCATTAATTTAATATTTGTGCACATGCACACGGTTCTTCTGGGTATTGTGTTTACGTGGAGGCGTGAGCCGTATGATCTTTGGGATCTGACGTCTTCCGCCGGTAGAACGTTCTTGATGTTTATTTATGTTGGGGAACGTATCTGTATTCCATCCTTCTTCCTATGAGTGACTAATGTTCACTGAGTACTGTACTGTATTTATCCAGTCACCACTTGCTGGGCATTGGGTGCTCTCTGCTTTGGGTCTAAGGTGAGTTAAGCTGCTATAAGTATTGATGTTCTGGTCTTTTGTGGGTACCTGTTTTCTATTCACTTGGGCATTGGAATGAAAGATCTAGGTCATATGGTAATTCTATAGAAGGCATTTAAAAGAGATATAAAATGGTTTTCCACGTTGGCCACACCATCAATATTCCCACCAGCAAATGTATGAGGGTTATAACCTCTCCTTACCCTTGGCAATACTTGTATTTTAAAAAATTATTATCATCTCGGTGGGTGATTTTGCTTTTGCTTTCCTTAGCGTTGAACAAATTTATGTGTTTATTACTTATTTGTTTGAGGCGATTTTTGTAGGTTTTTTTTTTTTTTACATTTTTGTTTAGCGTGTGCATATCTGTGTGTGTGTGTGTGTGTGTGTGTGTGTGTGTGTGTGTGTGTGTATGTGTGTGTGTATTTTGATGGTGTACATGTGGAGGTCAGAAGACAACTCATGGAAGCTGCTTCTCTCCTTCCATCATGTGGGTCGTAGGAGTCAAACTCAGGTTGTCAAGCTTGCCAGCAGGTGCGAGCACCTGCTTGGTCATCTTATGAGTCATCTTGCCTGTCCCTTGCTGTTTGTATAAATTCAGTGTAGCAATATCTATTTAAGTTGTCCTTCACCTAACCTTTGTGATTTTGATTAAGTCATAACATATATATATATATATATACACATATATGTGTGTGTGTGTGTGTGTGTGTGTGCATATATATTTTTTTTTTGCATGATACCTTTACCATATAATAACTGTGTGATTTCCAAGCATTTACTCCCATTCTGAAAGCCATCTTTTAACACTTTGATATTGTCCTCTGAGTAGCAAGATTTAAGATTTTAATGAAGTCCAGTTTGTATTTCACTTACTGGTCTTGTGTTCTCAGTGAGGTGTCTAAGAAGCCATTGCAAATTCAAGGTCATGATGGATTTACCCCACTTTACCCACAGAGATAAACAAGTTTAGCTCTTATGTCATGTTTATTACCAGTGCTACACACATGTTTGCATGTGATATGAGGTTCACCCTTATTACTTTGTGTGGGAAAGCCCACTCATCCCAGCACCATTGACTAAGACCGTTCTTCCCCCGTTTAAGGATTTTTGTAACCTCAGCAAGGGCCACTTGTCCATCAAAGTAAGGATTGTTTTCAGGACTCTCAGTTCTCATCTACTGACCTACATGTCTGTCCTGATGCCGGCCATGCACTATTTTTGACTTTTGTCCATGGGAATGAACTTTGAATCGGAAAACATGAGTCCTTTGACTTTATTTGTTGGGATCAGTTTGGATTTTAGGGATCCTTTGTGTTTGTAAGTGAATTCTAGCTTCAACAAAATTTAATTTTAACACTCAATAGTTAGAATATACAACCCCTGGAAATGGAAAACACAGCTCTTGTGAGCCAGCATGGACCAGCTCCCGCTCACCAGGAAGCACCTTTGCACGAGTATTTCCTGTTTCTCACTCTGAGCCCTTAGCGAGTGTGTGTTTGTGAATTCCCCTTTTACATGTCTGTTCTTTGAAAGTCACTACAGCAGCGTATGATGGCCGTGATCTTGGGATTCCGAGTCAGAAGGACCTACACTCAAACTCTGCTTCTATCACAGAGCAGGCTGTCTAAGGGCAAGATACTTTAGCTTCTCAACCCCGGCTTTCTTCCTCTGACTATAAAATGGTAACAGTTGTTACCCATTCATTGTACTCTTCAGTGGATTAGAGATAATTTGTAACAGGAGGCACATAGGAGGAATTCAGTAAATAAAACAAATTATAGCCTTTGATTATTTGCTGTGCTTTATGTACATATAACCTGAGGAATTCTTCCAAGGGAAATAAACACCTGCTGGTATGGACGGCCATCTTAGACACTGAAAAAAATGAGTAGAAGTTGAAATCTTACACTAGCGTGCACACACACACACACACACACACTCATATGCTAGTCTATGACTGATCTATGGTTGAAACAAGTTCTGGCCTTAGTCACTTGGAAGTGTTCAGTAGCCAGGGACAGACTCTCTGGGACCGGTGTGAGTGATGGAGGCATCATTCATATTTTTAAACGCATGATTTAGAGGAGCCAATTTGGGAGTTCTTGCTTAACAGCTCAGTGATATGAAGGCTTTCGGGTTGGCCCTCCGCCACTTCTGTGTCTCTTCTCTCCTCTTTACCAAATGGACTCCATTGTTGAAAAAGGAGGAAGGGACTTCCTCAAAGAAGCCAGCAGCAGGTTTTACCTTATTTCAGGCTGGCCAGAGATATCCTATACAGTCACCACTAGACCAGCGACAAGCACTCCATGCATTGACCAGCAGGTCCCACAGGTGGATGACTCACTGGTCACACTAAAACCTCAGATGCATGCGACAGCTAGTACTTTACTCTGTCTCGGTCTGGGTTTTCCCAAACGGTAGAAACACAGCAGTCAGACAGAAACCTACAAATCTCAGAATTTGCTCCCCATCACATTGGATTTCTTCCAGGCTAAAGGAAATCATCCGGTCAAATTTAGATATAAACGTCTGTATCTCACCCACAGACTAAGGGTACTACAGTTTATATGGCAGAGGGCATGGATATGAGGCCATGCATGCAAACTCACTGCACAATTGACTTAGATTTATTGTGATCCATTCCTCAGGGAGGAAGACAGAGTTTACTATGCATATCTATGCAGTATGTCATATCTTAAATGAGGTCTGAACAGATGTGGAGTAGCTAAGGATGGCTTGGTACCCATCTCTGAAAAGGAATCCCAGGAGGATGCAGGTCAATTACCAGCAGGATACCATGACCCTACACAAGGCTGTTCTCTGTCCTCTCAGAAACCTGAAGTTTAAAAGTGACAAAATTCAAGCAATATGGGTAGAGGGCTATGCAGACATCAGGAAAGACACAGACCGACCCTACCTAAGATCCCAGAAGCTCAAGTAATACTGCCAAACCTTGCAGGATGCAGAATCCCTTCCTGCTTCTCGTCCAAGTACACAGTTCCTTCTATTTCCAATTTGGTGGGGCTCAGTTTAGACTCTTGCTGCTCTCCACTCGAGAGTACAAATTGAAAGCCCGCTTCTCTCATTTTTTATCCAATTTTGCCTTCCCAAGGCCCAGATATGACTTCATTTTTAAAGTGAAATTTTTCAGGTCATTAGCCCATAATGATTAAATGATTCTGGTTATTAGCCTAAAACACAGCTGTAGTACAAGAGAGGTTATCTTCACTGTTTAAATATTATGCAGTGTGGTCACATAGCACATTGCAAAATTTTCTTTTTAGATTATTTAGCTATTATGGAAATGACTTAGAATCCTACATTCTATTGAGAAACACAACAAATGAGATTTATTTCCTCAGTAGGGTAAAGATTGTTTAGGAAAGTTTCTAAGGGGAACCCATGTCAGACACAATCCTATTTCTGATAAGGAAAAAGACCTAGTTTGGGTAGAAGTCCCCAAGGAGTCCCAGGATATATGGCAAACTGCTCTATGACTTGGCTGTTTGAAGACTTGGGTTCAGATCTTGCTATGGTGTGAATATGTGGGTCTTCCCCAAGCGGCTCTTATCATAAGCTGAGTTCTTTGGGGGACATGGCTAGATCTTGAGAGCAAACCCTTGGTGAATATCAATGCCCCAACGAAAGAAGCCTCAGGGAGCTGCCTTGCTTCTCCCAGGCCCTGAGAACTGGTCAGGAAGCCCATGTGTGAGTCTGTGTTCATCAGCTTTCCATAGCCCTGATGAAATAACCAAGGAAATCAACTTAAAGAGAGGAAAGCTTTGGTTTAGCTCAAGGTTTCGAGTTTCCAGTATGTGGTAGGTGGAGCCTGTTGCTTTAGCCTGCGATGAGGTAGTCTATATCCTACTGAGAACATTTGTCTCCCTGGTGGTTCAGAAACAGGCAGAGCAGGTACCAATATCTTAATATTTCCTTCAGTGCCAGCCCCCTGCTCAGTGACCCAGCTTCCTTTCCGTGAGTTCCACCTCCTAAAGATCCCACCATCTCTCAGCAATGACTGACAGCCATACCTCAGAGCAACATTTCATATACAGAACATGAGAAGAAGTAAGCCATCTCTAGACATCGGATTTGCTTGTGCATTGGCCTCGAACTCCCCACCCTTCAGAAGTATAAGGAATACATTTTTGTGGCATAGAAGCCACTCAGTCCATGGTATTGTTGTTACAGCAATCAAAGGACCATGACAAATACTTCCATCAGTGCATCCTTGGGCAAAATACTTCAACTCTGAATATTGATGTGTGTCTGTCTCTCTGTGTCTTTCTGTCTCTCTCTCTCTCTCTCTCTCTCTCTCTCTCTCTCTCTCTCTCTCTCTGTCTCTGTCTCTCTCTGTCTCTCTCTCTCTGTCTCTCTCTCTCTCTCTGTCTCTGTCTCTCTCTCTCTCTCTCTCTCACACACACACACACACATCTGGTAAATAATGTCTAACATCTCAGGGCTATAGAAACCATTTGTAGTCCAGTGCCTGGCTCACTGTGAGTCCCAGTAAATTATAACTGCTATTGTCACAGCTTCAGTGTTTGTCATCAGCTCCATCATCTTAGTTTTGCTGAAGACCCAGAAGACGAAGACCCAGGTTACACTGAAGTGAGTCCAGGATGACCCTAAGAATGCAGAAGGTTCCAGCAAACCTTAGGGCCATTATCCATGGCTTCCGGTACCTGCCCGTCCTTGTTGGGAACGGTGAACGGTGAACAATGAAATTACTTACCCCTGTGCATCTGTTCTGTGCCTCTCCTTTTGCAAGTATCCATCAAACGGTGGCAAAAGCACATGGCTCAAACAAGTGAATCAAATGGGAGACGGTTGATGAAGAAGGAAATCAGGTGATGGCTAGGAAACAGCATAGAATCTTCTGTGAACGTCTGTCCAGAAAGATCCCAGGAACAGCAGGCCAGTTCCTAGCTATGTGTGCTCCAAGGACTATATAGAAAATACTATGTAGAAGGATAAATCTGGCTCTTGAGCCAGGTATGACGGTGCATGTTTTTGATCCCAGTACAGGGAGGAAGATGAAGGCTAATCTGTGTGAGTTCTAGGCTAGCCAGGCTACATAGTGAGTTCCTGTCTCAAAAAAGAAGAAAGGAGGAGGAGGAGGAGGAGGAGGAGGAGGAGGAGGAGGAAGAGGAGGAGGAAGAGGGGGAGGAAGAAGAGGACTAGAGAGATGGATGGTAGGACTTAAGGAAAAGTATAAAAACTTTGGCTTCCTCTGGCTAGAGGTGAGATGTCAAAAAAAAAAAAATAATAATCATCAGAGGTACCCAAGGATGTAATAGACAAATGAAAAAATGAAGAAGGAAAGTCCAGGAAAACTAGTGAACAAAAGATATATTATTAAGATGAAGTGTTTCGTTATACACTCAAACCTCAGGAATTATTATACAGCCTGTACTGGGTCCTTAGGCAGCAACCTCTTGTCATTCACAGTCTTAGCTAGACAGTAGATCACCCCCTGCCCCCAAGGGAGTTTGTGTGCCTGTGTGTTTTAAAGAGATTTACAATGATTCTTTTCCTATAGGGTTTTCTTGAAACATATATATTTTTAATTTCTCCCCGTCTCAGGGGTAAATAAATATATTACAGTAAGCTATGGGATGTATAGCCGAGTATAACAATGATAAATGATGTTGTGTGTAATTTTTCTACTATTAACATAAAGTAATATAAACTGAAGGACACTGGTCTATTGAGAGACTTAGAAGCTAATGTTCCGTATCAGATGCAGCCAATGTCAGGACTGAATACAGATTAGGCAGTGTCCTTTTCTCCCCAAGGGAATGAAAGTTGGAGACACCACTCGCTGCCCGTGGTTTTACGGCATTTTGTTGGGGCCGGTGGTGTCTTTCTTGGTCTATTAATTCAGGAACCGGTAAATGACAGTGTGGGCGCGAGGCTTTTCCGGTGGGATGCATTTCATTTATGTGTGCTTGTACGGCCTCTACCTCACCAATCCTTTCTGTCACAATAAGTGTTTTTAAATCGTGTAGATTACCTTCACTTCATTATGGTCCCCGGCATGGGTCTCTCATGCAAAGCTATTATGTAAGGTTAGGAAATACTTAAAACTGTGCCTGGTCAAAGAAAAGAGGGGAGGGGCAGCGAGAAAAGTTTATCCGGAGTTAGTCTCCACTTTCCAGCGTTGAGTTCACGGTCAGGGTATGCTCTGCAAAATGCAAAGAAATCCTCAGGCTAGATGCATATATATATATATATATATATATATATATATATATATATATATATATACACACACACACATACATATATATTTTTTTTTTTCATTCCAGGGGTCCATCTGAGTTCATAAACACATGTTTAAGTACATGTGATTTTAAGAATTTTAAGAACTAATCCCTGATGAAGATACACTCAGGAAAGATGATCGTCTTACCAGTGAGACAGCCTCAAAGCTGGAGGTTTTCTGGTTGAGTTTTAAGTAGATCATTGTTCTATGTCACCTGAGAGATCAGAAGTCTGCTGCAAATCCTTCTATATCTCGATGCAGAGAACAAGTACTCCAGAAAGCCAGAGAGTCCTCCCATGTCCCACAGTTCTCTGGGGTCCCTGCTTCACCTTGAGCCTGGCTTTCTCTGGCAGCTCCCACCCTCCCTGCTCCTTCAGGCTGTCTTTTCACTTGATGCCATCACAAAACACACTCCCTAAGGGAAAGAGGGGGTAAGTGGCCCAGTCATTGGAGGAAACAGTCTGATTGGTTTTCTTTGTGTTAACTGGAGCTGTCCTGGTAACACTTAGTATAACAAGACTGCATAGCTGTTGATGTTCCAATTGGGGAACCATAGAGAAAAGGTAACTGTTTAATGGATACAAAGAAAACATCCTGAATCTCTTGTGCCAGTTAAGGGCACCTCCCCCCACGCCAAACACACAAAAACAGAATTTGAAAATGGGGCTCCTGTTTGTTTTTTTTTTTTTTTTTTTTTTTTTTTTTTTTTTTTTTTTTTTTTTTGTCCTGCCACTCTATTAAAATGGCCAAGAAGGAGCAGACATTTGGGTTTCGCCACAAAACATTGTTATCCTTCAGGAAGCCTCTGAGAGGATACGTTTGTCACGGTCGGTAAATTTTATCTTTGCACTAAAAACAGGGGTTGAATATCTTCAATGCAATTATAAAAATGTATTAAAACTGGGAAGGAGAGAAAATCCAGTGGTAGATGCGATTTTAATGATTGTGTGAATGTTCACTGTTCCATGGCCAAAAAAAAAAAAAAGTTGAGGTTTTCAGCCTCAATATTTCCGAGGGATGGATGTCAGGGAATGGACAAATTTTTCCACACGTGCACATCATGCATTTTTCAACACAAAGGTGAAGCATATCAGTTTAAAGATCTGCTTGGAGCCTTATGGACGGCAAGCCGTCGGGAATGGTATCTGAATGTTCTGGATTCTATAGAATCAGTAAGTACTCCGGTTGTGTTCCACAAACATGCAAAATGGGTATCGTGTTGTGAAAGTGAAATGTTCCTCATAGTGTGTTTGAACATTGGGTCCCCAGCTGCTGGGGCTGTATGGGATGGTCATGGAACATTTAGGAGATGGGGTCTTGTTGGAGGAATGACATTACAGGGAGCCCAGTTTGGAAACTTTAGAGTCTGGCCTAGCTTTGTCTTGACTCTCTAGTTCCTGCTTAGCTGATACATTGTGACAGGACGGCCTCTTGTTTCTGTTGCCATATCTTCTCTGCAGTGATAGAGTCTAGCTCTCCCAGGAGCTATAAGCCAAAATGAACCCTTTGCCCCTTAGATGACTGATTATTATTTTATCACTGATGCCAGAGAAGATGCCAAATCAGTGGGCTGCTTTATATCATTTCCTTGTATGAATTTGCTGGATCTTGCATTGGGTTCCTTGACTCAGTGGTTTGCATTGGCCACTGACAACATGAGGAGGAGCCAGGAAAAGCAAAAAGACTCAGCTGCAGCCGCCAGAGGGGCTTTCTAGAAGAACACAGTTTTAGAATGAGACATGTTCTTGGAGAAGGTCTGAGTGTCCAGTCGATGTCAAATACCTGGCCCTGGTGATCAAGCTCTCCAGAGATATCAGTATCTGCCACCTGCCTTCACCCTGTCCATTGCTGCTGTCTACAGATGGGCTGATGGTGGAGAAAGTCATGATGATACTGGGAAAGTCATTTTTCAGTATAAACCACTAAGTACCAGGCTCTCTAATGGAAATTCTGTAAGAAAAAGGTTGGGTATGATGGTTGGTGCTTAGTTAGGATGGGCATGGCGGTACTTAGCTATAGCTTCAAGACTTGGGAGGAGGCAGTGGCAGGAGGAGTATTTTATATGATTTGGGCAAGTCTGACCTCCTGAGTTCCAGGCCAGGTGGGCCTACATAATAAGACCCTTTAAGCCTCACCCCAATCCACCCTCTTGTAGCAAAACACGAATTAGAAAACTGTAAGTCTGTATCTGGCTGTATGCAGGAACTGACTTCTTTTCTGCTGTCTGTGGATTTCTCTGTTCTGCCCACGATCCTTTCTGTACTCGGGTGGTAAAACACTTGTCCATTTCCTTCCAGTCAGTGTGCTGCCTTGATCCTTTTAGCATTTGGACACAGTTAAAGTCAGTAAAGCATCTTGTCCTTACGTGGAGGCTTTTGAATTTTTACCACTCACCGTGAAGACCTTGCTTTTTCTTTTTGTATAAAGTTACCCAATGAATTATAAAGTTGGTGGCGGGGTTTTAGGTACAGAATTAGTCAGTCAGTATGTTAGTTGGTTTGAGACCGAACCTTACTGTGTAGCTCTGGCTGGCCTGTAATTCATTATGTAGACAAGGCTGACCTCAGACTCTTAGAGATCTACCTGCCTTTGCCTCCCTCATGCTGAGAGTAAAGGCATACACCACCATGTCGGATAGGTCCAGGCTTCTAAGGACTTCACCCATTCACACACTGCCTCTCTCATTTCTGTTTAAAAAAGAAAAAGTAAACTAAAGCGGTATTGACTTTATGAGCTGAGTCTTAATACTTGCTATATACAAGTGTTTAGTTCAGACTCTTCTGATCTAAGATACAGTGTTTTTTGTGACTTAGGGCAAAAATCTTAACTGTGGTCAACCTTTGAGCAGCAAAATAGAACAAATAGAGAAACTGCCTGGCACAGGATTAGATGTGATGACGCAGACAAAGGGTATGTCAGAGAGTCTGATACACAAATTACTTGATGCCAGATACCAGCTGTTTCCCCCACAATTCAGTCCGTAGCTCTGTTCATAACACCCATTAAGAAATCTGTACTAGCCGGGCAGTAGTGGCGCATGCCTTTAATCCCAGCACTTGGGAGGCAGGGGCAGGCGGATTTCTGAGTTCGAGGCCAGCCTGGTCTACAGAGTGAGTTCCAGGACAGCCAGGGCTACTCAGAGAAACCCTGTCTCCAAAAACCAAAAAACCAAAAAAAAAAAAAAAAAAATCTGTACTAAGGGACATCATCCAATTGTTCTGGAAAGTGTTTAGTTCCACAGCTGCTGCTTATCTCTGTCTCTCTATCTCTTCTGCACCCACCCCCTGTTTCTCTATCTCTTCTGCACCCACCTCCACCCTGTGTGTATGTGTATATGGGATGTGTGTGTCTCCTTGTGAGGTTATTCACATGTGTGCCCACAGGTACACATGAATGTGCATGGGCATGTGTGGCGGCCTTTGTTGATATAGCATCTCTCACTGTACCTGGAGCTCATCAGGGAAGCTCTGCTGGCTGCCCAGTGAGCTCCAGGGATGTGCCTGTCTCCCCTCTCCCAATGCTGGGGATACGGACAAGTGTCATCACTGCAACTTTTCATGCAGCTGTTAAGTGGCCCGCTGGCACTGTTCGTTGTGCTTGAATGTTGGGCACATCACTAACTGAGCAAGGTCTCCAGCTTCTGTCTGATGCCTGCATTGGCAGTGTGGTCATTGTAAAAACAGTGAAGAATGTGCATAGGAGTGAATGTCACTCTTGTACCAAGCATGCCATTTGATATACATACATCTTAAACACAGAGACCAATTCGTGTATGCGTGTGTGCATGTGTGTGTGTGTGTGTGTGTGTGTGTGTGTGTGTGTGTGTAGTTTTTTTGAAGTATAGTTTGCGGGGTGGGGTCAGGGGGAACATTCTGATATTTAGAAACTGCCAGGTGTTCTTCCAGAGGTTCTGTGTGAGATACTTTATATGTGTTTCACTTCCTCTGCAATGCTCTGAGACATGGGAAGGAGCCGGGAAGAGCCGGCAGAGGGGTGTGAGTGGAAGAGAAGTCCCTAAGCTGAATGCGGGGAAGCGCATAGTTAAAGAAACAGGAGGTGGGCTGGTCATTGTGGATGGCTTTGGAAGCACACCCTTCTGCTCTGAAACCATTATGTCCTCTGTGAGGCTAAATGAGGTAACATGGAGATCAGCCTTTTCCCCCCAGAACTGCATCCATAGCTTTGTTCCTCAGACACATTAAGAAACCTGCAGGAGGGGCTGGAGAGCTGGCTCAGCAGTGAAAGTCACATGCTGCACCCGCAGAGGACCCAGGTCTGGTTCCCAGCACCCCCATGGCAGCTCACAACCGTCTGTTGTTACTCTAGTCCTGAGAGGATCTGATGTCTTTTCCTGGCCCTGTGGGCTCCTGGAATGTGTTTCACATGCAGACATGCAGACATGTTACTCATGCATATAAAAATAGAAGTAGATGACTTTCTAAAGGCCATTTAAAAAGAGAAACAAGTTGGCGGTATGGTCAGACCATCTTGGAAATCTATCGTGAGAGACTGAGTTACTGAAGAAGGGAGAGCTGAGAGGAGAGTGGACGTCCATCACCAGGACGTCCATCACCAGGTCTAGTGCAGCATTGCTGGTGCCCACTGTTGAGCCTAGCACTTATTAGGTTCTTGATACATTTTAAAATATGCATTAGAGTCAGGGATAATTTAATATCCATGATATAAAATTGCACCCGACCTCCGTTCACAGAGCAAGTTATTTCCATAAAACCCATGGTTTCCTCTTTAATAAGAACTTTTAAGCCAGGTATAGTAGTAACCCCCTTTAATCCCAGCACTCAGGAATCAGGGGCAGGTGAATCTCTTTGATTTCAGGGCCAGCCTAGTCTCCATAGTGAGTTCTACGATAGCCGGAGCTACAGGGCAAGACCATCTCAAAAATGAAATAAAAAAAAATTAAAAAGAAGAAAGTAACGTGTATAAAGAAGTAAATCATTGGTCCTCCCTGGCCTCTGCTTAGTGGTATGTATTATTGTGTTTGCTTTGTGAACCTATTTGGCCAAAGAACCTGTTGTTAAATTATTCTCCATTTTCAAGGATTGGATTTATTTGTCAAGCTCAGAAAGAATTTTTTGCGTTATATGAAAATCCTGCACCTGTGCAGAAAGGCATTGTGTAAGTTAAAGGGTATTTTTTTTTTTGAAGCATAGTCACAGAGATTCTATTGGCAATATTCCAGTAGGGAAACTCAACAGGAATGCAACAGTTAAGTATTGGAACTCAGGCTAGGGAGATGATCCACGGGTAACGCACATCCGTGAAAGCAGGAGGACTGGAATTCCAGGCTCTAGCAATCAGGTAGAGAGATGACAAAGGCAGGGATCCCCAAGAGCATGATATAGTGTGCTCTGGGTTCGGTGAGGCACTGTGTCTTGTATAAGGTGGAGATCAATATCGGAAGACACCCAACATTCAGCCTTGGGCTGCCGAATGCATGTATATACTTATGGGTATGTGAACACACACACACACACACACACACACACACACACACACACACACACA
>JANHMN010000018.1:38876676-38901931 GCA_030674055.1 Rhabdomys pumilio
AGGATGCCAGGTGCATGCATGTAGAGGCCAGGTGAGGATGCCAGGTGTTCTGCTCTACCTCAGTTTTCCTGGAACAGGATCTCAACCAGAACCTGAAGCTGGATTAACCAGAAAGACCCAGTAACCCGCCCCTGTGCTGAGGTCACGGGTCCATGCTTACTTTTCAAGTGGGTAACAGGTATTTGAAGTTGGGTTTTCATGCTTGGTCTTACCCACTGAACCACCTTGCTCACACTTCAAGCCTCTGATACCAACGCTGGACTCCTTGAAAAACTGCAAAATAAGCCCAGCCTAGTGCCAGATGCATCTGCATCCTAGATTCTGGCTCTTCAGCCTGAAGCAAAGCATTCCTTACTCTAGCTAGAATTTTCCATAGTAGAGCCAACTGTCAAGCATGGAAAATTCTGATGAAACCAAGTAAAATCCCCATCTCAGGCCAGAAATTTTAAATATGTGAGGACTAAAATCTTCTGGATTTAGACATTCACCAGAACCAAGAGGTACCAAATGGCCGGAGCAAGGCTTGGAATCTTCAGACACCCGTTTTTTTGTTTTTTTTTTTGTTTGTTTGTTTGTTTGTTTTTTGTTTTTTGTTTTTTTAAATTTCAGAGAGCTACATAGCAGGCAGCTTTCAAGAAACACTGTCTCTGCTGAACCCAGACACCTCCTCCTGTTTAGCTTGGACTCTGAGGGAAGGTTGGGGGACGGCGAGTGTGTGGGGGGGGTGATTCCATGGGAAGCCTGCTTTCTCTTCAGGAATGTAATGGAATTCAAAGGTAATCCTTAAAGGGAAGGGCAGCCATTTGTAAAAGAGAAAGGAGAAAAGGAAAGGATGCTAATGGAACCTCCCCCAAGGCTGCCATTAAACAACAGCCAAGGCACAAAGAACTCAGAAGAAGATGAAGAAGAAGCCCCGTCGTTTGTAAATTCATAAACAAACCTGTTAAAGGGAATCCTAGGCTCGTATTCAACTTGGAAAAACAGGGAGAGACCATTCCAGGACACGCTTAGAAGTTTGAATACACTTTCAGTAGCTCTTCGTTATCTCAAATTAAATCTTAAATTGAGCTCGTGGTTCCGTGAATTAATACTCAGGCCTTTCAGCCCGGCTGCTGAGGTCATTCAAATCTAGTGGTAAAAATGGTCACAAGGTCAGGACTTGGCAGGAAGTGTATAGAATGTCTTTATGATGCCTGCAGATGTTTGCATTCCACAGCTGGGGCGACCAGACACTGAGGTGGGGCCCAGGGAGCTGCCACAGGGCCTAGGGGAGGGGCTTGCTTACTCCCGTTATTGTATCTATTGTATCTGCTGCCCCTTGTGTGAAATAGCACAGAATCCTGCCTCATCCCACCATCCTGAAACAAGGCAAGCGGTTCTTAAAGTAGAAAAAAAAATGTAACAGCAATCACGGCTGCCAACTCACCATCACAGGGCTCTGTGGTCAGGGAAGGGTCTCACCTGTCTGCGAACGACACAGGACAACTCAAACAAACACGGTCCACTCCAACAGAAGTTCAATGGCAGCCTGGGCGGAGGCGTAGTAGGCCATGTTTGATAACACAGCTGTGGCCCACGAGCACTGAGACACTGAGATAAATATACACACACCTGTGCAAATGCGCAATTCACGTTAGCTGAGCCCAGGCTGGTACGAATCCCTTAGGAGAAAGAAGCATTGTCTTCACAGTTTAAGACATCTGCAGAGTGTGTGTGTGTGTGTGTGTGTGTGTGTAAACATCATTATTGAGTGTCTTCCTTTGTCACTCTTGACCATAGTTTTTGAGATAGGATCTCTCACTAACCCTGGATCTCATCCCTTCAGTTAGACTGGCTAGCAAGTGAGCCCCTAGGATCCACCTGTCTGCCCTGCTGGCGCTGAGTGACAGGAGTGCACCACCATACCCAACTGTTACGTAGATGCTAGGATCCTAACTCAGACTCTCACAGTTCCTCAACACTTGCTCTCCACGCTAACCCATGCCCCCAGCCCTTCAGTCTAGCTTTCCTGCCTCTGAACGTATTTTATTTCATTCCCTAGTTCCTTTCGGTTTCTGAGACCAGATCTCGTTTGGAATCCAGCATGGTGTCTAACTGTTTATATCCAACAGAGACCTTAACTCTAGCCCTCCTTCCTCCACCTTCCATAACTGGCCTCTGGCTTAAGAGCGCTTCAGAAATGGCATCAGAGGAGACTTTGGAGGCAAGATATGATGGTGTTGAGGAGAGGAAGGGTCCCCTAAACTCAGAAGCAGTAGGCAGGCTCAGCATGGCTTCAGGACAGGTATCTAATCTCTAGGTTTCTAGGTCCTGCCTCTGATCTTCACTGTCCCCGAACATACCTCTGGCTAATTTAAGGACAGGGAGACCCCAGGACTGGAAGCACCTCCCATTGTGGGGGATGAGGGAGAAACAGAGAGATATTGTATCTATGTAGCAGGCAAGGATACTACTGTAGGTCAGAGGCAGGCCCATTCCTGTAACCTTGTCAGGAGCCGGCTTTGGGGATGTATCTGTGAGACTGAGGGGGTGGACTGCTGGCAAGTGGGGACAGAGCCACAGTGAAGGTGTCAGGTCATGAAGGGGAATTAGCTGCCAGGTATCAATAGGTGCAGATTGCTGCAGGCACTGGTGACTGAGAGCCCTGAGTGTCTCTATTAACTCCTCGGGCCATGAGGCCTTAATGACACCCCTGCCAACAACAGAAGAGGCAGCGAGTGACAGACGCAAAGAAGGATGCCAGCTAATCCAATCTGAACACCCCCATGGGGCCTGGGAACTCCCAAGGCCTGGCTCCTGTTGCCTGTCACATGGTACAGAGAGGATGACACTATAGATCAGCCTCCAGAGACAAGGGCCTTAGATGGACGTGATGGTGGAGGATGGGGGGAGGGGACTGAAAATATGAGATGCAAAACTGGAAGTGAGTCTGCATATGGAGGAAGCTGGGCTAGGGGACCAGGAAGGCCCATGTGGAAAGATCGGACATTATCTCTGTCAGTATTGCTGCTTCTTGCAATCTGGGGAACCTCCAGTATGTGTCCATCACTGCTCCCAGCACTTTAAATTGCCACTAGAGTATCAGTACATACTGATTAGGTTTATTCTGGTAAATCCTGTTTGTAAAGTTCCTACTGTGTGGCACAGACTAGCACGTGTATACTACTAAGAAACATAATTTAGCATGTCATTACGCTCCAGGCCCCTTTCTGTATCCTCCATTAAATATGGCCCACGTTATGTGCCAACAATGTTCAGAGAACTTATATTTAGTGTGATTGCTGTCATCCTTATTAATTCTTCCAGTTCTACAGAGTGGGCAGTGTTATTTCAATTTGCAATTAAGTGGGCTGGGACTCAGCTAGATTCAAAGCCTTGTGATTCGCTCTAGCCACTGGTCTTTGAACTGTTTCCCATACTGCACAGGTATCTTTGTGTGAATCTTAAAATGTTGGCAATAGCCCTTCTTGTTGCTCAAATGGAGAAAGGGAAAACCCTAGGGATGAAGGAACGTGGAGAAAGGGAGTTATGGCTCTGTAACCCTCCCATGCCATTCTGCCCTTGCTGGAAGTTGGGAAGCATGTCTCCCCCTCCATCATGAGATTCCCAAGGACGAACCAAGCATTATGCTAGCCAAATTTACCCTAGGAAACCCACATGCTTATTGGGCTTACTTATAGAGTGTGGGTAAGTTACAAGCAGAAATGTAGAGGACCCTAAAGCAGCCACTCTAGAAAGTCTCCATCCAGCGTGGATGATGCCTTTTTGTTCATTTTGAGCCTTCCACAAGACACTCTTACCTGGGAATTTGGTCTGTCACATGTGAGGCTTACCTATAGATAGCCTCACTGATGACACCAAGAAATATGGAACCAAGCAACTGAATAACCAGGGACTTAGCCAACCGGACACAGAAATGGAACCTCCACCCCCATGCCAGGTTCTCTGAAGTTCTAGAATTAGTCCTCAATCCATCCCCAACAGGTCTGTATGTCGTTATCCCACCCAGCTGAGGGAGAGGGAGAGTGTCAGCAGTACCTCAGGATCCTGTAAACATTGAGGACCGGAAACTCCCAATCAGAAAGCTTCCCCTTCCCATGAGTCCTTCCTGCTGGTTGTCATGCCAATGCACGGAACTGTCCATAGCATAGCAATACCACTTCCTGTAACACCTCCAACACACACAGTCGGCAGTGATGTCACAGCCATGGAATTATACTGTGAAAGGCACCGGTGACAGCAACAGTGATCAAAGGAAGGAAGAGGACTCGGTGGAGAGAAGGAGAAAGGGGGCACAGTGAAGGGAGGAAGGGAGCTACCAGCATCCTAGGAACCTTCATATGTGGCTCTCAGATAGACAGGGTTGGTATACTGTGTTTCTCTTTTGCACATATACATATATTGTACATGTGCTGTTCTCTTAAAGTCTTTGGCCGTGGCCTGGGGAGATGGCTCAGTGGTTAAGAGTGCTTGCTGCTGTTTTTTCCAGAGGACTCAATTTCAGGACTTAGCATCCATGTTGGGCAGCTCACAACTACCTGTAACTGTAGCTCCAGGGAATCCAGAATCCTTCTCTGGCCCCTACAGATACTTGCACACACACACACACACACACACACACACACACACACACACACACATACACACTCCAATAAAAAATAAAAATATATAGTATTTTCTAAAAAACATTTTTGCTCTTAGCTGAGTAGTAATGTATGGTTATCTATGTATTTATCTATCCATGTATGTATGTATGTATGTATGTATGTATGTATGTATGTATGTAAATATCATCTATGTATCTATTCACCTATGTATCTATCTATTCATCTGTGTATCAATGTATCTATCATCCGTCCATCTTTGTATCCATCTATCTCTATGTCTTTCTCTCTCTCTCCATCTATCTTTCTTCCCTCCCCATCTCCTCTCTCACTCTATTCCTTTCTCTCTCTCTCTCTCTCTCTATCCCTCTTTCTCCCCCTCGCTTTCTCATATAGCTCTCCATTCTGCTTATGAAAGAAAATGATAGTAGCTATATAACTATATAACTATCTTCATGGCTTCCCCTAAAGGCCTGAAGATTAAGTGTAAATAAATTATCCATTACCGGAGAGGCCCTGTCCTTCCCACACACCCTCCCCAGCACACTCCCAGCTTCTTCCTTCACCTCCAAGAGACATTTTCCAAGGTCACTAAATTAAGCCTTCAGACAATCGAAAAATTGAATCTTGGTACATCTATTTTCCTAACAAAATTCCTGCAGCGCGTATTGGGGCTGACAGGTGCGGCCGCATAGCCTTCTGGGCTGTTCAGGTCGATTTGACCAAGCAGGACAGCATCAGCTGGGATTGGAGGGAACATCTGAGCTACTCAGGCCCCCTGGGAGTCACAGAGTCCCTTACCTCCTTGCCACTGTAAATGACTGTCCCTGTCGCTCGCTCTTCAAGCATCCCCTTTTCCTCCTCAACCGTCTGCCTCCACACCCCCTGCAGCCAACAGTTCAAAAATCTATTCAATTATTTATCAAACAGACCCCTCCCGTAATCATTGCAAACATGTTTAAACAGATCTGGAAACTGTTCTTTGTAAGGACTCTAAGGATGCTGTTGAAGTCACAGTCCTGCTTGGAGAAGAGCAGGAAGGATAAGGGGTATGGATTTGTGAGAGGAAGGGGAGCTTCACCCAGGCTTTGCAGTTAGCAAAGGCTATCCCGCTGTTCAGAGGGCATGAGTCACCCAGGACTCTGAAGCTGGGGATCCCGGCTCAGTGAATGCCAGCCCCTTGACTCTGGAGGTCACTTCCTCTCTCTGAGCCTGTTTGCCTCATACGTAAGCTGCATCTTCCCTGAGACTTTCAGTATCCCTTCACTTGGGCTTCCTCAGCCTCCAAGATTTGTATTTAAAGCTTCTGGTGAACATTGTATTCCATAAAAGTGCGTATGTGAATGTAAATATCACAAGGCTTTAATTTGCTGTATAGTGATTAGACCGTGGCTTTCTTGGAAGACGGCCTGGGTTTTATTCTTGGTTTTGAGTAGCCACCAGGGTCCACAGGGGCACCCAAGTGCCCATAGCTACCTGCAGAGTACCAATGACCTCTGCAAATGAGTGCAGGCAAGACCAATGTGTACCACGATATTTCAGTGTAGTGAATGAAAGAAGCCATCAGTTGATTCAAAACACTGCTCACACAGATGCCCCAAATGCAGCTTTCAGAGACTTGGGACCCAGCATCGTGAAGCCCACTCAGATGGCTCTTGCTGTGGCCTGCATAACAACAGCATGTGAGCCTTCCCAGATTGTCATAAATCTTGTACATCTGCATTGTTTGTGCTGAAGGGTCCATGCATTCCTGTAACAAATGCCAGGAGACACGCCAGCAAAGCTGACCTGGGACGGAGTCCCCATCCAGCACCAGCCCGTGCTAAGTCTGCAGAATATTTAAATAAGGGGTTAATTTATAAAGTGAAGCCCAGGAAACTTTCCACGATTGTTGTGCCTGTGTCTCATAAATCGGCACAAATTGAATCTAGATTTCTGTGCCCGTCAGCTTCTGGGTAAACCAAAATTTATTGAGAGGTACATAGGTTGCTGTCCAAGGAAACATAGTAAATGAGAGAAATGTATACTCGGGAGGTCTGTAAACAAGACGAGGAGGCAAGTAGCAAGGACGAGATGGCAGAGTCAAAACGGGAAGCCCTCTTTGTCCCGGATTTAGAAGCACGGTCCTGCTGGAGGCAGTTGGAGGCTGGCTTCCATTTTTTTTTCTTTTGTTTTCTTTTTTCTCTCTCTTTCTTTCTTTTTGTGAACATTCCATTGACTTCTCAGTCTATTTGACTTTTTCAGAAGGAATTTATAGATGCAGATATTAGGGTATAAGGATCAAGAGGACTACGAAGCGGAGGGTTTGCATACGTCAGATTATTAGGCTTGCTTGTCCGGAGCCACAATCATTATCGGAAATATGCATCTGAAGTGACCACAGCTCTACTCTAACAATGGCTGTTTATCATAGCCAGGCATGTGTCCCTCATCAGTGGAGACAATCCTAACAGCACCTCTTGTATTTTGAGGACCAACCATGAACCAGACACAAGATTAAATGTGGTACAGACTTTAAGGATGGTGTCTCTGGGGTAGGTTGAAGAGTGTTTGTTTGTTTGTTTTTTGTTTTTGTTCTTTTGTTTTTTCAAGACAGGGTTTCTCTGTGTAGCCCTGACTGTCCTGGAACTCACTCTGTAGACCAGGCTGGCCTCAAACTCAGAAATCGCCTGCCTCTGCCTCCCAAGTGCTGGGATTAAAGGCGTGCGCCACCACTGCCTGGCTATTGTACACCAGGGCACTGCTTTTTTGATTGTTTGTTTTTTAAATCATCCTCTTGTCTCCCTAGCTGGAAGGCAAATGCCAGCATTCCATTTAAGTTTCTTTGCTACCGCTTTTATTTTGTAAGTTTAATTCATTTGCTTGGCCCTCTAACTCATGGGCACAATCGCCTGGTCATGATACCCCTTTAAAGCCTACACACGGGTAACAGGCACATCGTCTTATGATGGCAAGCAGCACGGATAATTGTAAGGATGAGACCATAGCACAGTTGGTAGCGTACTTGCCTAACATGTGTGAAGGTCTGAGTTTAAGCCGACCCTCAGCACTGCCTAAACTTAGGGCCTGGTGGCACACACCTGTAATCCTAGAACTTGGGAAGTAGAGGCAAAAGGATTGGAGGTTCGAGGTCAACCTCAGTTGTGTAGGGAGTTTGAGGCTACCTTGCTCTGTATGACATTTTGCCTTACAATGAATAATAATAGTAAAAAAAAAAAACACATTAAAAGTAAATATCTGTAACTGTGCCTTGAGCATATTTATAGGTCAGTTGTGTGTTAAAGAGAGAGCCGAACTATGCTGAGCTCTGCGAAACCTCACAATATAACGCTTAAGAATATTTACACGGTTTGGACCACACAGATAATTTGTGTGAGACCTGGGATCGGTGCTATCGGCTGGACTAGTCATCATGGCAGCTTTGCCTAGAGAGAACAGAGATACGTGCAGGGGCACTAGCATGAGAGCACACAGCAGGTGCAGAACTCTGCCTTCTCTAGTCTGCTCAGAAAGTAAACTCAGCTAGTGGGATAAAGAGGACTTAAAAAGGAAGGTTTGGCTAAAATGCTTTTAGCAGACATTATCGTAAAAACTTCCCGGACTTCACTTGATAAGAAAGGGGGACAAAACTGAAACCGCAATGCAATGTATCCGTTGTTTATTTCTGACATTCTACATAAGTAGATCTCTCATCTGTGTGTCCTCAGTTGAGACCAGTAAGAAAATATAAAGTTATTCTGCTATCCGAGCTGACACTTCTTCAAAGCCTTGTTATTCTTGTTGCCTTCGATGTATATCAACTCCAAAATACACAGTGACACGAAAATTGTGTATTCAGATTGCGCTATTGATTCATGGAGAAAGTGACCTTGTATGTACACATGAAAGAGAAGAAATCTATACTTACGGCTGAGCCTCTTCTCTGTGGCAGTGTGTTGAACAGGAACAGATAGTGTGCCTGTTTTGACACCTACATTTACCTGACCTTAGCGTGAGGGTGTGGATCCCAGGGAAGGTCCTGTGTAAATTGCACAGGTGTGGCCTGGGATGGAGACCTATGTCAGGTTGAAATCCTGTGTTCCGTTTGCAAAGCCAATGGTTAGAACCAGAGATGGAGATTCTCTCTAGGACCTGGAGTATGGTATTTTCCTCAGGGCTAAGGTTTATATATATATATGTGTGTGTGTGTGTGTGTGTGTGTGTGTGTGTGTGTGTGTGTGTGTCCATAAACCTGGCTAGGAACCCAGGGGAATGACATTACTCACTGTTCTAATGAGATGGGAATATTCCCACACTTCAGCCTGCTGTCATGTTTAATAAGTCACGTTATATTGTTTGCATCTGTATTAGTTACTTCTCTGGTTGCTGGCACCAACTCTCTAATGGAAACAACTTAAGAAGTGAACGGTGTACTTTTGGCTTATGGTTTCAGGGGACTTCAGTCCATCATGGAGAGGGAGGCATGGTAGTGGGAACCTCCACCGTGAAAGGGACTTGTAGCAGAGTCTCGGATTGTGTACCACCATGAAGCAGTCAGCATAGACGGGAACCATGAGTGGGTAGCCCCTTCAAAGGCTGTTATACAACCCAGGCTCCACCTCCTAAACTGTCCAATACTTCCTGAAGCCACGTCCTCATCTGGGAAGTAAGTGTTTGAACACAGGAACCTGTGGATGTTTCCCATTTAAACATAACAGCAAGCTGGCGATGTCCTGGGACTGGTAACTGTGGTCCTTCGTTTCACCTCACAACTGCCTTCAAGTTGAGATTCTCTCAGCATCTGGAGGTGAACAACGTGACTCACATAGAACCAGTACAGCCTGCCAGAGGTCAGGAGGATGAAGACAGAGATGGGGTCAGTGGTTCAGACACCTGGTCCCAAATCAGATCAGCTTCATTATTCTACACATCCAACGCCTCTGTGCTTTGATTCCCTCACCAGAGAACTTTACCAAGAACTGTCGTACGCCTTTAATCCCAGCACTTGGGAGGCAGAGGCAGGCAGATTTCTGAGTTCAAGGCCAGCCTGGTCTACAGAGTGAGTTCCAGGACAGCCAGGGCTATACAGAGAAACCCTGTCTCGAAAAACAAAACAAAATAAAAACAAAAACAAAAGATTTATTTTTATGTTCCAGGCCAGCCTGGTCTACAGAGTGAGTTCTAGGACAGCCAGGGCTACACAGAGAAACCCTGTCTCGAAAAATCAAAAAAAAAAAAAAAAAAAAAAAAAAACTGTCAAATTTCTCTCCCCAAGATAGGGGTCTGGACAAAGAGGTGTGAGACTGAAGGCGGAGAGACAGTGGGAGAAATGAGGGAGCAGAGAAGCCACTTCTGCGTTTTGTTCACTAGAAATCAGAGCCCAGGTTCTATTAGCAGGACGTTCTAGGAGTTCATGTGGCACTTGGCTGCCTAGGAAGGGAGCAGGAAGAAGAAGAATGAGGAGGGAAAAATAGCAACGTAGGAAGCTTAAAAAGTGGTCGGCTATATGTAAATGGCTTTTTATTATAACCGCAAGGCTGAAGCGGCAGGCTTCAGCTGTGTAAAATGCCACTCGCTCTTATCACGGTTCATAGAGATTACCTTTCAACGTGAACTTCATGTTCATTTCTTCCAACACTTAGGGAGGAGAGTGGGGCAGTGACTCCTCCATTTCCCAGTCCTTGCCGGCAACCCGCTCCTTCCTCCGGGTTTTGTGTCACCCTGTGTGATATTGCGTCAAGTCAATTTACTGAATTCACTGCAGCAGTTGAACCAAAAGCAATTTAAGTCAAAAGAAAAAGAAAAATGGACAAATACGGATGTCATCTCTAAAGCTTGTTCAAAGGCCTTTGACATCACTCAAAGCCTGAACACTTCTCAGAGGCAAGACGTTCTCTTTTTCTCCTCCCCTCCCCTCGGCAGTGCAGTATTGGAGATCGAACACAGACAAGCAACCACAGGGTTCTGGCCCAGAAAGCATTGCCTGGAGAAGCCCAGATTCTGTATCATGTATTGAGAAAGATTGATTCAAAACCAAAGTAAATTCCCGAAGGTCAATTAATACTTATTATTTCAACATGGTTTATTTGTAGCAATAATGGGTACCACCTATCAATATTTATTATAGATGAGTATGCTGATAGAAGACTTTATCTAATTTAATTTTCATAATCACCTTGCATAGAATGTCTATAAACATTAGACTATTAAAAGCCGATGTTATTGTCTTCATCTGTAAGATGAAGACACCATGTCTTTGACCAGCTCAGAGCACAGACAAAAATATTTCTTTTATGTGTAAATATGTAAGGGTATATGAGTGCAGGTGTGTGTGTGTATGTTTCTCTATCTCTCTGTCTGTCTGTTTCTATCTCTGTCTCTTTGTCTCTCTGTCTCTCTGTCTCTCTGTCTCTGTCTCTGTCTGTCTCTCTCTCTGTCTCTGTCTCTGTCTGTCTCTGTCTCTCTCTCTCTCTCTCTCTCTCTGTGTGTGTGTGTGTGTGTGTGTGTGTGTGTGTGTGTGTGTGTGTGAATCTAGGCCAGAGGACAGCCTCAGGTATCATTCCAAGCATACCATTCACCTTGCTTTTTGAGGGAAGTCTTTGGCCACCTTGGTGCTCAACAAGCAGGCTAGGCTAGCTGGTCAGTGAACCCTGGAAATCTGTCTGTCTCTGCCTCCCCAGCTCTGGGATTGCAAGTGTGAGCCACCATGCCTCGGGGCTTTACATAGGTTCTGTGGGGCTCAAGCTCAGGTGTTTGTGGTTGCAAGGCAGGTACATACTGACTGATCGACCTATCATGGTAACCCAGGGTACAGAACTCTTGACAGTGAACGCCCTTCTGTGTGAACACAAAAGTCTCTCCTCAGGGAGCCCACTTCTCATTTGGAGGAAGACTGAGTGGAACACAGCTCTGCACAGGCTTTGTGCCCTTTTTCTGTGTGTATTTGAGCCTTAGAATGGTGAGGCTTACACACACACACACACACACACACACACACACACACACACACACACGTTTGGGGAGGAGAATTGTCTTTTGGGAAAAAAAAAAACCTAAAAAAGCTAGTGGGAAAAATCCAATCCCCATGGGTGATAAACTGTAGGATTCATTTATATAACAGTCTGGAAATGTCAAATTTATAGAGACACCAGATCAGAAACAGCCAGTAGCTGGGAGGAGGGTGGGGCCAGGAGGGCAAGGTGGGTGTGGAGGGCAGCTGAGGAATCCTGGGGCCTCCAGGTCTTGACAGTCACTGCCAATGTCCCTACTGTGACATTGTAGTAGAGTTTCATGTCCTTACCATTAGGGCACCTGGGTCAAGTATATGTGGGGTCACTGCACTATTTCTGACAACTGCCAGTGAATCTGAGTTGTATAGGTACTTCTAAACCAAAAGCTTAAAAAAGCTTAATTAAAACACAAAGAATTATTGGACATGTGGAGAAGAAAAAACAAACAAAAAACAGCCAAGAATACCAAGAACATTTCAGTGGTGTACAGTATGTATCTTCTCACTTGCCTAAGCCTACCTCAACCTCATTTGCAGATTACAAAATGCAAAGGCTTTAAAGTGTAGTTACACCTACATGCTGGGCAGTAGCCAACCTCTGACCATTCTCAGAAAGGTCAGAAGGCCATGCAGAAACCTGTTACCTTGGCCTTGATTCAGATGGAAAGAGAGCAACGAGGTCCCCTGGCCAGGAGCCCTTGTGATCATTGTGGACCAAGAATGGATGTATTTTATGTGCAAAGCCGTGACCTTATTTTTCCCTCCTCGTGCTAATAGGTGTGAAGATTCCGCAATAAATATTGCTTATGGCTGTTAATTGAACTGCAGCCCAGATGGTCAGGGCATGTTTATTTTCTTATTTTTAATTTCTTCTGGTTCTCATAGTTGGGAGACGTGGGGGAGGGGTAGAATAGTTTACACTGGAGACAGAGCTGAGACAGAGTCTGTACCCCAGAAATATATTCATACCAAGGAAAGCAGTGTATCTGCAACATAGATAGAGAAGAATGAGCTAGGAGATGTACTGGAAACCTTGTCACCAGCACCTCTCACCATGCTGTGAAGATCCTTTCTCCAAGTGTCTTGGGAGCTTCAAAAGGACCTCTGAGGCCCAAGTACTCATGAACGCAGACAAGAGCAGAAGCCCTTCATTTCCCTTTTGTTATTACCAATGTGTTAAGTCACTGTTAACTGTCAACTTGACAGAACCTAGAATCAGCTGGCAGATGGATCTCTGGGCTTACCTATGGAGGACTGCCTTGATTACAATAATTACAGTGGGAAGACCACCCACTGTGGGCGGCACCATTCCCTACCTGGGCTCCTGGACTGTGTAAGTGGAGAGAGGGAGCGGAGCAGAAGCATGCATTCATCACCCTGCTCCTGACTGTAGATACCATGTGACCAGCTGCTTCATGCCCCTGCCTCATTGACATCTCTGCTGTGACAGACTGTACCTCCTGAGCCAGAATAACCCCCCCTTAAGTTGCTTTTGTTATTTGTATCACAGAACCAGTAAAAGAGACTGAGATAACCACTTTGTAATGGGCCCTCTCTTCAATTCCCTTTCCGGACCTTACTCACCTTTCAGAAGGGCATGTGAGGGTTCAGATGAGATGCTGCACATGAATAAAGTTTATACACACAAGGCTGTGTCTAAATCTGAGTGGTCATCATTGTAAGATGGAAAGAACTTGGTGCCTTTTAAAGATTTCTCTCTGTAGTTAAAGTGTGTGTTTGTGTGAGTGTATGTCACACGTGTGTGAATGCACACAGACACGAGAAGGGAATGTTGGATCCCCTGGAGTGGTGAGCTACCCAACGTGGGAGGTGGGATTTGAACTCAGTTCCTCTGGGAGACTGGGAAATACTCTCAACTGCTGAGTCTCTCTCCAGGCCCATGGGAGAAAAAGAAAACCACATCTTTTTAAAGAAATATAGGAAAGAAAATCTTATTACAGATATGCATGTGTGCACACACTGCACACATGTGCACACACAAATGTACACACATGCGCACTCACACACATCAGGACTGGGAAGAGGCAGTGTGTCACCAAGCTGGCCATATCATAAGTGCTGCTAACATTGCACTCGTTTTTGAGACCTTGCTTTTGGCAATCATTTCTCCTCTTATTATTTTTTTTTTTCCTTTTTGGCACCAAAGCACTGTTTCCATAAATAGCACATCTAATGGAGTGTGTGACTTTATTGCTGTCAGCTGCTATAACAGCAGAGGAAAATTCAATAAACACAGAAGCTAAGACCAGAACATAGAAGGACTTCCCACTCCAGAAGTTAAGTATAATAACCTTTCTAGAACATTCTCTAGTCACCCATGAAATTCTAACTTTTTGTAATAAGAAGCCACTCCGTTCAGAGCCGGTTACAGTAGGTATTGAGCCAGGTTTAGGGCACATTCAGGATGATGGTGACCATTTTGTTGACTGGAAGAACCACCTAGTCTCCCCCACCAGGCTGAGGCTGTTCAGCTGGAGAGGATGAGGCAACTGTTAAATGTGCCTAAGCTTTGGGTACTAGCAGTCTATGCATGTAACAAACTCACAAATGAAATGTTGTAATTCTTTGCCAGGATAATTGGGACTCTCTTTCTTAGCTAGACCAGGGAGCTAGTGTAAAGGATGAGGCAATTTTTATTTTAAAGAGCATAAATACGTGAGAACGTTAGCAAATCAGAGTAATTGAGAAGTCAAAGAATTCATTCCCTGTCCCTGCCTCAGCAGCATGGATGCAAACGGCACACCATTAAGTGTGTCCTTGACACAGAGGCAGCGGCTTAACCGTAGCACCAAATATTTAGCCAGAACCAAGAGCAATTTCTTTATTATGTTTTTTATAAGTTTGATTTAGTAACCTTCGGTACATTCCTTATTTTTGGCGGTTGGCTCGTAGTTTTTGTTTGTTTTCGTTGAAGCACTGACTCCTCCCCAGGGTTTCAGCTGTCCTCTTGGTTCTTAATGGCAGAGCAACACGGAAGAGTGTAATCACATTTCCTAATTATGGGTAATTAGGCAAAACCCAGATGATGTACCCAATGTGCTCCTCGAATAGCCAGGGGTCAAGGAGCGCAGGAATTCAGTCACATTTTTATAAATAAGTGTGTTAGTTAACGTTGGGGTCCAAGGTGTTTCTGGGTGCCTTGTAGACCAATATAATGGTTGAAATATATAGCAGTCGTCTATTTAGCCGAGTAAAGCTGTAACTGATTCCTCGCCTCCTTACCCTCCTCTCTTTTATTTAAAAAAAAAAAAACAGAGTTAGATTTGCTATTCTTAGTCTAAGAGGGGCCTCTAAAACTCTGAACCACGGTTCTGCTTACTGACAGCATAAGTGATATTTATTTTTTCAAAGCCTAATCCTTTTGAAACATGGAGAAATAAATACATCCTTTTATCTACCATATGCCTGGGATGGGAAATAAATTCTTATTTTCCTGCGGTGTGGTACCAGTGGGCTACAATGAATAATTTGGGCAGGCTCCCTGAAGATAATAGGAAAGCCTTCTCTATTACCAGGGATAATTATGAATCTCATAATAGAAAACATCCCGAGCCGGAACATCAATCAGGGAAGATAAACAATGGGGAGCGATAGGTATACAAAAGGGAAAAATGGCGTCAGCACACATGGAGGGGAAGACCGTGGGATTCCAGCTGGGTTATAAATCATAGAGTCAAATAATTCCTACGCAATTAATATCTTCAAATTAAAACATACTTTTTTTTTTAAGAAAAAAAAATGGTGGACTTTTTGAGCCAGACAACTGGCTACCTTACAAGATTTGTTTAAGAACCCTAGAGCTAGTCTTGTATGGATCTCTCAAATCTCTCCTGCCCTCAACTTCTCCACCCCTCCCCAAGTTGATTGGGGACATCATTAACAGTGCTACCATGTGTACTCATGTGATGGCTGACCTCAAGCCGTTTGCCAGGGACAGGTCATGAGCTGCCAAGGCCAGAGCTAATGGTGGGTGACCCTCAGGCTCTCTGGTGCTAATAAAACAACAAGGACTGGTTTACTGAGCTGGAACCCTGACTGCCCTGGTCAGTCCAGAGCTTGTCTGCAGCCATGCGCATGCAGCTTTAGAACTGTAGAAAACCAGCATTCATCTCTATTCCTAAAGGATCATTGTCTCTTTCTAGTGAATTGCCCTTTGTTCGTGGACTTTCTTGTTTCAAAAAAAAAAAAAAAAAGAATCAAATACCTAAAGTATTTCTATGTACTTCTCTTTCCAACCACAATAGGATTCTTCCGTAACTATGAGAAAATTGTGCCTTGCTATCCTGTTGGTCTACTGTGAGTTTCCAAAATCAAATATAAGGCGGTAGATTATGATTAGTTTATCTCCTAAGTCATAGGCATAAACCAGCACGGTGCCCAGCTTTCCTCATATCTTCTCCGTGTAGAACCTTCGAAGAGTGGCAGGAATTCAAACAGGACTTTTTCCCCCCTCTCCCCATTACAAAGAGGGACTCTATCTGAGTCAATTGTCAACTATGTCTGGAAGACCGCAAAATATGCTCCTGGATTTTGTTTTATTGGCCCTCATCTAATATTTTACAAAACATATTTTTAAAGAAATATATAATTTGTCCCCCAAAGCAAGGGTTTTTCCCATGCCATATAATTTGCTAAGTGTGGCTTTACTGCACTGTAGCCTATAATTTATAGTTGGTCTCCACGAGGCAAAAAATAACTCCAAGCTATGATTAAGTAAGTAATGGACAAGGTAACTAATATTCCCGGAAGGAAGCCCTTCCAGACACTCATTTTAAATGACAAAACAGGGGAAGGTTGAGATGTGTGGCCCTGCACACATTTAACTGGGTCGTGCGAAATGGAGACGCAGCATGATAAACTGGCCTCTCTGGCCAGTGAAGACATGAGCCCAGCCAGGTTTTACACTTGCATTTTAATGAGCCTGTGCCACATCTTCCCTACGTCGGGCAAATGGGTCTGTGCCTAATTGTGCTGCCAGTTTCCCCCCTAAAGTGATTCTCGGGGAATGAGTATTCTAGTCAAGAGTAAACCAGTTCTGAGGTAGCAGTCTGTGTTGTGTAGATGGAGAAGCATGACAGCGTGGGGGAAGACTTGATAATCAGGCAATACAGAGAGCTGGGGAGATACCTCAGTCAGTAACGTGCTTGTCCTGCTAGCACAAGGTCCTGAGTTCCATCCCCAGAGCCACATGGAATATACGGGCGTGGTAGTACACACTTGTAAGCTCAGTGCTGGGGTGGTAGAGACAGACAGATCTCTAGGGCTCACCGACCTCATGAGCCGACCTCACCAGATGGATGAGCTCTAGTGAGAAACTCTGTCTCAAAAAAAAAAAAAAAAAAAAAAAAAAAAAACCCCTCAGAAAACAGTCCCTCAGGAATGACTCTACCTCCACATGAAAGATTTACTTGTATATACACAGACAGATGCATCCATCAACACACACACACACACACACACACACACACACACACACAGGTGGGGAGAGAGGGGGGGAGAGAGAAAGGAGAGAAAAAGACAGAGAGGGGGATATGAATATCAGGCTTGGGAGATGTATGGCAAACTGTAAGGATGACAATGTGTTACAAAACAGGAAAGAAACAACACAGGTCTGCCCCACTGTTTTGCACCCTGTCTACAATAAGAGGTGGAGCCCATTCCCGTACCAGGTAAAGCAGGCTAACTGCGTGGCTCGTATTGGCCAATGGAACTTTAATGAAATCACGATTCCCAGAGAATGTCTCTGAACCTGGACACCCTGAGACCACCATATGATCATGTCTGATCTGGTCTGGCCTGTTAAAGGTTGGCAGGCCACACAAAGGGGGCCTTGTTGCCTGCTCTGGTAGCTTGCTGACTCCCCTATACATGAGAAGATCATTCTAGAATCATTGAGCAATCAATTATTACTGAGCTAACGGCAGAGACCAACCAAGACTCCCTGCACTAGAGAAGGAGTTTCCTACTCTTGTGTAGTCGTAAATAAACGAACTGGGGTCAGGGGAGGGAGGAAGGTTGTTGTTGTTTCCCACTGAGTTTTGCAGAGCTTTGGTAATGTACTAACGAATACAGAATACACGGGAAATGATGAACTCCTCAACTCTACAAAATGAACGCTCAACGATTTAGCTTTTAGTTGGTGATGCTATTTCTGAGAAAGCCACGGAGTACTGTGAGCCTCCTCCTACCTTCTCTGTACATCTAACCAGATGAAATGTGGCTACTGAGTGTTGAAGTGGATCATTTGACTAGACCAGTGCCTTCAGGAAGAGCCCAAGTAAGGACAAGGCTGCCTGTATTCATCAGCCCTTCCTTACCAAGGCAGAAATGGAGTTCTGTAGATTTGGGGCACATAAACACTGGGGATTGGAAAGACCTTTATCTGGTGTTGCCTAAGGGTGTAGGGAGCCTGGCCTGGTGTAGGGAGGAAGGAGGGTGCCCTGCAGAAGAGGGAAGCAGGAGAGAATCTTAGCAGGCCAAATTTAGCCTAATTAACAGATTTGCCTAAGGCTGACCCCGAAGCAGAAACTGAAGCCTAGATCAGCCTGCTCAACTCCTACCAATACGGTAATGATGAGGTTGAACCACCCGTTCTTAATCCCATAGAAGAGTTTCCCAAAATAGACCGGAGTTAGACAAAGAACACCCCTACACTTCCTACCTCCTCTGAGTCCCTATCTCCTTAATGACCCAACGCATTTGTTCAGCTCAGTCTTTGTCCTCGCAGATAGGTTTCTGCAGCTTGTTGTCAGCTGTCCATGATTTTGTTTCTACCCAGTAGCAGAGGTGCCAAGACGGGTTTGCCGAAATACCTCATAAAATCATTATCCTCCTGTTGGAGACGGGTGGGTGGCTACTGCGTGGTAATAAGCTTTGCCACAGGAGGAAGGACAACACTTGAATCTGCTTTAGGATCTGCTCCGTGGCCTCTGAAGGACACATACAGCTCCCCAGTTTAGCCACCCTTCTGCATGTAAACCTAAGGAAGAGTATGGGCAAGACATGGGTTTCCTCATTCTACATTTCACTGTTGAAATGTTGGAATGTACACCTAAATATTTAAGAGCCTAGGGTTGTCTAGAAAAGGATGTGGGGGGGAGGGAATCGTGGGGTGGGGGGGTGCTGGAAGCTCACAGTCATCAGTTGCTGATGGTGGTGGACTCTGTGCCCCATACCTAGTGAGTTTCATGCAGTAAAGTGGTCTCCTCTTACTCTGAACAGACAAGACCTTGGTAACTGACACAGGAGTGACAGGATGTGACATCTGAGGGTGAATGACAAGAGCCTGAGATGCTTGCCTTTTCTCTTAGATCTCCTGTTTTGAGGAAGACTGTATACCACACTGTGAGGAGTTTGAAGCAATACCAAATTGAAGTTGTGTCAAGGGTATGCACCTCTAGCCAACAGATGAAGCTTGCCCACTGATAATAACAATTGTCAATTTGATATGATCTAGAATCACATGAGGTGCAGACCTCTGGGCTTCAGCTCCTAGATTTGGTTGACTGAGGTTGGAAGATCTGCCTAAGGTGGGTGGTATCATTCTATGCAGTGCGACTCCCAGACTAAAGGCAAAGCAGAGAAAGCTGGGTGCCAGCATTCACCCCTCTTTCCACCTCCTGACTGAGACCATGATGTGATCAGCTGCCTGCACTGGTGAGGCAGAGTCAGGTGGATTTCTGTGAGTTCAAGGCCAGCCTGGTGTACAAAGTGAGCTCTAGGACAGCCAGGGTTCTGTTATACAGTGAAACCCTGTCCCAGAAAACCAAACCAAAAAGGAGAAGAAGGAGGAGGAGGAAGAAGAAGAGGAGAAGGGAGAGGAGGAGGAGGGAGAGGAGGAAGAAGAGGCAGCAGCCTAGTGTACACAGTGAGTTTCAGGACAGAGACCCTATCTCAAAACAACAACAAAATCTAATCATCAACAAAACAAACCGTGATTAGAATGAGGGTGCATATAGGACTCCCATAATACTTTCATCTAACATTTGACTTTAATATTTATACATTTGTGGATGAAACTTTTACAGATCATTAAGTCCCCTCCCTCACTATTTTCACTTTTTCAAAAAAGATGATTGGTGGCAGTATTTTTAAATTTTCTTATTTTATGTTTGTGTTTGCCTGAATGTATGTATGTGTTCCGTGTGCATACCTGGTGCTTTCAAAAGCCAGAAGAGGGTGTCAGATCTCCCGAACCTGGAGTTACAGATGGATGCGAGTCGACATGTGGGGGCTGGGAAGAGAACTTGACCCTCTACAAGATCAGCTAGTGCTCTAAAGCACAAAGCCATCTCCCCAGGCCTTATGGGGGCCAGATTATCTGCCTTATAGAGAAAAGGACACTAGAAATCTAATGAGCTGATATTTGTATCCTGGCTCAGTGAGGAATCAACTAGCTGAGCATATATAACATAGGTAATTAATGATGTTGTGCCTTGGCTTTCTCCTCTGTGAAATGAGAATAACCAATCCATTTAGTGTAGGAATTCAGTCCAAGTGAGATATTTATTTAGAGCCCCGCAGTTGTTACAAACACATGGTCAACGGCATCTGCAGACTTCATTGCAACGTTCACCATTTATTTAGTTATCAGCATTTAAAAATCGGGAAATGCAGTTTGAGCCAACACGATTGCTCCTGGCTGATGTCTTATTTTTTTTTCCCCGTTGCTGTGATAAAATATCCAGCAAAACCAATTTAGGTTACAAAGGATTTGTTTTTGCTTACATTCAGAGGAATACAGTCTATATGCGTGTGGAAAACGTGTAGGCAGGTAGGGGAGGCACAGGAGCAAGAGCAGGAGGCTGGCTGATCACACTGCGTCCGAATTCAGAAAGCAGAGCAGGGAATGCAACCTCTTGCTTCTTAGCTCCCTTCTACTTTTCTCACACAGACCTCATACAGTCATGGATCCCATGGTGGGCAGGTCTTCCAACCTCAATTAACATGCTCTAGACAATGCCCGACAAGCGTTCCAGAAAGCCCATCTACCAAGTGGACCGCACTCACCATGACAGTTGGTCTCCATTTTTTTTTCATGGATTTTCTTGACCAGGAAGCAGAATCTTTGTATATTTTTCTCATCAGAGATTCTTATCTGGGATTCTTGGAAGTTTTACCTTTCCTTTGATAGGTATAGAGGAAGAAAAACATAATTTAACAGGTGCACATAGCATGGTAATGATGGAGTTGGCCCCCTGTTAGGAAGCTAAGCTTTTAAGAATGTACCTCTGTTCCTGGGAGGTTTCCAGTGAGCCAAGAGATACCACAAGCTGTCCTTGGTATCATAATTGAATAGAGAATCTATCAGCAATAAGTCTTCAGGTACGATGGAGACTATCTATCATATAAAAGTCAGACACTAATGTAACTTAAAATTTTCAATATTATGGAGACACATATATATTACTTTTTATTTCTGAAAGAATTTCCAAAATGTTGTGTTAAAAAGAAAAAGGACAAGACAGGTGAAGTGGTCCAGACGTGTAACCCAATCACCTGAGACTTGAGGCAGGAGAGCTGCCATGAGTTCAAGGCCACCCTGGGCTACATTGCTTTCTCCTGTCTCAAAAATGGGACTCGGGACATAGTTCAGTAGGTCAAGTGTTTGCCTAGCAATCACAAAGCCCTGGCTTCACCCACCATGTAGCATGACATCAACCAGGTGTGGTGCTGGGAGCCAGTAAACTCAGGAAGGGGAAGCAGGAGATTCACAAGTTCAAGGTCACCCTCAGCTACAAAGGAGGGCAGCTTGAGCTATATGAGAGCTGAGGGGAGGGAGGGAGGGAGGAACAGAGAGAAGGAAAGAGAGAATGAATAATCTTTACTTTCATTTCACTAGATTTCAGTCCAGATTTTTCTCAGCAGTCCATGACTTTGATACTTAATTTGTTGATTTTTTTTTCTAAATAAAACCAGCACAGTGAACATTATTCTCCTTACTCTTCTTTTTCAAATTGCTCACGAGGAACTTAGAGTACATCATAAGGAAAATTGGCTTATTTTAGAGAAAATGAGGAGACATTGCTGCTCAGGAAACAGTATTTATTATCTGTGCAGTCAGTCAAATAGCATTCCTTTGTTCCACAAAATAAATCCGGTGTGTCTTTTAACACCAAATATTTAAAATGATCATGAAATGGATACTAATGAATTTGGGAGACCAAGAAGGCTGTCATTTAGATGATTTTAATAGCTTGTAAGACATTTATTTAGTTAATATTTTACTTCTGGTATGTGGATCTCTCAAATTATAAAACAGAATTGGCTGTGTTAACACACTCACCGTAGCAGCGGCCAATTCTTGAGCAACTTTTGTTAAAATTAAACCTTAAATGTGTGTTATGGGTTTTATTCCCTCACTGAACCAACAGCGTCTCAAATTCATACTCCATTATTTCATTTAGAGAGGAATGAGACACATGGTAAATAAATCAGGGCCATGATTGACAGCCTACCTAGAAAGATTAGACAATTGGGGGTGATGGGCCCCTACTCCCCCAATTATTGCCTTTGTTCTTACAAGTGTGTTTAAATCTATTTCTGTTAATTTACAATTTGAAAGGTGGATGAGAAGCAGAGTTTGAAAAATAGATTACTGTCTTCATTAATACAGGTTTGACCTACAAAGTCTTCACGTGCTTAATGATTAAAAACCAAAGTACTAAATAATAAATTATAAGAATTTATAGGAGTCATCATCTTGAAATTAGCTTACTGAATGTTCTTATCATAATAAATCTGAGTGGGTGTCTAATTTAGTGTTAGCTGACTAAAATTATATGTTACGGGCAGGGGAAAAAAAACACTTTTGTTTGAAGACAAATGCGGCAAGTTTAATCACAGGTGATATGAAAGGCACCCATCTCTTGCTGGTTCCCTCCATAGAAACTTTGGCGAAACAGGTTGAAGGAAGATCAATTCCAATTTGTAAATCTGCCAAGCAAGAAAATTCCCCCCAAGCACTAGAGGTGATGTTTATGTTACTTTCCTGTGTGAAACTACACCTGCCAGAGTCTCAGTGTAGACTGAGTTAACCATGGGGAATGTATGCAGTCCTCCCCATGAGGAGGGTTTGGAGACCACTCTCAGAGTCATTGTCAAGGTTAAAGGAACTCTTATGTGTTGGTGGATAGATAGGAGTAAGCTACTGCTTCCCTCTTCTGCCTCTGTTTCCCTCTCCCTGTGTAGAGGAATTTTAATCCAGCAACCTGACTCTTCTGACAAGGGTAGGTCTATGTGGGCCTGCTGGAATGCAGACCCACCCTCAGTACACAACTTTGAGGTAAAATTAGTTTGGAGAAGGAAGCAGCCATGTTTGAAAGTGACATCTAATTGAGGAGCTGACAAAGTGATGAATCAGAGAAAGATTTGCTAGGAGTCAGAGCTAGGACACACCCAATTCTCACAAGAATAGATAGAAAAGAGAGGCAATTTAAGAGCCAGGCAGAGTGAGTCAGTGAATTTGGCATCAGCGCAGTGAATGCAGACCAGGGGAGTTGAGTTCCTGCTGGAGCTCATGCAGTTCAGTGCAGGTCAGCAGAAGCAGGTAGCCAGAGAGTAAGGAGCTAGAAGATTAGAACAGATTGCCAGCGTTAGTTTGAGGCCCAGCAGAGCAATTCAATGAGAAAGCTGAGAGAAGTCAGACTGAATCAGTCAGCTTGGAGGAGAGTTTGAGTCGAAAAGCCGAGTTGAACCAGCCAGCTAGGGTTCAGGAAGAACTAGAGAGGGTGAGATTATTAGGCAGTAAGCCTCCAAGACAACACTTACATCTGGTGAATAAGCGTTGCTTTTACACCATGTGTGTCTCAAGCATGACTGTTCATCCAACACTCATCTTCCAGGTGTTTGCCCTTGTCAGGCTGTGCGACAGCAGAGGCCCCGACACCAAGGGCCTTGCAGCAGGCCCTGGTTCCGTTTATGGGAGAGGTGTTAGAAAAGGTTTTCAGTGCAGATGGCACAGTTTGTATCCTCAAGTTGACAAGATCTAGAGTCACCTTGGAAACAAAGCTCTAGGCATGTCCCTGAGGTTATTTCTCGGTTGGATTAATCAAGGGGGAAAGACCCACCCTAAATGTCTGTGGAAGCATCCTATGGGCTGGGGGTCCTAGAGTGAATCCAAAGGAGAAAGCGAACTGAGTACCAGCACTCAGCACTTTTATCGCCTGACTACAGGAGAGTGGTCTTCTTATACTTCTGCCATAGCCTGCCTTCTCCACCAAGATGGGCTGCACCCTCACACGGTGGGCCGGAGTAACCTTTCATCCCTTAAATTGCTTATCATTGCCAGTTATTCAGTCATAGTGATGAAAAAAAAAGCATCTAATATAAGAAGCTACAGTGATTTTATAATAAAATAGAAATAAGGTCAATCTCAGATACTGTGGTAAGCAAGCATATAATTTAATGTTGTTTTCAAGTCTAGTATGTTATGAAATTGAATAGGCTGTGTGTGTGTGTGTCTGTGTGTATGCTCAAGTACATATACAACACACACATTAAATAGTTTGCTCCAAATGTACAGAGTTTGTATAAATTTAAGGGGAAAGTCAAATTCTTCCTACAGAAACAATGGCCAAAGAAATTAATGGAAAAAGCAATAGATACACATTTCTAAAATTCTTGACTGTAAAAAAAAAAATATAACGGTGGAAATTGAAAAGTGAGATGCCAGTTTGCACCAAGACCCTGGCAAAGTTTATTCACGGTGAGCATTCATGCTATTTTAAAAAAGCACAAAATAAGAAGTGTTCCAATCTAGTCTGGAATCCACCTCTTCCTCCATGGTTTAATTTGCAGCCTCATTCCTGATACACATTTCTTAAGCAACTTTCTGATAAATCTACCTGGTGTTAAGATGAGTCCTTCACCCCTGCTGACTCTCAGAAGGCTGGCACCTTCCAGCCAGAGTGCTTAGTCTAGCCTTGACCATCTGACTTACAAAGTGCCAGAGCTGAGAGAATCTCTAGATTGGTCAGCCACAGGCTTTCACTCGAGTCGTGAAATTTCACTGAAACTCTGACCCATGCTCGTAGCTAGATTTTTCTTTTAAAAAAAAAAAGAAAGAAAAATTGTTTTCTCTTCACAGGGAGAAAGAGCACTCACTATCCACAAAAGCATAAATTCTTTTTGGTCATGGTGAAAAAACATGTGGTCAGTTTCAGCCTAATTTAAATATAACTTTTGACCAAGTGCTTCCACTTTGAACAAGAAAATACAGAAATACTTGGTGGGGGCAGGGCGGGGGAAGAATCTGTGTTTATTTAGCACTTCGTGCGTTTTGGTTTCTGGGATTGAACCCAGGGCAGTGCTAGGCAACTGCTCTGCCACTGAGCGAAGCCCCCAGGCCCAGTATTGATTTATATCCACTTACCTGTGCATTTGAAAAGGCTGGGATCTTAAGGTTCTGACAACAGGGTATTTTTCACCTAAGTTTTTCAAAAGTATTAAATACAGCAGAGAGAGAGAGAGAGAGAGAGAGAGAGAGAGAGAGAGAGAGAGAAGGAGGAGGAGGAGGAGGAGGAGGAGGAGGAAGAGGATGCAGAGATGGTCCATGCCTTTAATCCCAGCACTGGGAAGGCAGAGGGAGGCAGATGTCTGAGTTCAAGGCCATCCTGGTTTACAGAGTGAGTTCCAGGACAGC
>JANHMN010000018.1:38913475-38941397 GCA_030674055.1 Rhabdomys pumilio
TCCCCTCCCCTCCCCTCCCTTCCTTTCCCCTCCCCTCCCCTCCCCTCCCCTCCCCTCCCCTCCCCTCCACTCCACTCCCCTTCCCTTCCCTTCCTTTCTCTTCCCCTTCTCTGTCTCCCTCCCCATGGTGACTTCCTTGGCCTAATCCCTTGAGACCAGTGAATTTGCCAGTAACCCAACAAACCTGCCTTTATATATACATGCTAATCTGTCTTGAATTGGCTCACTTTACCAGTGGAGAAATAACTTATCAGATAGATAGATAGATAGATAGATAGATAGATAGATAGATAGATAAATGGATGGATGGATGGATGGATGGATGGATGGATGGATGGATGGATGGATACATAGATGATACACAGATACATAGATACATAGATACATAGATACATAGATACATAGATACATAGATGATACATAGATACATAGATACATAGATACATAGATGATACATAGATACACAGATACATAGATACATAGATACATAGATAGATACCAGCACCTTGCTCTCTTCACTTGCCAGCCTTCAGAGTCAGGAGCCAAGTTAAACTCTTTACATATAACCTTGCAGTTCACAGTGTCGTAGTAATGACAAGTGAACTAAAATTGGTGCCATCTCAGATGAGGTCCTGGTTTCTATGAATACTGCTGTCTACTGCAACAAATGTGTGACTTCCCACCACAATGAAGGGACACTGTGGAGAAGGGTGCACTAGGGTGGGAGTGCAACAGGGAGCTGGAACCTAAGGAGTCACCATCTGCATGATGGTGGGAGCTGACCCAGAGAAGGGTTGAGCATTGCCCTTCTCGAACTGGTTCTCTACTTTGCTGGTCCCACCTGGGTCACTTGGAGCTTCTCTGTGCATAAGCCATCACCAGCATTTTTGCTAACTACAGTACCTGGCTAAGAGATAGGAGATGCTTGCCGTTATTAATGGTAAAAGATTTCTGAGCATTCTTTTCAGCCCCTGTATTCACTTAAACGTTGTTTTATTTTTGTTACATGGCGGTGTGTGTGCGTATATGGCGGTGTGTGTTCATGTATATATGGGTGCCTGTGGAGACCAGAAGAGAGCCTAATCCCCTGGAGCTGGAGTTATAGGCAGTTGTGAGCTACCTGGTGGGTGCTGAGACCTGAACTCAGATCCTACAGAAGAGCAGGGAGTGCTCTTAACCACCTAGGCGACTCTCTAGTCCCAGCTCTTAACATTTTAAAAACAGGAATTCCTGAGTTTGAGAAATGGCTCAGGGACTAAAGAGCTTACTTTGCAAGCTTGAGGCCCTAGGTTATGATTCTCAGGATCCAATTTTTTTTTTGGTGTGGTAGCACACAATTGTAATCTCAGCTAGGGTGAGTAGGGGGCAGAGACAGGCAGATCCTTTGAGCTCACAGATCAGATAGTCCATGGCAACATTCAAAGCTAATGAGAGAGAGACCGTGTAGTCAACCGAAGGCACTTGAAAGACAACAACTGAGGTTGTCTTTTTGATTTCCATATGCCTCTCTCTCTCTCTCTCTCTCTCTCTCTCTCTCTCTCACACACACACACACACACACACACACACACACACACACACACACACACCACAAATAAAAAGGCAATTTTCCTACCTCTGACAACTTTATAGAACTAACTTGGTGCTAATCTCCCCACTCTCTCTTGCTCTTTAGCCTGAGGGCACTCAGGAAGAACCAGTTGAATCCTGCAGGATGTTGTTGTTGTTGTTGTTGTTGTTGTGGTTGTGGTTGTTGTTGTGGTTGTTGTTGCTCAGAGGAATGCCCACTCTACATCTCCGGCCTTTTATTTTTATGAACAGGCTGCATGGAAACTACAGATTATGCAGCAGCCCACTGTCTATCTCCGTGCTGAAAACCATTCCTATTTCAGCTAGTCACGTACCTGTCTTACACAGCCTCCTTCCCACCCTTTTGTAAGTGTTAGTTTACATTGTACACAGAGAAGGCACACAGGTTCCCTTTCCTTCTTTGTGCTGCCTTTAAAGGCAATGCCAAAACTTCTTATTTTAATCCTAGTCCCATGACCCTCCAGGGGAGGTAATGGCTCTCTCAAGCAATGCTTGCTCTTGCTCTCACACTCTGGCTCATTCTGCTTCTCTTTTGTAAGAAGGATGTGTTTCCCGGATTCTCCCGTGACAGAAACCCACCAATCCTCTATTGTAATCAACAAATAGATTTTGAAAGTTTGACTTTTTTTTTTCCTAAAGGAGTTTCAAGGGTAAGATCTGCTGCCTCGTGAATGTCAAAGGATCTTTCTCATTGGCTCTTTCTTCTCCCCCTCTCTCCCTTGCTCTTTAATTCGTCCGTGTTCTCTACTTACTCAGCCTTAGATAATTTTCAAAGTACCACTTCCTCCAGAGATCTCTAAACAGCAGAAACCCTGGCTGTTAAAGATTTGCTATTCTCAGAGATTCCCAGTTAAGGTACCCCCCCAGGTTATTTATAACTGGATTTTATCTCTGAAAATTAACTAAAAAGAAGATTAACCAAAAAGTCTAAAGGAAAAAAACTGCCTTAAACACCTCATCTATTACACTGTGTTCAAACAGATATTTTCGTTTTAAGGGTTTAGCAAACCCAGTGGAATGTACTTTCTAGTTTGGGGCATGAAATAAGATAACATTCTGCATTCCTCCCGGAGATATGGCATCCCTCCTTATAATGAAGATTCGAGGAAAGAAAATGTGAATGTCCTCAGTACGGTCTTATTGCTGTGCCTGTTACATTAAGTGGGTCTCAGCTCTGCTGCTCCAAAGAGCCCCCAGGACATTTAAATACCTCTTCCGGAAACATATGCTTTTCCTCAAAGGCCCTCCATGAACCAAGTCACCCGATGGAGAAAGCCTGTCTTACTTTTAGATTTTCCCTCATCTAAGCTGTCCAGGTGAGCTAGGAAGCCGGGAAAGTTTGCTGTGCTCTATTCAACCAGGGCTTTGTCCATTGTACCCAATTTCTGCCCGAGTAGATGGTCAAGTCTGTGTACCCTAGGATAGGAGACCTTCCCTGTCTGACCGATCTGCCTCTTCCCTCTGACTGCCTTTTGTTTCTCTGACCTGTCTGCTTCCTCTCTCTGGTTTACCTGCCTCATTTCTCTGACCTGTGTACCTCCTGTCTCTGACCTTCCTGCTTTAGCCTTTTGGTTTGTGTGCCTCCTCTTTCTGACCTGCCTGTCTCCTCTCACGTGTCTATCTGATCCTCTGAGCTGCCCATCTCCTTCTCTCTGCCTTATCTCCATCTCTTCTCTTCTCTCGTTCTGTTTTTTCTTTTGTCCATTCCTCAGACATGCCAGTTGTGCCTCTGTCCCCAAGGCCTTGTCTCTGCTTTTCCCTCTTTCTGAAATGCCCTTCCCTTGTGGATTCATGGGCTGCCCTTCTTCAATGCAGGGCTTTGCTCTCACATCCCTTTCTCAGCAGAGCCTGTCCTTCTGACTGACCCACCGTAGCTGTACCTGTGACCTCTATGCTCTCTCTTCTTGACATACTTCCTACATAATGTTCTGAATGGACAGATGCACTCGGAGCTGTCCATGTGTTCTGTTGGCTTCCTCAATCTGAATAATAATAATAAAAAACTCCCAAGTATTCAACTTTCAAAATAGATTTGCAAGTGTTGTTTTTTTCCAGCACATGGAGACAATAAACACACACTTACTAGACGATTCCAGAGGAACACATGGATATATCCTGTCCCTCACTCTGCCAGGTAGCCACACAATTTTTAGTGTGTCTTATACTTTAGCAAAAGTAGTTTCCCCCAAGTGGACTGACTTACTCATATTAGTAACTGAATGAAGGGATTTGAAAATGGCCCTCTATGACTCTCACTGTTGACTGACAACATGACAGGATCTAGATCACCCAGCACACAAAGCTCTGGGTGTGTCTGTGAGGAAGATTCTAGATTGGGTTAATTGAGGTGGGAAGACCACCCTAACTGTGGATGGCACTGTCCCTTGGCCTGGCCTCCTGGACTGAAAGGAGAAAGTGAGCTGAGTGCCAGCATCCATCTCTATGATCTGACCGCATATATATGTGACCTGCCAGCTGTCCCATGCTCTCACTGCTATGCTTTCCTCGCCACAATAGACAGAATCACCAGACCACGAGCCAAAACCAAACCCTTCTTTCTTTACCTTGCTTTCGTCAGGTATTAAGATAAGTAAGTAATTGACAATATTAGTTACTCTTCTATTGCTGTGGCAAAAACGCCATGCACAGGGTAGCTTATAGAATAAAAAGGTTTACTTGGGCTTATGTCTTCAGAAGGTTAGAGTCCATGATGGCTAGGAAAAGTCTGGTCGCAGGAACAACTGAGAGCTCACAAGCAGGAAACAGAGTGCATACAGGGAATGTCTTGAGTCTTCTGAAACCTCACGTCTCACACCCATTGACATACCTCCTCCAGCAAGGACACACCTCCTAATCCTTCCAAAATAGTTCTACCAGCTAGGGACCAAGTGTATAGATATATCAGCCTGGAAGGACCATTCTCATCCAAACCATCTGTATCAGAGATATTGAATGAATTCAGAGCTGATTGGATGGTCTCCCTTGTACCTGTCATCAGAGATGAAAGTCCCACAAACAAGGCACTTCTGTACCCTACCCTTCCATGTATTAACCAGGCCCAACCATGCTGAACTTCTGAGATGAGATGAGACAGGGTGCATCCATGTTAGTATGGCCACAGACCCCTCCTGCTTCTTGCATCTCTCAGCATACAGGATCCTGGCACAAAACACAAACATTGGAGATTGGACTCTCACTGACTAGCTCATGTAGCTGGCCTTACTTAAGGTAGTGGTGCCACAGTAGTGTTGGAGGGCAGACTGCAGATGGGACCCAGAGCAACAACCCTTTAGCTTCATGTCCCAAGATAGGCAGCCATCTGGGTAAGTTGTAGTGGATAGAAGTGGCATGATGGGCCATGGTCTCACAAGTCTTACTAACATGAGCTCCTGGGCTCATTCCTGTCTCTCTAGGGACATAGGACTCCCCTGCCCTCAGTTTATTCTTCAGCTAAATGGGATGATAACCAGCTTTCACAACTACTTCATATGGTTCTGGGAGAGGAGAAAAATGAAATGATACTCATGAAACTCCTGGTTTGTTCTTTAAGAAACAGCAGACATCAGCAGATGTCAGCCACTATGTATGTTTCTGAACAGCTAGCTCACGGGTTTGGTATGACAATAATGTAAGATAATGAGTGTAAGGAATGTATCTTGGCACACATCAGAGTTCCATAAATGTTATCAATTCTTTTCTTAATTTCCTCTGTGTCCTGCTTGCTTCCAAGGCTCAGCAGGCTGGCTTCAACTCCAACCATGCTACAGAGGCAACTTATAACTTCTGTGACCCTCAGTATCGTGGGGGAAGAGAATCCAGGGAGGGAAATGGGAGATTGAGTATAAAGAATGTGGGTTTCGGGGGTCACAGAATAGAGTTTCCATACTTGGAAAGGTCTAGGTAGCCCATTGGGCAGGTCTTGATGATCATATGGAGTGTGTTAATTATTACTCTCATAGATGTTACAAAATACTCAACATGAAGGGAAGAGGCATTTATTTAGCTCACAGTTTCAGATGGTATCTTTTTATCATGGCCTGGGAAGGCATGGCAACTAGCGGTCTCATCTGTGGCAGTGTGTGGTAGTTTGAACATGCTTGGCCCATAGGGAGGAGCATCATTAGGAGGTGTGGCCTTGTTGGAGGAACTGTGTCACTACAGGGGTTGGGCTTTTGGATGTCTCATATGTTCAGGCTCCACCCACTGCCAAAAGATAGCTTTCTTCTACTTGCTTGCAGATGCCGGCCTTTCCTGGCAATTGCCTTCCAATCAAGATGCAGAACTCTCAGCTCCTTCTCTAGCATCATGTCTGCCTGCATGCTGCTATGCTTCATGCTATGCTGATAATGGACTGAACCTCTGAAACTGTAATCCACCCCCAATTAAATGTGTGCCTTTAGAAGAGTTGCCTTGGTCTCGGTATCTCTCCATAGCAATGGAAACCCTAACTTAGATCCAGCGGGAGCTGGAAGCATGGCTTATTTACATCTTGGTGGGTCAAAAGTAGAGGCAGAGACCACTTCTGAGGTCTGCCCCGTAGCAACTCACTTTTGCTAGCTGGACCCCATGTCTCCATTTCACCTCAGGTAGACTTTTCAGACAAGGGCAGAAAGCAGCTTCATTCCTCACTAGAACGCCATAAGAACTGTGTCTAGGCCACATTTTTCTCTGAAACATCTTAAGCCAGGACCTCACAGTTTAAACCACCCTCAGCACCAGTGTTTTTCATGCTCCTACGAGTTATGGCCCATTAAGCCCTGCTTAAAGCCTCCCAGTGCTTTCCCAATCCAAAGTCTCACAGTCTACAGTTCTCCAAACAAAAAGATGGTCAGGCCTGTCACAGCAAGACCCTAGTCCCTGGCACCCACTTCTATCTTAGCTAACATCCTATTGCTGTGAAGAGATACCATGACCACAGCAACTCTTACAAAGAAAACCATTTAATTGGAGCTTGCTTACAGTTCAGAGGTTTATCCCATTCTCATGGCAGGAAGCACCGGTCGCACACAGACAGACAGAATGGGTGTTGGAGAGTAGCCGAGACTTCTACCTCTGGATCAGCATGCAGCAGGCAGCAGGCAGAGAAACAGGTCCTGGCCCTGAGCATTTGAAACCTGAAAGTCCACTCCCAGAAATACCCTTCCTCAAAAAAGCCCCCAACTTATTACAACAAGGCCATACCTAATACCGCCAGTCCCTATGAGCTTGTGGGGGCCATTTTTACTGAAAGCACCACCCTCCCCAAATGCCTCATGAGCTGTGGATGAAGGGCTACATACATAAGCCTGTGTGGAACATTTCCTTGTCAATCACATCTTTGATAGACAACGACTTCTTCCACAATGGCAACTTAATATGAAGATGGTACTTGCTGTCATTGTAAAGTTTCTCCATGCATTCGTGTTCTCCATGCATTTGTACGGGATTTAAAGGCGAAGTCTAGGCTTCTGCTTTATGGAGATTTCCTCACATCTTCAAACATCTGTATCCACTATGTCAGTAGAGTCAGCTGCAACCGAGCTTGGTTTTGTCTTGTGTTTGCATTGGATTTGTTTGTTGGGAGGGAGGCGGGGTCTCGCTGTGTCTCCTTGGAACTCACGATGTAGTTGGTCTTAAACTTACGTTGGCACCCTGTCTCTAGATTGTGTAAATACTGAATCTAATGGCCCTGCAAGATTAGAAAATAAGTCACAAGACAAACCCCAATTTTCTTCCTCACACATATAATTCATAGAATACAAGCACATACAACCAGGCTTGGCTGCTAACTTTCATCAAAGAGGTGTCGTCATTGTCCCAAAATCTTTTCAGACTCTTGTATGATTTTGAAGTTTAAGTCTTAGATTTTTGTAGACATTAGGAAGTCATGGGGTCAGGGAGCAGTGATAGTAGCCAGCCAAGAGTTTATATTAAAAAGTAGTTGGGGGAGGTGGCTGCAGAGATGGCTCAGTCGCTAAAATGCTTGCTGCGGGGTAAGCAAGACAGGCCCAAGTTTGATCCCCAGAACCCACTTTAAAAAGCTAGGTGTGATAAGCATGCTTGAAAATCTCGGTATCTGGAGAGGCATAGACAGACAGACTTCTGAGGTTCCCAGGCCAGGTAGGCTCACCTCACATGCCAGCCCGAGGCTAATCAGAAACCCCATCTCAAAATTACGGTGGGAGCTCCAGAGGAAAGGTCCAAGGCTGACCTTTGTCATTCACATGCAGGTATACACACGTGCACACGCACCTGTTCATATATGCCAGGTGAGTCTATTCACATACACATACGTGCTCTCGAAAAATAAAAGATAGATAACACATCAAAGTAAGTACGGTTAAAGGCTAAAAGAGTTGGCCCTGTTGGTGCAATCTACAATTCACCGAGAATTACATGTGTGAGGAAGAAAACTGGTGTCTATCTGGTGGCTTATTTTTCAATCTGGCAGGGACATTAGATCCAGTCGGACATCAGAAGAAACACCAGTTCCGAACCCGGGAGACTCTGCTGCCTTTGCACTTTCTCTCCTATTAACATGAAAACACCTTACACGGTCGAAAACATCTAAAGGCTACTTTCTACCTTATTTTCCACCACTTTGGTCTAATGCCTGTGTGTGTGTCACCCACCCCCACCCCAACCCCTCTGCCAGCCCCCATACCTGTGGAAATGAGAGTGTCACCTGCTTTGAGCATCCTGTTTCCTTTCGAGTTTTGTAATGAAGCCCTCCGGGAATTACGCGATTACAAAAATGAGTTACAAATCCTCACCTACGCTACCAAAGTGTGGAGCCGCTTCCCCGGCTCTGTTTAAATTGTCTACAAAACAAGAAATAATTAGTCAAGCACTATTGGTAATTAAGCACATAAGACGAACATTAAACAAACTGCAATCTTGCACGATTTTGAAGGTGGATAGGCAGGTTTCCACGCTTGGAACCCAGCCAGCGTGCCCTTCCTCAATCCCTATGTTTATTTATGACAGGCAAGGGAATTCGCTTGTCTGACTTGCTGATGTTTCCCTGGACAGCAGTCCATCTGAGAGTTCACAGACGTGTGAGCAGTTATTTATTTATTTATTTTTAAACAGTATCACCATCCGGACAGGATGAGCTCAAAGAAGTAGATGGATTGAGTGAAAAGACACTTTGCTCTCTCGCTCTGATCATACATGCCTAAGCTGGGATCATTTCGTGATTCAGAACACAGTGTGTGTGTGTATGACATTTAGCTCTATAGGATGCTGGCTGTTTGAGAACCCAGGTCCTTCAGGTAACCAGACCCTATGCGGCCAGAGCTGCAAGCAGGGAAAGAACCCACCCAGCCTGACCCATACCCCTATCTGAAAAAGACAGCCCTGTCATATAGCCTGAGTCATGTGTGCCCTGCTCCATTAACATAGCACAAGTCCCATATTAACTGAGCCTGCTTCCTCTAGGTCAAGGGCTGAAACTCCTTCATCCCGCCTGTTGGAGGCCATGATAAATATCTCGTCTGAAGGATGATGGTTCTACTGGATGGCCTTTGACCTACTCCTTGCCCTGTTTCCCTCTCCTCTCCCCTCCTCTCCCCTCCCCCCCCCCCCTCCCCTCCCCTCCCCTCCCCTCCCCTCCCCTCCCCTCTCCTCCCCTCCCCTCTCCTCTCCTCTCCTCTCCTTTCTTCTCCTCTCTTCTTTTCTCTTCCCTCCCTAAAACCCAACAGCCCCCTTTTCCAGAACAAATTTTCTGTGAGGATCTCCTCTTCAAATCACCAGAGCTTCTTTTCACTGTTTTTATTTTATTTTTTTGTAAGAAGTCTCACTCTGTAGCCCAGACTGGAACTTACTATGTAACCAGCCTGGTCTCAAACTGACAGTGATCCTTCTGCCTCAGCCTTCCCACATGCTGGGATTACAGGTCTGAGCCACCACGCCCAACTTCCTTGGAGTTTCTTAGAAAAGTTTACCTGTATAGTCATTGCTGTACTAGAAAAATCTAAAAAAACATTTTTTTTTCGTTTAATTTAGTCAGGTTTTTATTGGAGGTCAGAACTTGTAGAAAACTGATCCATAGGGTTGGATTAAGATAGATATTTTTAGAGAAACTCAGAAAAATCAACATTTCTAAACCACTCAGATTAGAAAGTTAAATATCCATTCAACAAACACGTTGGGCTTGCTTATAAAATTAGCCTAAATTAGATTACTCAAAGGAATGCTGTCAACTGGAAGACTTGCCAATACTATATAACACTAGTCATTAGACAGACCTGTCTGCCTAGAGATTTCATTCCCAAATCTACATATAGTCGTCGAAGAACATGCGTGAAAAGAAAAAAGAAATCCAACATCCAAACCAGCTCTCTCCACCGTGGTATGGGAAGGACAAAGATGCTTCCTACATCTTATTAGTTGGGAGGAGTTTAATACTGATCCTTACATCAGAAGCTAAGGTTGAGATTGGACTGAGCAGGAAGTCATTGTCATATGCTCCTCTGCTGTTTCCTTTTTCATGCTTGGGGCCTGTGCATGTCCCTGTGTGTGTAAGTCCACCTATGTGCTTGACAGGGGTGAACCCCAAGTATCATTCCTCAGGAATGAATTCTATCTACCTAGTTTTACAAGGCAGGGTCTCTCATCAGTCTGGAACTTGTCAAGTAGACTAGGCTGGGTGGCCAGTAAGCCCTAGGGACTGTGCCATCTCCACCTCTCCATCTTTGGGGTTACAAGTACATGCTAGCTTTTTATGTGGGTGCAAAGGAGCAAGCCTAGCTCTCCATGTTTTTGTAGCCAGTGCTTTACTGTTAATCCTATCTCACTGACCTGCTATCTGGGTCTTGCTGTATATAGCCCAGGCTGGCCTAGAACCCATGACTCTCTGGTCCCATTAGGACTGGGATTCTAGGTGTGCATTACCACTCATGGCGCTTGCAAGAGGCATCTAGTGACAGGTACATGCATGCCCTGTGCTCTTGTTATGTGTGTGAGTCGTACTGTAACACAAGCTTCCAGGGACACGAAAAGTTCACGGTCCCTTAGAAAGTTCAAGATAAGAAGTGAACTCAACTGTATGCCTTTTGTTTATTTCTCTGTCCCCCTTACCCTGAGTGGCACAGTCTTCAGTTCATGGCTGCTGGGCTCACCCAGCCTCAGCCTCACCCCCAGCTCTTGGCTGTGCTCCTGGAATCCTGCTTCTTCCAGAGTAAGGTGTGTGTGGTGTTCTTAACTGAAACAGCGCCCCAATTCATCAGCACGCTAGCAGAGAAGTCATTAGCTGTCGGGAGTGAGCTCCCGAGGCAGGGGGATGCCAATCGCTCTCTATACTTTTTCTATAGTTTTTCCATTTGTAAATGGGAAAGGAGTATGGAAAAAAAATCCTCTTGCCTCTCTCCATCTGTATTTTCTTTACTAAATTATCCAGTCTTATAAATATTTGAATAACATTTGGTCGGGATAAAAATCTTTCCTGTCAGCTCAGTACAAGAGCATTTCTGGCTCCTGAGACCGTAGCAGTCAGAGAAATTAATATTGATTTGTTAGAAAATAGTTTTCACTCTGTCTAAACATCTTATTCTGGGGCTCTTGAACCAAAATTATGAATTTAAAAGCAGCAAAATACTTCTTCGCAGTTGTCCCAGTGAAACTAATTATGGGCAGATTGTGGAAAAAAAATGTATTGGATGCGATTTCCAGCAAAGAGTTCCACTAACCAAAATTCAAGAGGGCCAGAGATGGATGCCTGATTTATTTGAGCAAGCTGAAATCTGGTAGCATGGAAGACTTATGTAAATAGTTTCCACCATTTCTGTGTGGGTAACTCGATACCTTAACATCTCATAAATGGAAGAAGATGAAGGGGGGCTTTTTAAAAGCTACTAATTTAATTCACTTTGTAGAAAGGTCAGAGTTTTTCCCTTCTTTCTTAGGACTGTAAGTTGTTTTTTTTTTTTTTTGACAGCTCTTTTCTCTGCTACATAAATGTACAAAATTTGAAAATTTGTCTTGGCTTTTTATTACATGCATCTTTAAGGTTTAGGGTAGAAAAAATGGTTTTTAAAGGAAAAAAGAAGAAAATAAATTATTACCCACATGCCTATGCCCATTAAAACCCTATAATATATTTTTTTCCCTAAAAGATGAAATCGTTTTTTATTTCACGGAACTCCCTGCACATCTATCTCTGTCCTGCAGTATTTACTCAACATTGAATGTGAAATAAACCCTAACTATGATTTAATATAGTGGGCTAGCAAAGGAATGTTTTCTCTTCTTTCAGACATATAAATTGTTCTCGTGTGTTTGTGTGTGTGTGTGTGTGTGTGTGTGTGTGTGTGTGCATACAACCATGTGCATGAATTCAGGTAAGAGTAGGATGTGAGGTATCAGCTGTCACTCTCTCTCTTATTCACTTCAAACAGACTTTTCTCACTGTGCCTGGAGCTGAGCTGACAGCCAACCCACCCTGTGTTTTCCATCTCACTACCTCCTCACAGTGCTGGGCTTATAGACACATCCACAGGAGGCTCTTTGGGTTTTGTTGTATTGTTTCATTTTGCTTTATTTTTCTTACATGGTACCAGGGATTCAAACTCAGGTCCCCAGGCTTGGGTAGCAACTGTTCTTACTCACTAAGCCACCACCTCCCTAGTCCTGTTTCCCATTTTAAGTGACACATCATGAAACATCTCTGTGCAGAATTCCTTATCTGATTGGAGAGACTTTCCTAGCTGCCTGGAATTTCATTTTTCCACCTGTTCTAAGATCCTGATACATACATGTTATCTGATGTATTCCATAAATATGAGATTATTAAAAAACACACACACATGATGGGAGAAATGTATATGCAGACAGACTGATTGAGAGATAAAAAGAGAGACAAATATATAGAATACAAATGTAAAGAAACCTGGCCTTGGTGACTCATGCCTGTCATTCCTTCCAGCACTCAGGAGGTAGGGACAGGAGGGTCAGGAAATCAAAACCGCCCTAGCTTGCATAGTAAATTTTAGGCCAGTCTGGGCTATGCAAAACAATCTCAAATAAATAAATAAATAAATAAATAAATAAATAAATAAATAAATAAATAAATGCAAAGAGACTGCAGAGACAATATAATTAAACCCAAAGACGTGCAGCTGGGATCCTACCCGCCTGAGCTGTGGGGATACAGAGCTTGTCCATAGTTGTCACCTTCAGGTGACCTTTAGGGAGCACCATTAGATCCTTGAGGGATGGAAACACAGCTACGGAGTCAAAGCTACCTTTTCCTTGAAAAAGTTTATTGAAACATCATGAATATGGAATCCTTATAGTTCATAGGCTCTGTTGGGTTGAGGAGGACCAATTCCAGTCTTCATATTATCAGTTTCAAATTTTCAGAAAATTGAAATATATATGTATATACAAATATGTACACATCTGTTGTACACACAGAGAGAGGAGAGAGAGAGAGAGAGAGAGAGAGAGAGAGAGAGAGAGAGAGAGAGAGAGACTAGTACTGAGTTTGTAGAATGAACTATTTTCCCACCACAGAGTAAGCTGAACCAGGCTGTGTATCAGAAGAGAGTTTCATTGTCAACCTAATCCACTGTCACCTTGTAAAAGGCCATTTTATTTTGTAAGAGATTCCCCTATGGCTCCTCATATTTCTGAGATGCTCGAACTTTATTATCAACTGTTACAGCTTTCTTCCCCAACCGTTCTGGAGTCGTTAACTCATTTGCTTGGGAGGAACCTGTTTGATATTCACCCTGGCATCAAGTAACCCAAGTAGCGGATAGCACGTAAAGACAACAGGGTAATGTAGAAAGAAGAAAACAAGAAGAACATTAATAAGTTACTAAGAACAACTGAAGAGATTTCCAGAGCATTTTAATCACTTTCTCTGAGAAGCTGAAGTTCATGGACCTATCAGATACTGTCTCTTGGTGTGTGCGTAAGCACTGGGGACAGACATGGTGACACCTGGCCCTATCCCATAGAGTAGCTGATTCGAAATCCCCTCCCCAAGTCTTTTTAAAGATGGGGGTCTTCCGGACATGACAAAGGAGAGGACGTTACCAAATCGCAATTCCCATTTGCCTTTCGAGGTGTTGGATTTTTTTTCCTCTCCCTCCACACTTGTGCAATTAAGGGTTTTGCTGAGTGAGCTCAGGACTCTGTCTCTTTAAGTGTTTAACAGTAATTGGTTCAAGTCCCTGCGTTCATTGAAAATCCTAGACATTTCATGTAGGATCTTCTTAATGAGGGGATGAATTTTTCATTCACATTAGAAAGCTCAGTCTGACAAACAATTTCTAAATAAAACTTTGGCGACATGACATCCCACATTGGACCTGACACCGAGGACAGGTGCATTAGAATATAACTCCATGGCGATCCTTCAAGCTGTCAGCCATGAATATTTTATTTCTTAATGAATCATCTTCATGAAATGAACTTTCTTGTTGTAGTGTCAGTGCCATTTACAACAAAAAGCCGGCTCCCTTTTCAAAAGGTGAGCTCGGGAAAGATGCTGACGTGTGCACAAGCTGCTTTACCCCACCTGAGTGGCTGGGGACCCAGCTGCACACTTCCCACCCCTCTGCTGAAATCAGGGACCCTGGGAGAAGATGTTCCAGGAATGCTGCTTCTTTTATCAGAACTGAGTTCTGGGGAACCCAACTAGAGGCCCGTGGGCACCTGTAGTCAGGTACCACCAGCCGTCTGTCTGCGTGCCACAGATGCCCAGGCCCACAGCATCTGTCCTCTTAGAAAGCTGTTATAAATGAAGAGACCTATCAGTATGACGATACCGATAGTCCTCCCCCGCCCCCCGTAGAATGTTCCAGAGCCTGTGCCAGAGGAGATGACCCCAGTAGGTAAAGGTGCTTGCTGCTTAGCCTGACAACATAAATCCAGGTGCCCAGATGGCAACTGGAGAGAACCAGCACCCTCAAGTTGTCATCTGACCTGTATACATGCTACATGCACAAGAACACACACACACACACACACACACACACACACACACACACACACCCTTGTTAGGTGTCTCTGGCCCTAGATGTAGTCTCTGGTCTCTGTGTAGACAATAAAATTGCTTCCCTTAAATAGCCTGGGGTTAGTTTTGAGGCACTGGCATTGGAATATTGGTGCAACGATACCCCCACCCCCAATTCTTTCTCCTTTTAAATTTACATCTTCAACCATATTCTCCAGACTGCCTTGTGGTCCTGTTTCCTGGATCTCATTCCTTTTCTCTTCTTTCTAGTAGGAATATCAGCCTCTTTCCCTCAAGGCTTGCCACTTGGCACTTCCCTCCCTCTTGAGTCACTGAGATGCTTTCTTGAACTTAGTCCCCAGCACTCAGTTCCCAACACTCAGTCCCCAGTCCTCAGTTCTCAGCATTCAGTCCCCAGTCCTCAGTCCTCAGTACTCAGTTCTCAGTACTCAGTCCCCAGTACTCAGTCCTCAGCACTCAGTCCTCAGTCACCAGTTCTCAGTCCCCAGCACTCAGTCTCCAGCACTCAGTCCCCAACACTCTCCCTATCTCTCCTCCAAACTATCCCAGTATTCTTCCTTCCACAGTGGCCCCAGCCCTCTTTGAATTTGACTCTCGGGTTGATGACGCCTGCCTCTCACAATGATGACACCTGCACTGTGCCTCATGCTTTTTGTTTCTCACTTCAGAAACTGCTAAACTACAGATCAATGTCTATTGAAACCCGGACTGGCAGACTACAACTGTTGTCTGTTTTAGGCAGGGGAAAAAAAAAACCTCGATTCTTTTATTGCTACAATGTCAGAATTGAGTATTTGCCACAGACACTGGCTCACAACCACAGAAATTATTTCCAAAGGGCTCCTTATAGATTACACTTGCCAGGTATGGTGGTGCATCAGAGAGGCTGAGGCAGAAGGATTATGAGTTTCAGACCAACCTGGGTTACCTAGAAAGATGCTGTCAAGGAGAAATGATGGGGAGAAGGGTGCCAGAGAGGAAGACAAGGAGGGGAGGAGGAGAGAGAGGAAAGGGAGGATAGAAAGGTCATAGAAAGGAGGGAAGGAGAGATGCATGGGGGAGGGAGGCAGGAAGGTGGGGAGAGGAACAGAAAGAAGGGAAGAGAATCGCCAACCCCTGGTGACTACCCTGGATCCGGGGCCTGGATCCATCCATCCAGGACCCAAAGCTCTGCAGTCAAACTGGCAGGGAGTGTCCCGTCCACGTCCGTGGGCAGCACATGCTATGCTCTCGCAGCTCCAAATATACATGGGTGGGATAAAATAAGCACAAGGGCTGCCTCTGGGGAGAAAACGTGGCTGAGTGTCAGGGTGTTCCTCCGGCTCGGGAGGAAACGGAAGAAACTTGAAATCTGTTGTTCTTTTGTCATTAGGCTTTAGCGAGAATGATTGTCGTTGAGCGAGCTCTCTGTGTGGGCAGGTGACGATTTTCCCCCTTATCTTCTAACTTCCGAGATCTTAGCTCTGCGTTTTCTGTGACACAGCTGTAGCAACAGCAACAGCGGTCACCTGAGGTTTGCAGGCCCATCCTCGCCTTCGGGGCAAGCGCTTCCTGTGCCGTCCCTGCTGAGCTTCCGTAGGCCCCTGTTAGTTTCCAGGCCGTCCGGATTATTTGGATTACAATCTGTGTGCTGTCCTTCCTATTCTTCTTCCCCACTTTCTTCATTCTCTCTTTCACATTAGGAGGTTTCTATTACCCAAAAGCATGCGTCATCCATCTAGTGTGTTCATTCTGTGGTTCCCACTGCAGGGACATGGGGACACTTTTTATTTTTTGATAAATGAGGTCAACAGTTTTGTAGCAAATGTACACTGACGCACATTTGGTTAAAGAGGCATGTTTGCCATTGAAGTATGCTTATTTAAAATTCTCTCTCTCTCTTTTTCTCTCTCTCTCTCTCTGTGTATACACACACACACACACACACACACACACACACACACACTCACACACACACGAGTGACAGGATCTCTCACATAGCCCAGGCTAGCTTCCATCTTACTCTCTAGTTAACCATGACCTTGAACTTTTGCCTCCACCTCCCGAGCATTAGGATTACATAGCCCTGTGCCTCCACCCAGGGTATATACAATCCCCGGGGTCAAGTACAGGGCTCTATACATGCTAGGCAAACATTCTATCCACTGAGCCACATCCTCAGCCCGAGTTGTGAGAATAAGTTTTAAACAAAAATCTATGAGCAAAGATCCATCACTGTTCTGTTCAGGAGTGGCTCTCTGCTCTGATCTCTCAGGTTCACACTGGACACTCATCCCACCTTTAGTCCCTGAGTCTTGGGTAGTTGTCCCCAGAACACAGGTCACAGCCATGGTGGCTCATCCACAGTCACTTGCCAAAGCTGACCTCCCAACAATGGTGCCCATTTAATCCCTTCTTGTCCTCTTCACAGCCCTGACAACTTGGAGGGCAAAGCCAGAATAGGAGGTGGGATGGAGGAATGGTAGGATCCAGACTTCCTCTGCTTACTTGACTGGGGTTTCCAACTTCTGGTTCCGTAAACAGATTACTCCTTACCTGTGACGTTACTGAAAAGTTATCTTCCCATTCACTTTCTGTTTGTGGAAACACCAGCCCCACCCTCATTTCAAGTATTGCTTCACAGAAAACTGGGTTTCTGATCTTTTTATCACTTCTCATTAAAACGAACCTGTAGCTATCAGCTGTTCAGGTTTGTCCTCTCACCGCCTGGCTCGCAGAATCCTGACATGAACTCTCTTTATGGGTCTTGTCCCATAAAGAAAAAAGCAAACCTCATTTGTCTACATTTTTATTACATTACCAACTGTCTTCCCCAAATCCCTCGAAATGACTCTTAGTCTATTTCATAGAAGATTAAAAAAAAAAAAAAGTCACTCAACACAGGATTAGACAAATAACTTAGTCAGTAAAGTACAGGAGGACCAAAAAATGGTCCCAGAAACCATGTTTAAAAAAACTAGATGTGGGGCTGGAGAGATGGCTCAGTGGTGAAGAACGGCTGACTGTTCTTCAGAGGTCCTGAGTTCCAATTCCCAGCAACCACATGGTGGCTCACAATCACCAGTAATGAGATCTGGTGCCCTCTTCTGGTGTGTCTGAAGAGAGCAATGGTGGTGTACTCATATGCATAAAATAAAGATAAATAAATCTTAAAAAAAAAAAAAAACAAACTCAATTCGGTGATGTTGTATATATAAGCTCAGTGCTGGGAAGCAGAGAGACCTCCACATACATGCATATCCACATACATGCATATCCACATACATGCATATCAACATACATGCACATGTATCACATGCACACAAACACATATATGTCTACAGTCATGTGCATGCACACACATGCACGTGTCTGCAACCCTGCAAACACACAGGCACAGTTGCCCAACATCTTCCTGTATCTTTTTCTCTGTCATCCCCTTTTCCCTAAGCCCCGCTTTTCACCTCTATTGTCCTATCAGCTAGGTGATAACAATGTGCAAACTCCAATTTAAGACCTGTTATCTACCAATCACAGCACAATGCTTGGCTATCTTAGAAGTTCAGGTCTCCATTCCCCTTACCTTCATCTCTGCACAGACCTTAGAAGATTGTACTTCATTAAATTATTCTTATAATGAGTCCCCGTTACCAGGGAATACGGAGTTAAAAAGGTGATCGCACTAAAATTAATTAGCATAAGACCTGCTGGACCCACGGAAGTGACTGGATCCTAATCAATGGCAATATGATTACATCTGTGCCACAATTATAAATTATTTAAAACACTACCCCTAGGTTACTGACTAGTTGCCTTTAAATTAAATTCCCTGTCAATAATTGATGCAAAGAATTAATGCGCGAACACCTTCAGTTACTGAAACTTTTTTTTTTTAAAGGTGGCATAAAATATTGAAGTGTGTGGCCCGTCATTAGCAGCTAGGCTGTCTGTTTGCCACAGCATCCCTCTGTTACAAATTGGTCAAGAAAGACTCTCGGATCTTGAAAGATGACAAGGACTCTGAGTCCACTACTTGGCGGTTTTCTAAGGACACTGGGGAACACCATGAGAGGTTCAGCAGACGAAGGCAAGGGGCTGGGGGAACCGCTAACTGACACTCTTTTATTTCTTCAATTCTAATAAATAAGGAACTCTCCTGGTTTTGGTTAATTCCTAGACATCATCACTCTTGGTGAGGGGAGGTCTTATCAATTTGACATAGATAAGCAGTGAGAATTTCAGAAAGAATAAAAAGGAAGGGAGGGAGAGGGAGGGAAGGAAGGAAGGAGGAAGTTGAGGAAAGGAGGGGTGGGGGGGAGAAAGAAAGGAAAGGAAATCAAGTAAACCTTTCCGTGATCCCTGTCCTCGCACCATCTGTGTCTTTCTGCTTCTGTTTAAACAACATCACCGGCATGGCAGCTCTCTCTAAAGTGGCAATTCTTTGTATGTTCAATAAAGCACTTGAAGATGAAGGACACCGAGTAGGGGTTTAGAGACCAGGGGAAAGAAGGATTAAGTCATCTATTACCAGCCTAGGCTTTTGTGAGATTCCACAGACAGAGGCCACTCAGGTGGCCAAGTAATGGCTGTGTGCGAAGGAGGGGTGAGAACCAATCAGGAGATAGAACAGGAGCCCTTCCCTGAGCATGCGCGCACACCTGTGTGCGGAGAAGGGCAGCAGGGATGCATGGGACGCAGGAGTCTGAGAGGATGCTTCTGGTAAGCTTGTCATCTAATAATCTAATCTCCTTATATGGGGACAACAGATGTTCCAGGAGTGCCCCTCCCCCTTTTTTAATTGGGAATGGTGCATTTGAACGGGTCACCTGGGCCATGTTGGCCGTGCAGCAGAAGCCTGAGGAGCCAAGCAACGTTGCCTTTTGCCAAAACATCTTTCTCTGAATTTACTTAAAGGTTTGTTTTTGTGTTGCATGCGGGAACGGTTATCTGCATCTAAGTACGCTGTGTTCCTGCAGAGGTCAGAGTGGGTGCTGGATCTCTAGAACTAGAGTTATAAACCTTTGCGAGCCGCTATGGGAGCAGGAATCTGAACCCAGCTCCTCTTGCAGAGCAGATAGCGCTCCTAACTATCCACCCATCAAGTGGCTCTGCCTCTCCCTGTTTGGTGCTTTGAGATGCAGACTCAAAAACAACAACGAAAACAATAACTGAACAAACAAACAGAAACCCATAATCTCCTCTGCTCTGAGCCAAACAGCCTGGCCAATGACACCAAGGTACAGCATCTTCAGAGCAATGGATTCTGATACCATGCATGCTGTGTCCTCTGTTTTAATCTTTTGTCACACATGGTCAGGGTCGTTTAAGCATGCTGGCTTCACAGGAATCTGAATGTTCAGTCCTGTGACTGAGTTCAAACTGTGTCAAGTCGTCATGTCCGTCCTCCAGTACATTTCTGTACAGCTCAGTCTGCCTGGGATACAAAGCCCTGGCTTCTTTCTCTAGCACCGCCTACACTGAATGAGGCAGTGTAGTCAGAAGGTAGAGGCAGGAAGATCAGAAGTTCAAGCTCACTCTCAGCTACACAGGGAGTTCAAGGCCGGTCTGGAATAGATAAGACCCTGCCTCAAAAACAAAAGCCAGAAACAGGAACAAGCCCACGATTATCTGACAGCTGGAGCAAGGCCCCACAAAAGCCCTCAAGGTCAAAGAAGTTTCTGGAATCAGGATTCCCTGTCTTCATTTGATGGATGAACATCAGTTACCCAGACTGATTAGGAAGGCTACTATGACAGGACACCCCACACCTCAGCTGTGTCCCACCTGAGACCTGAACCAGCAGAACTGGAGTCCCCACTGGCTTTGACCGTCCTGTCACCAGTTCCTGAGGAGGCCAAGCCTCAGTCTTCTCGCTCGTCACTCTTGTCTCAGTCTGGGTTTGTGAAACTCTCACATGAGGTTTCCATAAACAGCATGTACCATTTATTTTTAGCTAGTCAGCTTCTTTTAATTTTTTTTTTTCAAATTTTCTGTTGTTTCTTAGAAAACTATCTCCCGGCAAACAGCCATGGCAGAAACAGAGAGAACTACCCTTCCCCAACCCCACCCACACCCACTCCTCTCTCAGACTCTGCTCCCTCCGTGTCGTTACCACACGCATGCCATTTTCTTACATACTTTTGCCTTTGCTTCATATTCTATATCTTGTCCTGTCTTATTTGCTCTGTCCTTCCTTCATTTCTTCCTTCCTTTCTTTCTTTTTCTTTCTCTTTCTCTCTTTCCCTCTCTTTTCTTTATTTCTTCCTTCCTTCTTCCTTTCTTTCTTCCTTCCTTTTTTCTTTTTTCTTTCTCTTTCTCTCTTTCCTTCTCTTTCTTTTCTTTCTTTCTTTCTTTCTTTCTTCCTCTATTTCTTCCTTTTTGATTCTTTTCTCTGGGACTCCCTGCTATCCACCAAGGGATTCTCTCCAGCCCTGGAAGTAACTTTCCTTTCCTTGTTCTAGGAAGTGTCCCTTCTAAGTTACCTCGTCTCTTTCCCCTTCTCCTTCACACTTTTGCCTCACACAGCTAAGGGGAAGCTCAACTCATGCCTGGTGTTTTCCAGGACAGGACCACAGGCTTCGTTTATTTGGGTCCTTTTGAGTAGAGGAACAAGAGTTTCCCTGACATGTTTGTTACCGGATGCGCAACTATTTGTAACCTGTCCTGAGTCCCCTCCCCTGCCAGATGCTGCAGTCATTTCCCCGGGTGTGGCAGTCCTTAGTGTTTGCTTCCATTTCCACAATTAGCCATTCTCGGTATTTCTTTGAAATTTTAAAGTTTGACCTGAGCTCGACTAGGTCACACCAGTAGTCCCACCTACTACTACTCTGGAGGCTGAGCCAGGGATCTTTTGAGTCTGATAGTCCAAGGTCAGTCTGGGCAGCATAATGAAACCGTCTCAGAAAAACAAAAAAGTTACACAACAGTTTGTCCCCCAACCCTCCTGGCGCACCCCACATCTGGTACGGTGTTGAGTCATGGGAATATTTGGGACTCAGTCTGCTTTCTTCCCTTTACTGCAGTTGGAAAATGGATGGAATCCCCTAAGTGTACTTTGGACAACATAATTACTGATTTTCAATGGTGCCTGGCATGTATGTCATAAATCTCTGAGCAATTGTCTGTCGTCGTTGTCGTCGTCGTCATCATCATCATCATCATTTTAGAATAGGGTCTCATGTACCCATACTTGTCTTGAACTCACTGTGTAATAGCAATGACCTTGAACTTCTGACCCTCCGGTTTCTACTTCCCAAGTGCTGGGATTGTAGGCCTCACCATCATACCTGGTTTATGCAGTCCAGGGATCAAACCCAGGGCTCTCTGCATATCAGACAAACACACTACCAGCTAATTGGCTACATCCCCAGCTCCTTGTTTTAATCAGCGTTTGAACTCAGTTTCTACTCTTAGGACTAGGAGCTCTTAAGATCTACTCTCTGCTCTCCCCAATTCCTCGTGGCGTCTCCATCCAGCCTGGTTTCTGGCCCCGCTTCCCCCTTTTCATTTCACAAAAAATTTAATGTGTCCAGGAACCAACCTGATAGTATACCTTCCTGCTCAGCCTGCTTAGTGTATCAACTGTGGAAAAACTGCCAGAGCCTGGAGGGTTGTAACACATGACACTGACCCCCGTGACCCCCAAATGGGCTTTGTGTTTTCGCAGTGCAGCTCTTTTGAAAAACAAGAAACAAAAAACAAAAACCCCGTGACTAACTGAACTTGGCATGCCGCTTGCTTCTCAGAATTTTCAAGCAGAAATTATCTGATGACTGGACTGCGGCTGCACACCCCGGGGCTCCAACAGATCCACCCAGGCCCTTCCACGAAGAAGTGTGCGGAAGCCAGAGTGAAGTCCCACGCATCCGCATCCCCGCTTGTGGCCTGCGGAGCCCCAACTTCCCATCACTCCGTGCGCGCCAGTTTACGAGAACCCTGTGTGTATCTTACCTCAGTTGCATGGTTAGGGAAATAAACTCAATGGTTTCTGTCAAGGTTTCCATAGTGAGAGGAGTTACTAGACGTGCTAATGTGTTCTATCTGCTTTTGCAAACCGCACTTCAAAGTCCATAGCATCGTCGTCTGGGGAACCCTCACAAAAATTCAGGCTGACCCTATTAAGATAAATAAAACCCGCCCGATCACCGGTGGGTTTCCCTTAACTTTCTTCGCGTTTCTCTCCTTTTCTCAATGAAGGGAAGCACTCAAGTTTCTATATCAGGTGGCATCTTCCTCGCTGATTCCTGGTAACCCCAAAATGCAAAGCTTCACGAGAAAGGATTGGTGTGTCAACTTCTCCACAGAGCTTAAACTGTGTTGTCTGCTGTACCTCTCCGTGTGACAGGAACCCGGCTTCTAACCAGAACTGACTGCCTAATTTGTACAAAGCACAAGCCAGTGTCTGCTCACCTTTAGGACTGAACAGTGGTATTCCATTGACAAGTTTGATAGCGTACAAGCCACTCAAGAACTTACTGTTGTTATGGACTTGATTTCTGCTGCTGTTAGACCACCTACTGATCTTTAAAATATACATTGGTTAGATCAATGGAGAAATACAAATTTATGTGGAGTACAGGTCTGGTGAATTCTGAGTGTCTAACAAAAGATTTTTTTTTTTTTTTAATAAAAGAACAAGCTGGTTGACTCATAGAATCTAACTGTGTATGATCCACAGACACACTCAACTATAGTTACAGCTTAGAAAAACATCAGTATGTCCTAGCATTCTCAGAAAAGAACAGTCTCATGAATTTGGTCCCAGCCAAAGCTTAGCATCCCAGGTCAAAGACTGCTGGCAAAAAGAATGTGGTCTAAATTAGGTTTTCAAAAATAATTAAGTATTTCTAGAACCCACTTATACTCATTAAAAAGAAAAGTCACCGGACAGTTTCAGATGTTTTCACACAGTCACTTAGTCATCATCAGAAACGGGGGTTTGGATAAAAGTTTAAAAGTTTAAGTGATGTTTGTCCTAAAACCACTCAATGTTTACAAAATTGTCAGAAATGGGCTGACAGTTAAAAAAAGAAAAAAAAAAAGTCAAGCTCAGAACATCCCTACCCCACAAAACCAATGAGCTTCCTGATGATTAACTTACCCAAGGTCACACCGCTAATGAGAAGAGAAACCAAAATAGTGACCTTTGACTCCTAAGCTCTATCTCTTCCTCCATAGCCTGATGCACTCAGAACAGAATTGATAGCTCACTGCAGGGCCTGGAGAGGCAGCTAGGTAGTTCAGAGCAGTGGCTGCCTTTGTAGAGGACCCAGATTCTGGGTTTTGTTTTCAGCATCTACATGGAGGCTCACAGCCACCTATAACTCTGTAACTCACCTATATAGTTCTAGGGGATCTCACAGCCTCTCTGATCCCCTCAGTTACTTAGACTCACATGGTATACGAGAGCTCTCTCTCTCTCTCTCTCTCTCTCTCTCTCTCTCTCTCTCTCTCACACACACACACACACACACACACACACACATAAAAATACATATTTTGTAAACATTATTTAAAAGTAAGCTATTTCCTTTCTGCCTTTCTTTCTTTTTTCTTCTTTATATTTTTTGTCTTTTTCAAGACAGGGCTTCTCTCAGTAGCAGCCTTGTCTGCTCTGAAACTCTCTTTTTAGACCAGTCTGGTCACAAACTCGCAGAGATACACTTGCCTCTTCCTCTGCCTCCCGAGTGCTGAGTGCTGGGATTAAAGGTGTGCCTCACCAGCTTAACTTGAAACTTCCAAGGACCTTTGTGTGAGTTGAATTTTTACCCTTGACATGAAAGGTGTCTTCAATTTTGCTTCCTTATGTAAGGCTCTGGTTGTGATGCCAGCAAGGCATAAATAAATAAATAAATAAATAAATAAATAAATAAAAGAATGAATGAAAGAATGAATAGCAGATAAGAGATTAAAAGTCATCAGTAGAATAAACTCTCTTTAAGTGTTTGTAATTGTGTGTGAGTGAGAGGATATTTACATGTGTGCACACATACATACTCTATTAAATAATGTAAGCGACATGCCATAGAATTAACATTTTGAAAAATATAGTTCCCTATTTTTGGACAAGTGTGTCCATACACTTGTGTGGTTGTCAGTCTTCCTGGGAGATAGAATCTTCTTATCTCCCCGTAAGTGACTGAGTTTCTCTTTCAGTAAGTAATATCCTTATGCTCTCAGAGGCCCACACTGCTCCTTTATGGCCTTACCTGTTCCAGAATCTCATTTAATGAAAACTGTACCTACCCTTTCATGTCGAGATTTTTTTTTTTTTTTTTTTTGTCATTGTTGGTTTGTTTAACAGCTAGCATGTTTCTGAGACTCACACACATGGGTGTATGTGTGAAGATCTCTCCTTTTCAATTCAGAATATTCCTTCATTGGAAAACTATGCTACAGTTTAGTCATTCATCTATTTACAAAAGGTAGGGTACTTCTGTTTTTATGAACAGCCTTGCAAAAACTGGTGACATTTTTATTTATTTATTTATTTTTGTTTTCATTTTATTGATCGATTGACTGGTGGATTGATTTGTTGATGATTGGTTTTTCAAGATGGGGTTTCTCTGTGTAACAGAGCCCTGGTTGACCTGGACTGACTTTGTAGACCAGACTGACCTCGAACTCACAAATAGTCACTTGCCTCTCCTCCTAAGTGCTGGGATTAAAGGTATACAACCACCACAGCTGGTAGTTGGTGAAAATTTTAATTGACATGCTTGCGCATATTCATGGGATAATGTGTGATATACTTTAAAGTATTTATTTATGTGTGTGTATGTGTTCTGGTTGTGATCCCAGCAAAATCATACCCGGAACACACAGGTTCCTGCAGAAGTCGGAAGAAGACACTGAAGTCTCTGGAGCCAGAGTTATAAGTGGTTGTAACCTTCTCTGTGTGGCTGCTGGGAACTAGACTCGGGTCCTCAGCAAGAGCAACAAATACTCTTAACCACCAAGCCACCTCTCCAAGGACACTGTGTGATAATTGATCTATGTGATTAGCATATAATGATCAGATCAGATCCTTTAACATTCTTGCTCTTAAATACTTATCATTTCCCGTCTCCCTCTCTCTCTCTCTCTCTCTCTCTCTCTCTCTCTCTCTCTCTCTCTCTCTTCCCTTTTCCAGACATGGTTTCACTGTGCACCCCTAACATAGAACTGTAATGCAGACCAGGCCAGCCTCAAAGTCACAGAGATCCACCTGCCTTTGCCTCCTGAGTGCTGGAATTAAAGGTGTGAGCTCAATTATTATTTCAAACTCCTGTCATCTAGTTTCTTGTCAGATGAATAATTAATTGATGTGTACTACAGCTCCCCTTCAGCTCTCTATATATGTCAGAGACTATTTCTCTATGAAATACTTTTGTAATCATTATCTTCTACTAATAACATCTCTTATATACTTCTCCTTGATGGCCTTCCTATTTTTTTCACCACTACTGTTCTGTTTACGTCTATCAAATCTGCTGGGTTGGATTTCCACATGTGAATACAAACATTTGCCTCTCTGTGCCTGGCTTATTTCATTTAGCACAGTGCCTCACCCCAACCCCCGTCATGCCCATTTTGCCATGAATGACAGACTCCATTATGTTTTAGAGACTCTGAGCCATCTCTCAGCTTCCACCTACTCTGACTCACAGCCGATTGATATGTAGGTACCACATTTTCTTTACCTACCATTTACCCGTGGATACCTCAGCTGGATTTCATACCGAGGCTGTTGTAGACGGTGCTGCAGTAAACAAGGGACATAAATGTCTCTTTGATACAACACTTCTTTTTGACTCCTCTGGGCAGAGGATTGTTGGCTCTTGGGGTATCCAGTTAAGATGCCACCAAAAAGTAGTCCAACGTGGTTGAACCGTTTCCACATCTAGAACTGTGTGAGAGGTCACACTGCTTCATATTCTCATTGATACTTGGAAATTTTGGTCTTTTAATTATAACCTTGGCAGTAGGTGTGACATGCTGTCTGTTGCTTGTTCTCTTTTGCATTTTCCTGATGACTAATGCTTCCCCACACCACCCCAATCTCCTCGGCCATTCCACTCGTATGGTCTCGCTGCGGAATACTTATTCACTGACTTGAACAGTTTTTTCCAGGTTGGGTTTTCTTTTTAACTCTGGGCTGTAGAAATTCTACATACCAGAGATACAAGCCTCTTGAGCATTCTGTGAACGTTTCTCCGGTAACCTGCCTTTTTGTATTCAATTTTGTATCTCTGACGTTGTCTTTTATCTTAAATCTTGATAACACCAAATTCCTCTCCTCGTTCTATTGTCAGTTGGTTAAGTTTTCTACAAACTCTCTGCTAATCCCAAGGTAACAAAGACATTTTTTTTTGTTTCTTTCTAGAAACTTCATGACTTTAGATTTTGCATTTATTCCTATTATTCACCTTAGATCCCTCTTTGCTTGTGGTAAGAAGTAAGGGTAGAGGTTTATGTTTTCTCCCATGTGGAAGTGGTACCATTTGTTCAAAGTCTAATGTTCCCTTTACTGAATTTCCTTCGTACCTCTGTCAGACATCGATTGGCTATGTAGGCATGGGTCTATTTCTAGCTTCTCCGTTGTATGCCATCGATCCAATTGTTTCTTCTTGTCTCTTCCTCTGCCTTGACTGTTCCTTGACTAGTGTATCAATTCCAGTGACTTTCCAGTCACTTCTGAAGCTGGCCACCATAATGACCCTAACTGTACTCTTCATCGTAAGAGTGTTGGGGTTTCTTCTCCATACTTCGTTTCTTGACATGAACTTTAGGCTCAACTTCTTCATTTGTCTTAAAAAAAAAATCTGCTCAGGTTTTACTAGGTATAGAATTGAATCTATTGATCAACTTGAGGATGATTGACAACCTAACAGTATTGAGTGGCTCAGCCCATCACACACACACACACACACACACACACACACACACACACACACACCCCTTTCCAAGCACATGTATCTTTTCATACATATAAATACCTCAGTGATGTCTTATATACATATTTTGATTATTTCTATTGTCAAATGTTTATTTTTGGCCCATTTTTGAAAAAAATATGTGTATGTATGTTTATGTGGGATATTTGCCGAAGAGTACAGTGCCTATGGGGGACAGAGAAGACATTGGATCCTCTGGAGTTAGAGTTCAAAGCAGATGTCAGCCACCCAACTTGGGTGTTTGAAACTAAACTTGGGTCCTCTGCAAGAGCAGCAAGTGCTGCCCCTAATCTTTAAAAAAGTGTTTCCTTTTTAAAATACTCTCAGTACAATGCTGACCACACATGTTGAGAGGGGAACCATTGCCTAAGTATGCATTTCCCCATTATCTGTGAGTGATGCAAATAGTGTGTGTGTATGTGTGCATGTGTATTCTTTTCTTTACACATACATA
>JANHMN010000018.1:38941407-38956407 GCA_030674055.1 Rhabdomys pumilio
ATACACATACACACATATACATACTTACATATATAGATACATGCATACACGTACACACACATAAACATACACTTACATATACATATAATAATTTTATTGTTTAATAGTTGTGAATCTCAGTTTCTTCATTTGAGAAAGTTTGAGAAATTAGTTTGATTTTCTAACATTTTTTCCCTCATGTGTATCTTTTTTTTTCTTTTATTGGATATTTTCTTTATTTACATTTCAAATGTTATCCCCTCTCCAGGTCTCCCCTTCAGAAACCCCCAATTCCATGCCCCTCCCCCTGCCTCTGTGAGGGTGCTCTCTCACCCACCCACCCACTCCTGCCTTCCCTCCTTGGCATTCACCTACACAGGGACATTGAATCCCCTCAGGACCAAGGGTCACTCCTCCCACTGATGTCCAACAAGGCCATCCTCTGCCACATATGCAACCAGAGCCATGGGTCCTTCCATGTGTACTCTTTGGTTGGTAGTCCAGTCCCCGGGATTTCCGGGGGTACCATGAGAGTTTTGTACATATTTCTAATTTACCGAGCCCTCTTTTAAAATAGGTGTTTGCAAGTATTTTTAATATTTTGATTATCAGTATTATTGTGTGTATTTGAGGGAGTTGGACTCACTGGTTGTAACGTTTGTGTCTTTTGACTGTCTGGATGGCTGGCCTGGGGAGCATCCCTCTGTTCTCTCCCTCTCAGTTTCTGGATCTGTAAACTAGAAGGTGTCTGCAGTGACCTCAGCCTGTTGGTGGACACGTGACAAACTCTCTGTCCATGTGAGCTTTCATTTTAATACTCCTGTGTTCATAGGAGCAATACTGTTTATCTTGGAGACTTCATAAAAACAAACAACAACAACAACAACAACAACAAAACCCCACCATTTGGAGATGACTCCTCTTTTGATTGTGTGTAGTGCTCTTGTAGAGACCCTGAGCTCAGTTCCCAGCACTTATGTCAGGCAGCTCAGTACTGCTTGTGACTCCAGCCTCACAGAACCCGAGGCCCTCCTCTGGCTTCTGAGGGTACCTGCACGTGCATACATAAGCACACATGCACACACACACAAACATATTTAATATATATGTATATACACATACATACATACATACATATATGTATATATCCTCCAGGAACACTGTCAATATTAGCCTAATTCTCCACTCTGTGTATTAAAGACAAGATGTAACCTCTCATGTGTGCCTTGATCTCGTGAGACTTTGACGAAGGCCCTCAACAGCTCTCCTTTTTTCCGTGTGCTACTTCTAAAAGTTTAAGTAGATCTGCGGGATCCCCAAAGAATCACATGCAGCCTACATTAAGATGAAAATCTTTTATATTTGTTCTGTAGCTTGGCAAGCCCGGCACACGGTCTGTTTTGTTCCACAGGCTCCTAAGGTTCAGGTATTAACATAAATACAGCCCATTAACACTTGTTCCTCTCTGTCAGGACATAAATTAAGTCTGCAGGTGTTCCACAGAGCTGGACCCTTGGTACTAATTAAGTCTTGATAATTAGGTTTGTTAAATTCAGGACTTTCAGCTTATATTCCCTCTTTGGGTTGCCAAAATGGAGCTGCGCAGTGTTCTGCCTCCACCCTCTGGTTTCTTTCTTTCTTTTTTTTTCTGTCCACTCCCATCTCTTCTTCCTTCCCCCCTCTCTCCCTCCCTCTTCCTCCCTCCATCAGTTTCTTTCTCCATTCTTCTCTTTTCTAAAGAGAACACTGCTGCTTTCTCTCCATTCTAGTCCTTTATTACTTTTTCTTTCTTTTTTTTTTTTTTTTAATTAAGGAAGAGTCAGTGTTAAACCCTTTACCATTTTGCTGATGTAGGCCATGACGCATATGAACGCATCTGTTTATGGCGAGATTAAAGGCTTCACTTCTGTTCTGTATCAGCTGAGACTCAAGAATGAAAAGTGGCTGGCTGGCTGGCTTGCTTGCTTTCTCTGGACACCAAACACAACCAAGGCTGTGTTATAAACCAAAGAAGCTGTTCTTGAGGAATGCTCTTTGGTATGATCTAAATGCTGGGAACCAAGGAAATTTGTGTTTACTTTCATTTTCCTTATAGTGAAATCATCTGGGGGTAGGAAGATGGCTCCTGACTTGCAAGCATGAGAACCTAAGTTTGATTCTTAGAACTCATGTTAAGGAAAAAAAATGTTGTGTCAACATGCATGTAATCTCAGTACTGGCAAGATGGAGACAGGTCTATCTCTGGACCTCACTGGCCGGCTAGCCTGGCCTACATGAAGAGATCCAGGACAATGTGAACTCTGTCTTAAAAGAAGATAGAGAGCTGGTGTCTGAGAGACAACAATTAGTGTTTTCTATGACCGCCCCTATATTCATGTACACCAGAACCATGTGAACATGAGATACATCTACACTGGCACATACATGAATATCACACACATACAGAAACACATGCGTCTACATTGGCTCACACACAAACATGCACAAATACATGCATCTATACTGGCACATACATGAACATCACACACACAGAAACACATGCATCTACACTGGCACATATGTGAATATGCACACACACAGAGAGATCTATACTGGCACACACAAAAACATGTATATGTGCAAACACATGCACATGTTTTAGCAAAACAATATTTGAAGACCACTCCTAGCTCACAAAAGAAAAAAAAATCAAAATCCTCTTCTTTTTATGGTATTTTCCCAATAGCATTTCCCATCTGAGGGATGGAGGGTATAGCTTGTGGCCTGCAGGTTATCTGCAACTAGTTGACACACAGTAGGACCATGGAATCCAATAAATAGTTCTCTCACCTGTCTCTTCAGTGCATTTATGGATTGGTTACTCATTAGGTGAAGTGGTTGATGGGTATTGGTCTTCATTTTGAGGTAAGGGAATCTATGTCACTAAGTACTTCCGTTACAGCTTCACTAATTTTGGGATTCTCAAAGTTATACTTTTAACCAGAAGCATTTTTATTTTGGAAAGAACGGCTTTTACCTGGGGCGGTTGGGGGAGAGGGTGCAATTGGTAGGATACAGCTCCACTCTGTTTCTTTAGGAAGGAGCCCAGTGCTGATCTTTCTAGAAGGGTACCTCGGTTTCAGTGAGCACTCTGTGCTGAGGTTATGAGGAATGCCTCCTGCAGGGTGACCTGCTCCTCTAGGTCCTGAGACAGCCCTTCTCTCTGGAGTGTGTTCACATCTCAGAGCTCCTGTGTATAGACACCTTTCTCATTCAGGCAGGTACTCAGGATCCATCTTCAAAGCGCCACGCCCCATTCCCCAGACAGGACAGAAGAAGCCTCAGGATGTGAGGAGGCAGACTGGAAGAAACAGCTTGGCAAGAAACCAAAAGTTTGTGGGGAGGCAGAGAGTCAGAGTTTGAATATGCAAAGACAATAGGAAGTAACATCATAGAGTCAAACAGGCTGCAGTATGTGTGTGCTGCAGAAAGAACAGGGGTGAGTTTTGATGTGAGCCCTTTCTTTTTCCTTTCTTTGCCTTTCCCATCCTCTTATTCTCTCCCTTCTGTTTTCTCCTCTCCCTCCTCCTCTCCCTCTCCCTCTTCCTCCCTCTCTTCCTTACCTGTTTCCTCTTCCTCGAACTCATCCCTTTCTTCTTCCTTCCTCTCTGTCACCTCACACTCCTATTTGTCTGGTAGTCAGTATTCTTAACATCCAGCACACTATAACTCCCTTGATATCTGGTACAGAGAATGAAAGACAAATTCTCACATGTGTGATCCACGGATCTGAGGACACATCAAGTGAACTGTGGCTACCCCAATTTGGAGGCGACAGACCCCCCAACCCTTGGCTAAGATTTGGGGCTTTCTGTACTGCAGCAAACAGGAAGATGTGACAGAAACCAGTTCCAGTCACATGGAGTATGATCAGGCCACCCTCTGCTGTAGAGCTCACTGCAGCAGTCTCGGAGCTGGGAGGCGGAACTCTATTTCAGAATCTCAGTGAACTCGGAAAGCACCACTTTCCCAGAGAATTGAGGAGCTTGGCAGTAGACCAGGCTGTGTTTGCAGCGATCTTGTATCTTGCATGCAGTGGTGTCAACAGCCAAGCATTCTCACTTTGCAACAATGACCTCCCTGCCTCCAACCAAACCCCTTTGCATCTTTTTCAGAGCAGCCTCTCTTCTGCATAGTTGATATTACAGGGACAGAATGTGTTCTGAGTCATATTATTCCCCCCTGGCAAAGAGTCACTGCTGATTAATTACCTCAAGGACAGTGCCTGGTGACTTTTTTCTCTCCCCACTGAATTCCTTTGTATCCCACAGCTCCACGTGGGGCTGGGAAGATCAGCAAAGCATGAGAGGTCAATGGAGAGCCAGGGTGAGCATCTCAAAATACCAGACAGCTTGCTAGACTGCAGTGCTCAGACCTATGAGTGTTGCAGAGGCCCAGGTCAGAGCTTCTCCCGGAGCAGAAAAATCTAACACCAGGTTGCAAATAGTCCCCTTCTGCCCTCTCCAGCTACAACCCCACAGGCTGGTGCAAAAGTATCACTGTAAACTCCCTAGCTCCTTCTGGGTAAGAAAAGATAGCTCTTTCCTTAGTGGATGTCCATCATTCTCTAGGAAGGAAACCCATCCGAAGTGCCATTCTGCTGCTTCCTAGAACGGTCTCGATTGGCATGATCCCCACCCCCACCCCCATTTAATTTTACTTTCCCTTCTAAGTATGAGGGAAAATCCAGACCGGACTGAACTATTTCTGCCTGGTGAGCAAAGTCACAAGAGAGCCTGCCCAGGGCCAGGGATTTATGTTCTAAGTAAGGTCTGGGTGCTAGCACTTGCTAGTAGGCATGAGGCTTTTGAGATTGCTTGTCTGAATAGAAGACCCATAAATTTTTGACTGGTCCAATCACAGTGGGATAAGTGTTCATTGTATGATCATACATTGAGAATCTACTTTGTGCTTGTGTGTGTGCCAGAGGTTAACCTTGAACCTTTCAACTTGTTTTTGTGTCATCTTTCAAGTTGTTTCTCACTTTCCTCTTTCCAAGTAGGAAGGCTGTCAAGGGAGCCTCAGTGATACCACACCCACTCCCCTCCCAGCACTGGGCTTATAAATGCCCATGAACCACCACACTTGGTTTTAGTTTGATTTCTGAGGATCAAATCCACATCCTCTTCATGCCTACAAAACTAGTGCTTTGCCAGTTGAGGTATCGTCCTGGTTCCTTGTTTTAATAAGCACTTTTGATATGGGAGATTTTTATGTTTTAATCTAGACACTTCTTTTCAAAAGCAGTGGGTTTAGGAAATGTGAGCATGGTGCGGAGAGAGGTGCCAGCTCAACATTAGGCCTTCTTTGGGCTCTGTATTTCTCATTTTTTAATATTTCCTTCTCTGCTTCTCATCAACCTTGGCGATAAAAGGTAATAATGTCACTGACATTATTTGAAGTCACACACAGAGTTGTTTGAAGGTTCAGATTTCTCACACCACTCAGCAGATATCCAATAATTGCTAAAATAAATAAATAAAAATTCCTATATTATTATTATATTATTATTATTGACATGAACAACTATATTGATTATTTTACTTGTTTCATGAACACCAAGGAGGTGAGCCCTCTAGGCAGATCTGTGAAGAATTTTTTTGATTATGTTAATTGAATTAGAAAGACATCTTCTTCCCCCCATGCCTCCCGCATCAATGTGGGTGGTATCATTCCGTGATCTGGGGTCCTAGATTGAAATGAAAAGGAGAAATGTAGTGTTAGTGAGATGGCTCAGTAGGTAAAGGTACTTGGTGGCAAGCCTGATGACCTGAATTTCATCTCCAGGACACATATAGTAGAAGGAAAAAAAAATCAACTTCCACAAGTTGTCCTCTGACCCCACCATATACATCTTGTACCATGTGGTACATACCCGAAAACATACACACCTAACAATGTACACACAAACTTAAATACTTAAAATGTTAGTGTTTGAGGGTGGAGGGATACAGGGAGCTGACACTCAGCTGATTCACAAGTTGAAGCTATGTCTTTCCTGTTGTGGTGGACTGTATCTTCCAACTGTGATCCAAAATAAACATTTCCTTCTTTAAGTTGCTTTGTCAGGTAATTTTGTCATAGCAAAGAGAAAAGCGACGATCATAGGTGTTTGCACTGGTATTTGAGTGCCCTTGTGATTCTTTAGGTAAACTGAGGCCTTTTAGCTTTAGGAAAGAATAAAACAAGAGATGATACGGAGACACTGGATGTGAATCAGGATATCTGGTCAACCCCACTCTACTCCATTATATTCAGCTACTTTCTAAAATTCTAGGATGTTTGTATCTTGGGCTTGGTAGGTTTTGTTTATTTGTTTCTGTTTGGTCACTTCTGGTCTTATCCACTGAATTCTATTCAGAAAAGTAAGGTGTGGGAGCAAACAGTTTTTTTTTTTTTTAAATCTGTCTTTAGAACAACCTTGTATTTTCTTCCCTTTTAAACTGAACACCCCTTTGTAACTTGGTGCTTGTTGTGATGGTTGATGCTCCCTGTCAACTTGATGGAATCTAGAACCACCTGGGAAACTGTCCTGTGGGGGATTATCTTGATTATGTTCGTTGAAGTGGAAAGATGAGCCACTGTGGGTGGCAGCATTCTCTGGCTGAGATCCTGAGTTATGTAAGTAGAGCAGGGAAGCTGACTAGCAGTGTGCATTCTAATCAACCTAATTGTGAATTATATGTGGCCAGCTGCTTCAGGCTCCAGCTGCCTTGACTTCCTTGCCATGAATTGAGGACCAGAAGATACCCTTTCTTTATTACATTGTTTTGGTTAGAAGGAATTGTTACAACAACAATAACAAAGTAGCTAATGCAGTGCTCTCATTGGCTGTTTGCACAGTCTACCCAACCTCTGGCATCCCTCAACAGAGCCCCACCCTAGAGTTATTACGACCACATAAAATGCACATTCATTCTTTCTAGTCTTTACTTCAAATGGAAGTATGAGTCTCTGACTTACTCCCTCCCTTCCTCCCTCCTTTCCTTCTTCCCTCCCTCCCTCCTTCCCTTCCTCCCTTCCTTTCTTCCTTTTTGAGGGAGCTATGTTAAAAACTGCTCTGCTACAAGATCTTTAGTGATCCTGACCTAGGTCTGATTGTATTTGAGTTGTACCAATCTGTTGCCTTGGACATAAGAAGAAAATTGCATCTTCGTTTTGCTTATGTGTCCCACACAGATGTACTCACCACTAGAAGGAAATCAAAGTTAGGAAGGTTCTTTTCTAACAAAAGAAACCTAAGACAAAGGCTGATGGATCTCCCCCTTACCCCAAGAGTTCTTCTAATAATAAGAATTACATAGCCAGGAACTTTTTTTTTCTTCTTGAGACAGAGTTTCTCTGTGTAACCCTGGCTGTCCTACAACTTACTTTGTAGAACAGTCTGGCCTCAGATTCACAGAGATCCACCTGCCTCGCCTCCGAAGTGCAGGGATTAAAGGCATGGGCCACCACTGCCCAGCAAGCCATGACGGGTCAAGATGTCAATTGCCTCAGGCTAGGGAGAAGGCTGCATTGGTAAAGGGCCTGTCCTTGAGAACCTTAGCTTGTGCCCCAACACATATGTGAAAATACAGACAGGATTGTATGCACCTGGGATTACAATGTCGAGGGAGGTGAAGGTAGGATCCGTGAGGCTTCTTGGCCAGCTCATCGATTGGAATTAGCAAATTCCAGGTTCAATGGACCTGTGCTTCTCTAATCCCAGAGTTTGTGTGTGTGTGTGGGGGGGTAGGGGGACGTAGACAGTGAGTCTCAGGTTCAGAGAGACTTATCTCACAAAATAAATTGGTATCTCACAAAATAAGGCTATAGATAAAGAAAATCTACATTCCAACCACACCCCTGCACACCCAGACAGGATGTGAACCATCAGAATTTGAGAGCAGACTCCTATTCATGAAACTCATTTCACAAAGAACTTAGAAAGCTCTGAATTTCAAACACTGGCTCCATCAAATGCATCTCCCAGAATGTCTGAATTGGGCCAAGTTATACCTGTTGGAGTGGCCAGTTATCCTTGGTGCCCCCTCCCCCATATCAAAGGAAGGAGACATAGCTTTTCCATAGGCACTAAGTAGCGATTCAATCAGTGTTCCTAGGTTGAGTGGGAAAATGGAAGGATGTCCGAATGAATGAATGAGTGAATGAATGCCATAGACTTCAATGTGTCTACTCTCTGGGTAAACACAGCATTCTTAGAAAAGTCTCATAGGAGTTCATAATCCCAAGATTCCTGTGAAGAGTTCAACCACCATAGGACAGTTGGTTCCCAGGAAGCCCCAAAGAGGCTTGGTGGTGGTTTGTAATTGAGCTCCTATATAGATACAAAGGAGGAGTGAAAGTGGCTTCAGAATTAAGCCTCCAGGCCTGGAGTTGGAGGTCTTTGTTAGGAGCCTAGCCAGCCCTGCGGGAGAGCTCTTTGAAGTGTAAATGAGCCTGATAAGGATTTCCTTTCATTCACACTCACACCCTCCCACCTAGTCCCTCCGAGAAGCCCCAGCTGGAATTCTCTAGAAGCACACGTGTTGCTTGGCTGTGCCCAGCCCTGATGAGCCCCTAGAGTCCACTCTGGGCTATCGTCTATTCTCCTTCCTTGTGTGTACCATTATTATTTTTTTTTGGGGGGGGGGGGTGGTTCCGAGACAGGGTTTCTCTGTGTAGTCCTGGCTGTCCTGGAACTCACTGTGTAGACCAGGCTGGCCTCAAACTCAGAAATCCGCCTGCCTCTGCCTCCCAAGTGATGGGATTAAAGGCATGCGCCACCACCGCCTGGCTGTGTGTACCATTATTAAAGTGCAGAAGTCCCTTTAACTCTCTTTTTTTTAAATTAAATTTATTATTATTACTTTACTTATGTTACATCCCACTCACTGGTCCCCTCTCAGTCACTGCCTTCCACAATCCTTCCCCCTGCCCCCCATTCCCTTCTTCTTTTAGTGGGTGGGGGTTCTCCCTAGGTGTCCTTCCCACCCTGGCACTGCAAGTCCCTTCTAAGCTAGGCACTTCCTCTCCCACTGAGGCCAGACAAGGCGGCCCATAGTGGAACATATCCCACACACAGGCAAAAGCTGTTGGGATAGCCCCTGCTCCAGTTGTTCTGATATCAAGCTGCACATCTGCTACCAATAACCGGCCCCCATCCCATGGTGGGCAAGCACCCTGAACAAACTCTGAGAAGCTCCACCTAGTAGCTGACTCAGACAGATGCAGACATCCACAGCCAAACAATGGGTGGGGCTTGGGAACTCTTATAGAAGAGTAAGGGACAGGAATGTGAGCCCCTGCAGGGTATAAGAACTTCACAGGAAGACCAACAGACTAACCTAGACACTTTCCCTGTCATCAGAGACTAGCAGGAGGGGTATAACCTCAGCTAGAGCCTAAGAGCTTTTCTGAATGGTTCCTATTTAGATGAAACGGAACCCATTCCAGGGAGACAGAAGAACTCAAAAGATGTACCAGAGATACCAAGCTCTAGGAAGGACTAGACTTAGTGCATCCATCAACAAGGCACTGGAGGTCCTGGCCACAGTAAGGAGATAGAAGGCAGGGGGGCTGGGAGCTGCTTGCAGCTTTGAAAGCCGTAGGAAGGAATTTGGGTTTTTTTTTTCCTTCCTTGTCTAGCTATTATCATCAGTCCCTGGTGTATCAACCCATGGGTGTTGATGGCACACAACTAATCTCCATAACTTTTGCTTCTTCAAAGCTTCAAGATAAGACCAACTATGAGTTGACTTCACTACTTAAGAGCCAGTGGAATCTTTCCTTATTCCTTCCTGCCGTGTGGCTACTTTTTATGGCCACCAATGAGAGACGGGCATTTGTGTATGATGGAACGTCAAGAGAGAAGAGAAAGAAGATCCTTATCCTCTTTGTAAGAGTGGCCTGCAGGCATCCTGCATTAACCATTCAGCTGTTGAACCTGTTATTCAATTTTATGGACCATAAGCCCCACAGACACAAGGAGAGGGAACAGCCGTGTTATTACACCAGCGTCACAACTAGGGCCGCACTCCCTTCCTTGTAACTGGTTTTAGTGCTCACCCAGCCTCTCCATCAGCCCTGGGAAGAACTCAGCTGCACATGGAGGCTTTCTGAGAAAGACATCCCACTTAAATGCAAGCTCACCTTCAGAAAGCTGGACCCAGGATCATGTGACATCTGCCTCTGTGTACTCCACTAGCATGCCTCTTGCCAGGATCAGATAGCTCAGTTTTCAAACACCTGTTTCTTATTTTGAGTGAGAACAAGGTTATTCTATGGGTCCATTTATTCTAGATATAGAGTCAGGCAAATAGGTGTGGGCCGTGTCATTCATGTCCAAGTCAATGGCTGTTGAGAAGAAATTCCAAGTGCCATTTGGTGAACAGCACATTGCAGGGGAAGAGCCAAGACAGTCATTTAATAAATACAATTCTGTGCTTTTTACAGTGATATTTCTAACTTTCATCTTCTTTATACATCCAGAGATATAGTATCATTTCAACTTTATAGTAAGATCAAAATTTTCAGATACAGATGCATTTGATTTAATAGTCCAAGAAACCCTCATGTCAGGAATGTACACCATTTTATTGTTGCTATTTAGAAAAGCGGTCACCCTTGGTGTTTCTGCAAATATTTCTCTCTTCTCTGTCTGGGGATAACAAGTCCCTGGCCTGGCCATTTGAAGTCAAACACAAGCACATCTCCTTGTGTCAAGGTGTGAATGAAAGTATCACCTTCAGGAAGATATTTAAAAGCCAAAGTATGGCGATTCGCTGTTGTCTGTAACAAAGACTCACTTGTCTATAACAATGTGGTAGTGAGTCCACCTGGTGAGATATTTCTCCATCATCTAGGGGCCCTAATGCCCATCTGTTTAGAGTTACAGTGTGACACACAGTGAAGCTTTTACTGTGTCAAGTCCCTGAATGAGGTGTGGTGGTCACATTAGATGCTCCTCCCACCCCCGCCCTCCCATCGCCTACCACCCACCCCACTGACTACAGTGACCGAAGGGAAGGAGGGTTTGTTTTGACTCACAGGTCAAGATGGGAATGTTATGGTGGCAGGAGTTTGAGCCAGCTTTTCACAGTCCACCATAGTCAGAGAACAGAGAGTGCTGGATGCCAGTTCTCATCTCACCTTTTTCTTTTTAGTCAATACCCCAGCCCAAGGAGCTGTCCAACCGGAAGTTAAGGCAGGTCCTCCTACCTCAGTTATCTTAATCCATATGATGAATCACAGGTGTGTCCAGAATCTTGTTACTTTGGTGATTCCTATATATCCTGTCAAATAGACAGATAATCAACATTAACCACCAGAGGGACTATTCCTCACTGCAGCAGAATGTTGCCCATCCTTCCAAGGATAGGATATGGCATTCTAATATGGGACATATATGGGGCTTTTATTTCAACCACAACATAGGCATTCTCAAAGTAAATATAATGGGAGCATATTCTAATCCCATTGCACGGTTCATCTTTATAACAAATCACAGTTTTGTAAAATATGTCCTCATTTTTTTAAGTAAAAAAAAAAGTAAGTTTTGTTTATACATATTTTCGTGTAAGTGCCCTAGGAGGCCAGAGGCATCAGACACCCCTGGGGACGGAGTTAGAGTAAGCTACCTGATGTGGGTGCTGGGAACGGGACTCACAAAGTACTCTGCTCTTAAGCACTGAGCAATCTTGCCAGTCTCTTGTATCTCCATATCTTGTTAGGAATGGAGAAATAATCTTTCATTTCTCTTGCTGGTCCACATTAGCCAAACTCTGCCTTCTGTAGAGATACAAAGGTGCCAGAAGCCACAGCGGTCAAAAGACAGAGAAGTTGGAGAGAAACGAGAGGAGAGAGGGAAGATGGAAGCTCTAGGCCCACAGAGACAATAAGATGCAGGAGTGTGCTCCCCACGTGGGGTAGGACAAACTCCAGCCTTGGTCCATCGCTCCGTGTTTGAGACTCACAGATGATGCTGGTTGCCCTCACCTCTGGGGGATTGTGAGGCAGTAAACAGAACCAGGCATCCAAATAATGACAGTTTATGGCAGGCCGGTCAATACACCATATGCTGAAAAGCCCCGGCAATGGTTGCGAGCCCTGCTAGCCTTCAGAGCCTTGACAGCCAGATTCCGAATCCGGTGCTGGCTGCCATGCATTGTATTACCTCAGACAAGTTTCCCACTGTCTTTTCAACTTCAATTTCCTCGTCTGTGAAACGGAGATGGTACTTTTTTCTTTTTTTTCCTGAAGCTTTTAAAAAGCAATTAACATGAGCAGTAGTGATCACGTGAACTGCAGGTCCGCCGTAAGCCAGGCACTGTGTGAGAGAGCACTTTTGCTGTGTGTATTGTGTATTTGTCAGGGTTCGATAGTGGGAAAGAAGGAGAGAGTTTATGATATTGGCTGACATCATACCGTCTAGGTGGTCCAAAAATAGCTGCTCGTACTGGAGAAGTAAGAATCTGAGAGTTTCTCAATCTATGAGGCTGGATAACTCATCAGTCTCAGTCTGGTATTTGAGTCCTGAAGTTTTCCTGGAGAGCCACTGGTCTTTAGTTTATGCTGGAATCTGGAAGAAGTAGGTTCTAATATCGGTGAAGGAATGCAGAGACAGTAGGATAGATGGTCTTGCCAGCAAGAGTGAAGGCACGCAGACTAAAAGCAAAGTTTCCTTTCTCACCTCCCTTTTATCTGGACTGCCCCTGGAGGACATTGCCCGTTTAGGTGGGTCGTCCCCCAAATAATCAGATCAAGGAAATCCCTCACAGGAGTGCCTATCCCCTTTAGATTCTAGAACCTGTCAAGTTGATAACCAAGGTTCACCCTCATAGTATATTATTTTATTTAAACCTATACAGTGGCTCTCAGAGAGGTCACCGACATTATCTGTATGTTGCAGCTGATAAATCTGAGGGTTAGTAAATTTGCCTAGAGTCACGTGGTCAGGAAGTGACGATAGACTTTTCTTCTCTATCTTATGCTGAACTTGGTATGAGGATTCTGTTCATTGTATTGTGAGAGATCATGTGATGTTGGTTCTCTTCTCCCCTCTTCCATCAATGCCCTTGGAAGATAAAACCAGTAAGACCATATCCCAGCACTGTAATCTAGCATGGCGGTCCAAGGGAAACACCTTGTGGAATTCCATTTCTTAGCATTTTATGTCCCCTTTAATATCATTCAAGTCCTCCTCTGTAAAAGGCAGTCCCTTCAGCTCTCATAAAACTTTACAGTCTTTCCTTGTGATTAGGCAATAGTGGAATTGGTTCTCTAAAACCAACTTCTAGTCTAGTTATGTAATTGGCCAATAAGAGAGGCCAAGAGAGTAAGATGTACAAAGTTCTCCCTCAAGAGGTCAGATGTATTATCATTGGTCAGATTCTGTATCTTTAAAACACCATCAGCTTGGAAAACAGTATCCATTAAGAAGAAATCAGAGCAGTGAGAAACCTCAGAAGGTCACGAGGTCCATCCTGAGGGCTCTGCAAAGAACTCAGCATCCCAGAAGGACAATTAGCCTTCCATCCTGGGGGCTATCTGAGAGCGCAACACTTCTGAGGCTTTCCCCTTAGTGAATTAACCCATTGGGCTTCAGCCCTAGCATTTGCTTCCCACAGCCAACATTCGGCCTCCCACTGAGCCAAATAGATAGATTAGATCCTGTGGTTTCTGTAACTGACTCCATGTAAAGACTGAAACTCTGAACTTGAAGGGAGCACTTCTCATTGACCCCTCCCAAGTTCCTTTGCTGCAGTTTGCATGAACAGACCTGGAGACATCCCACCCCCAATCCCTGCCCCCTCCTGTTTTACCTTTCTCGACTTCTCTCCAGGGCATTGGCACATGACCAAGTTCAGACTAATGGATTGTTGGTTGAAACCGACTTACAAACATCAGCCACAAACAGCTCTCCCTCCTCTTCTCCTGCAGGCCAGATGCTAATGAATGTACTGACTTGGAAGACTAAGGTTAAAGACCACAGAGCTACAAGACAAAATGAGACAGCCACAGAGCCACTGTGCTGCAAAGCTACTCGTTCATCAGATGTCCTAGTTCCAGGCCTGAGGAAATGACTCAGTTAGTATATAGAGTGTTTACTGTGTAAGCACGAAGACCTAAGTTTCTCCCCCAGAACTCATGTTAAAAGAAAAGCTAGGTACAGTGGAGCAGTTGGTGAACTTCAGATTCAGGGAAAGACTCCAAAGCAAGTGGGAGCTAGTGAGATGGGTCAGCAGGTAAAGGCTATTGCTATAAAAGTCAAGTAACCTGAGTTCTATCTCTGGGACCTACATAAATGTGGATGGAGAAAATGGATTCCACAAAGCTCTTCCCTGAACTTTATTTGTACACATGGCAGGCTCGCATGCATGCATGTAAGCACACGGGCATGCGTGCACAATACACATACATACACACACACAATCATAATAACAGCAACAATAACAATAACAATAAACAAAAACTTAAAAGCAGTGTGGAAAACAACTGAGGACGACACCTGAGGCTGATCTCTGGCTTTCATATGCATGTACACACATACATCATGTACCTGTACACACACACACATACACACACACACACACACACACACACACACACACACACACTGAAGAAAAGGAAAGAGAAGAAATCAATACTAGTTGTAGAATACATAAAGACCTTGAACCACTTCACAGTAACTGCTTTCATGGCCCCTAGCTGCTACCTGTGCTCTTAACTGTTATTTTGGGCAGATACTTATGGCATTCAACTACTGCTGGCTTAGAATGAAGATTAAACCCTGCTAAGAGTGACTGCAGTATGACCCCATTTTTCTACTGTGTGGATCTTGTCCCTTTGCTGGTATTCACCCTAACCTTTTGTCCAAAGTAGCCTCTCATATTTTCTCAGCCCAATGGCTGTTTTACTTCTCTGCCCAACACGTGTCATTGCCTGCTCTCATCCATCCATCCATCCATCCATCCATCCGGTGGTTCATTTGTTACTTTCTTG
>JANHMN010000018.1:38961407-38989849 GCA_030674055.1 Rhabdomys pumilio
GACCGGTTCCAAAAAGTTTTCACTGTTATTATCTTAATTGAGTCCCATAATAACTTTGTCACGTGGACTGAATGGCTCCCATCCTCGATTTTTTTTTCTAATGAGGAAGAGGAGTGTGGGAGGTGGTACGGACTGTGGATGTGGGGGTCAGTCAAGGGTGACTACAAGGAGGAAGGAGGAAGGTGTGTTGGTTACCTTTCTTTTTTTTGCTAGGACCCAATACCTGACCAGAAGTGACTTCAGGGAGAAAGCTTTATTTGGGGCCACAGTTCAGAGCTAGGAGCTATCTCTGGGTAAGGTAGGGTGGTTCGTTCGGCTTGGTAGATGGAAGCGATTCTCAACCTTCCCGATGCTGCATCCCTTTAATACAGTTCCTCACGCTGTGGTGACCCCCCCCCCCCCAACCATGATTTTCGTTGCTACCTCCTAACTGTAATTTTCCTACGGTTACCAATCATAATGTAAATATCTGTGTTTGCCGATGGCCTTAGGTGACTACCCTGTGAAAGGGTGGTTCAAAGGGGACAAGACCCACAGGTTGAGAGCCACTGGGCTAGGGTGATCTTGATCAGAAAGCAGAGAAAGGGAATGGCAGGGCTCAGCTGGCAGTTTTACTTTTTCTTTTCAGTCCAAGACCCAAGCTCGTGGAGTGATGCCCCTCACATCCGTCATGGGTCCTCCTTCCTCATTAGACTCCTGGAAAAGCCAAAGATGTGCCTCATTAATTTAATGAGTACTTCCCTTCTTCCACCTTACTCTTTCTTTCCCTCCCCTCTCCTTCCCTTCCTTCCCCTACCCTTCCCTGCCCTTCCCTTTAGTTCTCTCTCCCTCCCTCTGTCTCAGCTTTCCTTTCCCAGGCTGGCCTCAAACTCCTCATCTTCCTGTCTCTACTTCCCAAGTGCTAGGATGACAGGTATATGCCACCTCACCTAGTTGATGCCACACTGGGGATCAAGTCCAGTGTCTCCTGCATGCTACACGAGCATTCTGTGTCCTATGCTATACAGCTCATGTATGCCAGATCCTGTACATACAGGTCAGGTGGCCTTGAGTATCAGTCATCAGTGTTTACTTTGGGAAAGAGTGGCTTGTTTCTCATGGTGTATGTGGATTCTTCTATCTCTGTCACCCACCTCACAGCAACAGAGCCAGGAGTAGAGACACACCCTGCCACACCCTGCTTTTCACCACAGTTTAGGATCCAAACTGAGGTCCTCGATCTTAGGCTTCCCACCAACGTGGCTTGCCAGCCCAGAACATCTTTCCTAAGACCAGTTTGTCACAGGAGTTTGCAGCTGCCACATGGACACGGGTCTTAACATACAAAGCATCTCTGGTGGCCTTAATAGCCACTGGGCTCTCAGTGTTCATTTTTAAAAAGTGAGCACATTATTCAGCCTCTGTAAGATGTGCCCTGTCACCAAGGCCATTTTAGGCCCCACCATCAAGGCATATCCTTGTTACCACTAGATGGCAGCAACCAGGATTGAGAAAGCAACCCCTCAACTGTTCAGAACATAAAAGGGGGGCCTGAATGGCAGGCTCCACAGAGGCTAAAGCTGAGATACCCAGCACTACGTGTCTGCATGGCAGGTGCTTGCCACACATTGTTGAGCAACTAATTTGGGCTATTGCAAGATTTGACGGAGGCAGACCTCGTTGCTGGAAAGAGGGTCTGTCCGCCAAAGAGCCACTTTGTCTCCAGCTAGTTGGGGGAGCATGAAGATGTCACACTGATGCACACCAAAGCCCCACTTTCCCTCCTTCATGAAATGAGCCTTGCTTCGGTGAAGGAATCCAGCATTGTTTAACTTTGAGCAGGATTTTCAGTGCTTTTAAGATATAGTATGATATAGAAATCAGCGAGTGGAGTTTGAACTTTGACACCAGCCTCCAGCAGAGCAGCTCTAGGTCCCTGTGTCTGCGTGGCCTTGGCCAAGTCTTTAATTTCCCATAGCTTCTCTTCTTCTTTTATTGCATGTGAATAAGGACTAATAACCCCAAGGACACAGTTGTCCGGTAGCTCCCAGCATTTTCCATAAGACATGCCAGGGCCCAGCAGTGTGTTGGCCACATCACAGACTATAGATCAATATTATTTTGTTGTTAAGGAACTTGTCTGTCTCCTGGTCTCTTTGTCGCTTCTCTGGGTGAGAGATTTGGTCTTATCCCTGCACCGCCCCAGCACAGAGGCCTCAGCCTGGCCTGTAGGTGTTCAATACCTATGCATAAATTAGAAAAAGTAGATAGACTGGGATCTCAGGGGTCTAGTAAATCCCACCATCATAGACCACATTAGTTGATCTCCTAATTGCAGTGTTTTCTTTTAAATCCAAATCAGAGGGAAGGGTGGTAATTAAAGCATGCTTATCAGGCCCAGTTGAACACTCTTTGCTGTACTTCCTTGGTGCCAAGTTTGTATCTTTTGTTCCTGCCTTTCAGTCTTGTCTCGTTGCCTTTCCTGAGGTACCAGGACTGTGTCTCTTTGAATAGGTGTCTTTCTTAAGTAGGCAGATTAAGTAGGGATTCCTCTTACTACTTGTTTTTCTTTCCAGCTCTGATGTTGTAGTGAATGGATTCTTCTGCCTACCCCCCCCCCCAATCCCCACACACCCTCAGCTGTCCCCATGGCTAAGATTAAGTTGCTAAGATGTACATTTCAAACTTGTGCACATTTAGATCCTGCTAAAATTCAGAAATGCAAACACATGGAAGGAATTGCAGTCCTAGATCGTGGATACTATGGTCTCCTGGCCTATAAAAGCCCTTTCTTTGTCCCTGTGTATTTATGGATCCTTCATTTTTGAGTTTCATTAGCCCCTCAAGCGTAAAAGCAAAGTGTTAGGGGCTCCGCTCTCTCTATTCCTTACTTCTTGACACGAAGACCGATCTTTTTAAGCTATTGGATGCTTTCGAGAGAGGACTGTTGAAACAGTTATCAACATGCTTTCTAAATAGGTGGTGTGAAAGAAAGTCTGAGAAGACGACGCTTTGACTTACTGGGAGAAATAAATGACGGAATAGGCAAAATAAAAGCGCTTGGGAAACCGGGGTCCGTCTCATCGCCGTTTTTATGGGCCGCGCTTCTGTGTCGCTGTAATGTCGGGGATAAAACACACTTTAAGCCATCACGCAAAACTCAGACTTAGAAAATGAAAAGATATGAATTTGAACCCGAGTTTTCCTGTCAAGAGAATTATGGTGTATTTCATCCCACTGCTTCACTTGAGCTGAATTTACTATTATTTTCCCTAACAATAATAACAACAGCGCAAAGCACTCCTTTAAGTCACGATGCTTGTTATAAACCCCATATGCTTATAAATGTACGTCTAGTTGTATATATAAAATGTACGTTCTCATAGAGTTACATTAGATTTTTAAGGAATTTCCTTTTGGCTTTCAAATCATTGCACAGAATATCAGAGTAGGCACCGTGTCAAAATAATCAAAATGTATTTAACACTCTCTCAAAAAATCCATTTAAAAATAAGAACAAGGTCCAAGGATGATTTTCAGACCATAAATTGAAGTGTAAATATTCAAATTATTTTCATAAACTATTCAGTTCTGTTGGGCTCTTATGCTATCATACAGTGATTTTTTTTGTATTTAAGTTTTCCAACACTTCTCTCTTTTTTTTTAAGAGCCTCAAGTGTCCCATAAAAAGCAAACACTTGAATTTTCAGTTTCTAGGTACTGCATATTTTTCCTTCTGCTTGCCTTATTTTTATAACGGTGATTTATATGGACATTACTAAAGAAAAGGAAAGGAGGATTTTGAAGAGGAACAGCTATATAACACTGCTTTAAAAATCTAGTTCCAATGCTAAGGAGCAGCCTGGGGGTGGAGGGATGGGGGTAGGGGGTGGGGGTAGGGGGATTCTGGCACCGTATCAGAGCACGATCCAGTTTCCGAGGCCGCCATTCCTGAGTCACTATCTTCCAAAAATATTTATTGAGCCTAGCGGAGGAGGGCAGGATAAGGGTGCCAGATGCCATTTCCATTTCCAGGGGGGTGGGAGGAGGTTGGAGGGTGCAGAAAGACCAGAGCAGACTGCTTCTTGGGTGTCCTGGAAGAGCCACCACAGAGGAAAGAGCTAGAAAAGTCAGGCCTGGTGGCACAGGCCTATAATCCCTGTAAACTGGGAGGCACAAACATGCAGATCCCAAGCTCACGAATTCAAGGGCAGCTTAGCCTACTGAGTCATTTCAAGGCAAGTCCTAGCAACTTCCCAAGACCTCAACTTAAAATACAGAGGAGAAAGGAGGGTAAGGTTCAGTGACTGACTGCTTGCCTAAGATGGGAGACCTTCGGCTCAGTCCCTACTACGCAAAAGGAAATGAAAACCGAAATAAATACATGGAAAAAGGAAGAAAGAAAGAAAGAAAGAAAGAAAGAAAGAAAGAAAGAAAGAAAGAAAGAAAGGAAGGAAGAAAGAAAGGAAGAAAGAAAGAAGGAAAGAAAAAGAGGAAAAGGAGGAAAGGCAGATAGAAAGATGACAGACAGATAGACAGACAGACAGACAGACAGACAGACATTCCCTTGGAGGGAAAATAGCAGGAGATCTGGTCGAGTTGATGGGACCTTGACTTCAAATGATAAAAGCCAAGAAGGACCAGCGGTGGGAAGCATCATCTTGACCCCATCCTGAAGTCCGAAAGACAAACCAACTTTCACCCCGAGGGAACCAACTGGGTTTGCTTACAACAGATCCTGGATGAGGGACTGTCACCAGGAACATGGGTGATCCCAAATGATCAGCACTGTAGATGGAGCCTCCTCTCCCTCGTCTTCTTTCTTTGCCTATTTTCTCTACCCTAGAAGGTGAGACCCAAAGGCCACCTCTGTGCGCAACTATAAATAGAACTGTAACCAAATAGCTTCAAAGAGTGTCTGATTGATGCCAAGAAGCAGCTTTCCTTTGTGGTTTCTGACTTTGCTCCTCCTTGAATTCCTGCTCTGACTCCCTTCAATGATAAGCTGAGATCAGGACATGTAGCCAAATACACTCTTTCCCAATCGGGATGGTTTGAATTTTATGACAGCAACAGAAAACAACTCAGGATACTTAACTGAGTAGATTTGTTGGGACAAACAACAGGATGGAAAAAAACGAGAGGGAAAAGTAAAAGAGAAGCACCCACTGAGGAGCTCTGGAAAGTTCTGTGCTACTACTGAGGTAACCACCCTACACATCTTTGTTGAATACTCTCTGTTCATGGATGAGAGATGAACATACCTAAAACTTTGAGCTAGAAATAGAAACCCAGCTAGACACAGAATGCTTTGCTGATCTGGATGCCCTCAGTTCAATAGCTGCATATGACTGGCCTTGTGCTTTAAGCACAAAAGGGAGAACTGAACGGCCATCTTCTCGGGATCTTCGAGTTTGGGAGACCTATAGTTATGTAGACACAGGTGTTGAGGTAACTACTTAGACCCTGATGTGGAATCTGCAGACGTGGCATTACTGGTGGGTCTGGCTGGAATACAGAGAGACAGGGGTTTGAGTTTAACCAGTTGGATGACATACAGAAAAGAATTTCTAGAAGAGCGGGCACTGAGATGAAGGTTGAAGATACTTCCAGCTGGCATTGCTCGTAAGTCTGGGGACTTGGACCACAGCTTTTCAGACATGCCAGGGTTGGGGGGAGCCTTTCCTTTAAACTGCATAGAGAGAACAGCATAGGAACTTGTCAGAAGGTGTCTGGGTGTACCTACCCAGCTGTTTCTTAGCTGACCACTCGATGACCCATCCCAGGTGCCCCTGTGGGTTATTTTTCCAGTCTGGTGTTTTTCTTCATATAGATTGAGACTATGCCTGGGTAAGAACACGCTGTGTAAGGGAGTTCTTCTGCACCTCACCCTCCAAATGTGCAAACCAACAACCACAGATAGATCCCAGATGCCGTTTTTCCTGCTCTTGCCATCCTTGAAGTGGGCCCTGCTGGCAGGCACACCTGCCAAAGAAAATGCCGTCCTCGAAATGCTCCTGGTGTGGTTCTCAATAGGTGCCAACCAAGGAGGCTGGAATTGCTGACTTCCCTGAAAGAGAAGCCTGGGCTGTGGTCACCAGGGTGAAGTTCCTCCACAGGAAGACCTGAGGCAATTAAACATACTTTGTCCACATCACAGAGAGCCCACCCCCACCTGTCATTCACAGCCCAGGAAGTACTGGTTTCTAGGAGGGACCTTCCCAGAAGGGAAGTGACTCAGTTTGGCCCCAGGCCCCTCCCAGAGCTCAAGCATACAAGGTGAGATGCAAAGAGGCATTTGGAGGTCACCTGGTCCAGCCCTCTTGTCTGGAGGACAGATATTAGCTACCTACAATCCTCCAGCAGAAGAACACAGTGGAAGCTGACCCCTGCCCATTGTCCGTCTGGGTGACAGACTCTGCTAAGAGTTTCTACAATATAGAAAATGAGGTTGGAAAAGCAAGGCTCAGGATGGGAAGCATGTTTAGGGACTGGGGATATAGTTCAGCTGAGAGAGTGCTTCCCTAGCGTGCAGGCAGCGCTATTGACCCCAAGCATCACATGAACAGGGATTGGTGGTAAAGATCTGTATTGCCTGAGCTCAAGTAGAGGCAAGAGGAAGTTCAGGTCACCGTGCACACACAGACACACACAGACACACACGTACACATACACACACACAGAGACACACACGTACACACACACACAGAGACACACACACAGAGAGACACACACACAGACACAGACACACACACACAGACACACACACACAGACACACACACAGAGACACACAGACACACACACACACACACACACACACACACACACACACACACACACAGACACATACACACTCCAATCTTTTAAAAAGGTGACATGTTGGCATGAGGCCTCAAAAGACCAAAGTGACTGGATAAGGGTAGGCAAGGACAAATTAGGGAAGGCAGTATGACCTGCACTTTGGAAACTAACCAGTCAGACTATTCAAGCACGTGGAAGAAGTGATGGGGGAGGAGAGGAGAGGACCCTGTTTCCATGCATTCTCACCCCACCAGACACCTCTGGGACCTAGCAAATGCCGTCACTGAGAGTTTCTACTCGTTCCTTAGCAGTGAGACCGCAGCAGATTGAATGAGACAGCAACAAGATTTAAGGCGTGTGTCTGGAAGATTTAAAGGCAGGTGTATTCAGGGCAGATTTCAAGGAATAAGGGATAACAGCCCAGAGACAAACTTGAAATCCCTGATGACACTTCAGTGAAGGGATGCTGTTGGTCTACATTCAGTTGATATGATAGGTTTGGAGAGGAGAGATGGATTGGTCCTGGATGGCAGGGACAATTTAGACTTAGGTGCTGATGGTAGAGAAACAGGCCATGATGACTTTCGGTGTGGGTAGGAGAGAATTAGTGGTCCATAGAGTTAGGGAACGTGAGATACAAACCACAGCAGGGGTGAGTTTCTGGGATGATTTCTGCTACTTTCTGCATACATCTTTCCTATCTTTGACCTGGGTCCTAACTCCTTGTGTGGTCCTCCAAATAGCTTCCTATGGTGATCCAGCCCAAGTGAGTTTTCCCAGTCTCTTCTGAGTGACCACAAACCTTTTAAGGGCATCTCCTCAGCACAGATTAGAGTTCTTAATATTGAGACATACTATCCTTGGGCTTCACCACACAACACACAGAGCACACATCAACAGGAGCTAGCAGCAGCAGAAGCAGCCGGTACAAAGGGCCAGGTTTAGATGTTAATCTGCTATTCAGTAGGACCTTCTGATTTCCTGACTATTGTGCTCTGGGCAAAGTCCACAGACTGAATAAAATTTAGAATGAGCCTGGGTTGTTCTTTTTTCCTCCCGGTTTAGAAGTCCACTAATCCTAGGCGAGGAAAGAATTCTGACAACAACCCAGCAATTCTTGTTTGCAGCAAATGACTACAGCAGATCAACTACGAGTTAAGAAAAAGTCAGGGCTACTCTTTGAGGTACAGCAGGAGTAGGCTTCTCATCCATCACTGTCAGGATCACATGCAATTCCAGATTTCTGTAACTCTCAAAGTATTACAGGGATGCCACATACTAAACAGAGGCCGAGAGGAAAAGCATTCTGCTCGCCGCTCAATCTCATAAGGATTCTTTAAAAAAGCACATTAATCCATTAGTACTCCATTTAGATTTTAAAATAATGGTCACCTACATTTCATACAATATGTACTCAACCTGGTCCTGGAAAATGATATGAAAACACAAGTTTAAACTCTAGGAACTCCACAGCAGGCTAGTTGTCATCTCCTCTACTACCATCTTTGTTAAAAATAAAAATAATTGTTAAATCAGGTATCATTCAAGAGGGTATGCCACACACCAGTAATCCCAGCACTCGGGAGGTGGAAGCCGAGGATCATGAGTTCCAGGCTAGCCTGGACTTCATTTGAAGATCCTGTGTTAACGTGGAAACTTAAAGAAAAACGCAGTAGAGAAGGTTTGTGGTGTCTCTGAGGGCAGGGAGGGAGGCAGGCAGGACAGAGAACTTTTCATTTAACGGCACTTCAGATTTACCACACAGCTACCAGAATAATACTCTGACTTATTAATGTGCCCGTGTCTTTAAGTATACTGATTTGGTGCACATAAGAAGACATATTGTCAGTAAGGTATTTGAGTGTGTGTTTTCTGTCCTTATACAAATTAAATGGAGGGTGCTAACCATACATTTTTTATTTTAGGCTTTTTATTATACCCAGCACTGTGTTATGCATTTTATCTGTAATTTAAATCCCAGAGGTGTCTTCTGGTCTTTGCAGATGGTTCAGTGGGTAAAGTGCCTACACGCATGAGGACCTGAGTTCAAGTCCCAAGGACCCACACAAAATCTGGAAATGGATGGGATAAGATGGCTGGAAACGGATGGGATGAGATGGCGCAGAGAGTAAAAGTGCATGTCTGAATGCCTGATAGCCTCAGTTCCATGTCTAGAGCTTATGTTAGAAAGAGAAGTGATTCCAGAATATTCTCTGGCCTCCACAAGCACAGTGTATATGTCTCATATACACATCTATATGTACACACACACATCATGTACACACATACAAAATAATAGTATATACAGTTAGAAGTTAAAAGGCCCAGCCATGGCAGTGCATGTCTATAATTCCACTGTTCCTGTGTTGAGATGGGAGGCAGAGACAGGGGAATGCCTGGGAGTTTATGGGCATTTGCAGTAGCAGACGTCAAGTTGTGCCTGATTTCTACAAGATAGAAGGGGAGGGCAGAGATTGTCTCCGACCTCTATACATCCTGTGGCACCCTTAGTCACACACACACACACACACACACACACACACACACACAGATATACACACAGACAGTCATATACACACACACAGATGCACACAGAGATACACACATATATACACATACCCATAGACATACAGTCACACAGACAGGTAGAAATACATACACTCATTACACACATACACACAGATACACACAGATACAAATACCCAGAGACACAGAGTCACACAGACACACAGAGATACATACACTCAGCAGACACACACATACAGTTGCACACATAGACACACACACACACACACACACACACACACACACAATTTTTAAAAGTTCTTTCCCGAGGCCCTATTGTCTCATGGTCGTTGTGGCAGATGCAAGTGGCCTTATCAAGGCTGGGCAGCCAGCGGTGGGGCTGGGATTCCCATTTAGACCCTGGGACTTTGAATCTTAGGTCCTGCAATGTCATCATCTTACATACTATGTCAGAAGCTCCCTAGATTATTAGTAAGAATGAGGATGGCTGATTTGAGGGGGATTGTGAAAACATGAGATTTTTCACATTCCCGGGAGTGCGCGTGCAAGACAGGAAGAAGTGGGTCCACACTGACCTCAGTCTGCTTTGCTCCGTTAGTGTGTGGGCAATCCTTCCTTCCCTGACCTGAAATCAGATCGGCTGGTACCACTGGCAATATCTCCTGAGCTGTCCAGAGCTTGAGTACCAGACACAGGCATTGTGTGAGGAAGTAAGGACTCTCAAAGTCTTTATCCTGTGACTTGCCCTCGACAAGCTGTCTAGGTGGACCCGAACCACCAGATACTCAAAGTCTGAGTGTTCAGGTTCGCCAGTACCGGGACTCTGAAGTGTTGTAAACATTAAAACTCATTGTTGGGCCTAGCCATCCATTCATTTATAGAGAACACCATGTCTCCTGGGGAAAGCAAAGCAAAACAAAACAGAGACCCCTCTAATTTCTGGATGATACAGCCCCTTTGAAGGGTGAACTTTAATTTTCCAAATTTTATTTCAGCCCATTTGAATTAATGGCAGCCTCTCTCTCTTCCTATTTGCCTATTAAGGTGACATGGATCTGATGACCTATTTAACACTGAGATGTAGTTATTGATTTTGAGATCTGTACACAATTTTGCTAAAAGTTCCTTGTCTTGTTAGAAAGGTCCAAGGTTATCCAGTTCAACTGTGTGTGTGTGTGTGTGTGTGTGTGTGTGTGTGTGTATTTCCAGTTATGAGTGTGTGTGTGTGTACCACAGACTTGCAGCTTTTAAAAAATAACATTATTTCCATCCCACTATACAAAAATATTTTTGAGGTGGTCGTCATCTTATTTGGGCCATGGTCTTTGGAGACTTGGGACAATAATATACTTCTTTCTATCTTATGCAAATATATGCAGATCTTAAAGCATCCATGCATGTATTACACACTTTATAAACCCGAGTAATAGAAATGTTTGTGTCTATAAATAGGTCTAGAAAAAGGAGTATACATTCTGTATAAAATAACCTCTATGGTATTTGTTTACTCTGATTTTTTTTTTTTTGATTTATGAGTCGTCATCGCTCACTATAGATGAAAGGAAATAAATATGCAAAAACACTGCTGGACTTTTAATGGGGTGCCTTCCCGTCTTAGCTCAGTGTTTGTCTACGGAAGCTGACCTTGAAACTGCTCTTCAAGCACAAGTCAAAATATGTAAATTCCAGAATATCTGGATGAGAATCCCGTGTTGAGAGTTTTTCAAATTCACATTTTTTTTGCATCATTTTTATCTCATAGGCTGTCTTTCACCTGCTCGAAATCCATCTCCACCTGACTGGGAGGAATGCGGGGGTTCTCCCAGTGTGCCAATCCTCTCCAGTGAGATTTTTTTTCCCCCTTTGCTCAATAACCCATGACTTCTAGAATCAACAGTCTTCCCTAATGCAGGGTATCCCCATTCAAACACTTTTTCTCGAGTCACATTTTTTTTCCAATTAGTTTGTAAAATCATAGATTTCAATGTGGCTTCTTCATTCATCATTAATTTTGGATCACCCCACCCCATTCTCTCCCCACTGCCCAGTTCCCACACCAATCCCTGTTTACGCCCGCATATCCCCTCCCTCCATGTTTTCAGATCACAGACATCCTTCCTCTGTCTCCAACTTAGAGCCTCTTCTCCCCAGCCTGCATTCCCTCTCTCCCTTCTAAGTTTGTACGAGCATTCCAGGTTCAACAGAGCTAAAATGATTCGATGGGGGGTGGTTGGGAGAACGTGAATGTTCATTATTCCAGCCCTGGATCATCTCGCTCAGTATAATGTATTCTAGTTCTATTTGTTTTCCTGCAAAATCTATGAGTTTATTCTTCTTTGCCTCTGAATAAAGTTCTGTTGTGTTAACGTATGTATCCAGGTTTTGTTCACCAGGTGATGGGCATCTAGGCTGACTTTTTTTTAAAAAGCACTTTTAATGATCATAAGATATTTCTTGCCCAGTGGCCTTAAGTTCTTTCCTTTCAGTATGTGCTCCAGCTAGAGTCTGGGTGTCATTGTTCTGTGCCTTTTGTCTGATCCTGCAGTCTTTGGTGAAGAGCTGATACAGGCCAGTGTCACACGTGGCTCTCTTCTAGTAAGTCACATGACACAGGCATTTGTAGTCTGTCTTCATTTTGGTACTGTCCATTTCACTGGATCCCAGAGAAGCCACTTTCTGTCCCCTGCTTGTATTTCATTAGGGTCTTCCGGAGCCTCCATGGCTTGGGGGCATATATATCACCGTTGTCTTCTTATGACCAGAAAGACTCACAACCATGAATTTCACTGAAGTTTATGATTGGTCCCTGACTGCTTCTGCCATCACATTTGCCAGAGAATCCTCTTCTTGCAGTTACATGAACAAGCAGATATTCTGAACCGATGCATGAATGAATAGGAAATATACCGGTTCCAAAAGATAAATCTCTCATGTGCTAGAAAGCAACTCTAGGCAAAATGTTTTGTTGTGCTGTTGCTGGAGGATTGGGCCCATGCTGTAATTAATGCTACTAGTAGCAAACGGACCTCAAGGATGTTAGGAGTGTTGATTATTTCTTGATATTGTTTGTTCAAGTTTCCTTGCTTTGGAAGCTCCCTGACAGTTGTCACAGAAAGCCCTAGAGATGGAGCATTAGCTTCTGTTCCATGTAAGGGCATTGTAACTCCTCCAAACACAGTCTTCCTCCTCCTCCCCCTCTTCCTCCTCTTCCTCCTCCTTCTTTTTCTCCTCCTCCCCCTCTTCCTCCTCTTCCTCCTCCTCCTTTTCCTCCTCCTCCCCTCTTCCTCCTCTTCCTCCTCTTCCTCCTCTTCCTCCTCTTCCTCCTCCTCCTCCTCCTCCTCCTCCTCCTCCTTCTTCTTCTCTCTCTCTCTCTCTCTCTCTCTCTCTCTCTCTCTCTCTCTCTGTCACTCTCTCATCAATAGAGGATGAAAACATTATTGGATTCAGGAGTTTACAGGAGTCCTGGATGTAGCTGGGGACTGGTGGAATAGATTTATGAAATGGACCATTTCAAATGGCATTATCTTCCCACAGTGAGGTACACCTTTCATAAATCATGGGCGAGTGCTCAGAAACCCAGCATTTGTTATTCCTGCGGTAGCATGTCTTTGCAACCCCCTTTGCAACCCCCAGCATCGCAGAGGAGGAGACTGGCTGCGGTTGCCTTCCCTAGGTTTGAAAAGGCAATTAATCCCCTTACGGTGAAATTGCAAAAGAAGAAAAATTATAACCAAACAGAAGAGTACTCCATAGCAGCCAAGGAGTGGGTTTTTACTGCTGGGTTTTTCTTTTTTAATCTTGATTTTCTTTTTGCTTATTTAGAGGCTTTAATTAATTATGGCACAAGTTTAATTTTTTTGTGTGGCTAATTTTCACCTTAATCCTTGTGCAGTATTAGGGATGAAGTAGATGAATATGGAAGAGCTGGAAAATAAGTGGCTGGGTGCCAGCTGAGCTTGCACCTCTGTCACCCAGTGGCCCCTGGACACCTGTCCTAGAATGTACCCGCGGTCACATTATGCCTAATTGCATTTGTAACATGGGGGCTTCCTTCCATTCCACTAGCCAGATCTGACTGGCATGGAGAACCAAAGAGAACCCTTATTCGTGTACCCTGGACACCATACATGTACCCAATGGTAGTCAGTCTCCATAGAGCACCAGTTCCTTACACGCTACCCTGCTTGTTCCCTGCACCTGGGACAGCTCAGAATGAAGAACTGCCCTTTGGTAGAAATTAATGAAGGGCCTCCATCCTGTCTGATTAAGATCGTGTTCCACTCTCTGGGTTCCTTCCATGCTCTAGAAAACAGCTAGAAGCCAATGGTCGATGTCCCCAAATCACAATAGCAATAAAGAAGAAAAAATGATACCTCTCCCTCGTCTTCTCTGTCTTCTCTTACTTTTTCCATTTTTGATTTAAGAATGAATTAATAAACAACATACCAAAATATATTAGCGCCTATCAGACACTTGAGGAAAAAACTTTACTATTTATTTATTTTGAGATAGGGACTCTCTCTACACACAAATCCAGCCACAAAGAGAGCAATCCCTCTGCCCCAGCTTTACAGCTCTGGGGTTTCATGCATGAGCTCCAGGTCCAGCTAAAAAGTTAAGTTTTAAAAGAAGTTCCATCTCAGGCAGTTGGAAGCATCTTTTTCTTCCCCTTGCATGAGTGACCCGAGAAAATACAGAATTCTGGATGCTTACGAGACCTCAGATTTGATGATCTGAACTCAGCGATCACTTTAAGGGTTTCCAGTTTCATGGAAAACCCCTCACTGAGATTTTTGGAGGTGTCACTGTGCAGGCAGAGAGCTCTAGAAAGTGAGAGGCCTATTCACACACTTCTGTTCTCCCCACTTGCCTGGAAGGGATGAGTTCCAAAGCCGGTAGCTGAGGTCCCAGGTCAAGAACATCCCTTAGAAGGTATTCTTTGTTGTCTTTTTTTTTTTTCTCCCTGTCTATCCACCCACTCCTCCTACCCAGGCCTTGGAGAGGTCCATTTGCAAGCATATATTAGCATAGTCTTTTGGGTTCACATCAGAGAAGCTTCAGTGTGGAGCCTGCCTGTGTTTCCTTACTCATGTTAATTCTGTCTCCAGTTTGGTAAGAGGAAGACAGTGACCATAACTCCTCAAAAAACCAAGAGCAGTGAGGAGCCTCTTAACGGAAGGTCAGGGAGGGGGAGGGCTAGGGCTAGGCGGTGACTCGGTGGGTAATCTCATCATTGCAGAAGTAGGAGGATTAGAGTTAGAATCCACAGTGCCCACCTGACAAACCAAGTGAGGTCGTGTGTGCAGATAAGCACACACTCCCAGCACTAAGTGGAGTGGAGACAGAAGAATCATTGAGACTCAGTGTCAGTCAGTCTAATTTCAGATACAGTGAGAGATCCTGTTTCAAAAGTATAAGGAGGTGACAGACTCCTTTGGTCTCGGTGCATTCTCTGTCTCCTTCTCTCTCTCTCTCTCTCTCTCTCTCTCTCTCTCTCTCTCTCTCTCCTCTCTCTCTCACATGCATATTTATATATTCTAGATAACAAATTAAGGGAAATCACATAGTGGGAATTTAACAAAAAATTTTTGCTATTTACAAAATATTTTCTGAGTGATTCACACTTGGCTGTGATTTTTTAATTTTTTTTTTTTAATTTTAAGACAGGGTCTCCATATTTTAGCCCAGGATGTCCTTGAAATTGAACTCCTGTTCCGTCTCCCAAGTGCTGGCAATACATTGAGTTTTATGCCGTACAGATAACTTCCCGTTTTTCCTATTTAGTTTTCAAAAACATCATCAGAGTTAAGCGCACTGTACCTACTTTCTGGATAAGAACAATCAAATGCATTAAAACTAGAAATAATGCAACCCAGTATCGAAACCCTGGTCTCTTTGATATTACGATTTTGGTCTTATTCATGACCTGTCCATCTCCTGGGTCTGTGAGTGCTCCATCTGGATCTGTGCATCAGGACTGAGAAACATGCACCAGAAGACACAAGGAAAACCCATTTTTAGAACCAGCAACCTAGAGAAGTCACTGGAACTTCTTGGTCACACGCTCACTGGGCTCCATCAGAGCAGCCTAGCTCTACCCTTCTGATGCCATAAAATTGAACCTGATACAAAAACAGACTGGAGGGAAATGGCTTCCTGCCTGGGGTACATAGGGACAAACCAAGAGCAGTGAGAAGCCTCTTAACGGAGGAGAGCAGTGTAAGTATGGTGTGGGACCAGCAGTTAAAAGCAGACCCACCACAGCTATCCAGTGGCTTGTTGCTCTTCTCAAAGTTCATCATTTTAAGGCAATTTTTTTCCCACCACAGATCATTACGTAGTGGATGAAATGACTCTCGGGTGGTCCAGAATAGTGTCTCACTTCTGAACTTGTGACATAGGGTCCTAGAGATGATGTCACCATCATGGGGACCCAGCATCCCTCTGGCCTACGCTTTGGGGCTGATAGCCACAGTCACTTCAGAGTTTTGGATTTTCTACCGAGGAAGAATCCGTTCCCAGTTCCTCAGCCTGATATTTTAGAAGCTCAAAAGGAGATTTGGAGGGAAGGGTGATGGAATCATGGAGCAAACAAACGATGCAAACAAACAGAAGGGCCCTGTTGATTTCTGAGAATCCCTCTCGTGTTTTTTTTTGGGCATGTTACTGCCACACTGGGATGATGTCTTATTTGGATTGGGTTCTGTCTCTTATCAGCAGTACAGAAAAAAAAAATTCCAAGTTCTCTCTCTACCCTCCGTGCCCAGACAGACTTGACCCCATCACTGAGACTGCCCTTACTTTCTCAACATCAGTATCTTCCATCCTCTGCCATGTTGAGTTGAGGTCATTCCATGTCTCTTCCATCTGCTTAACCATTAACTCCTTAAAGACAGAAACTGCCTTCACTTCTGGATGCTCAGGATGTGTGTCGCACCCATGAGGTCAATTTATAACCTGACAATGAAGCAGAGACCGCAATAAAGTTGCACCTGTAATTTCGCCATCAAAAGCAGCTGGGGGGGGCGGGGAGGGGTCACATTACTGTTTGTTTCCGATTTTATCTTGTTACAGACAAAGCAAGTTTGATAGCCACAGATATAACGTCGAAGTTGATGAACTGAACTGGATGGTCTCACGCTAAGACACAAAGGGGGAACCTTCTTTTTGTTGAGATTTGTTGAGGCGTCTCTGTGGAAGCAAACGTGAGCTAGAAATGGAGACATCTCTTCATGCGCTCCTGTCTGTTTGCCCGGAAGGGATTAATTTTAAATCCCACGGTTGAGGTCCCGGGTCAAGAACAGCTCACAGGAGATGTAACCTGAATTCAGTGACTTTTTCCCAATTTAGAAATTATGGCAGGCCACCGATCCAATAGACTGACTGACAGAATGTGAGGTGAGGACTTACATCGCACCTTATCCAGGAAAGGTCATCTGATGACAACCCAGGCACCCCAGGACAACTCTGATGCTTATAAAGCAGGCCTTTGGCCCAACCCTTATCAATAAATGACCGGGAAACCCCAAGGATGGAAGTAGGAATCTTGACCCCAGTCATTCAACTGGATCCACAGAAGAGGGAGAGAATTCTATCTCCTAGAGTCCTTGCCAGACCTAAGAGTAGATTTTGATTTCTCGGGATTCTTTTAAAGTTAGAATTTTTTTGACCCTTCCTGTAAGCCTTTCTCTTTCTCCCCTCCATTTTCCTAAAACCTCTCTGATTTGGTTTATTTATTGCTTTCCAATATCCGGAGTGTTATTGTTCTTCAGGGCTCGTGCTGAGTGTGTTATGTTGTCCATGTTATGTTGTCCGTATACAGATGCTAGCCTTGGCTGAACCGAAGTCTCAGTTCAGAGCTACTGAATCCGGAGTCAATCCTGGCTTTTAATTTAATATCTCTCATGACCTTGAATATATAATTTGGTATTAATTTTCTCATCTGTTCCTCTGGGCTACTTAATATCGCTCACCTTTCTCACAAGCTTCTTAGGCAACAGAGCTGTATAATGCTCTAAATGTAGCTGTTCTAGGAATATACACAGCGATATAATTGATTTATTTATGTAAGACAATGATTCAAGAAATTCTTCAAATAACTGTACTTTTCATCTTGTCCTCTAAAAATGGAGCGAGGACTCGAGTCATTTTTCCTTCTGATTTTAAAGAGTCTAGGGCTTCCTTGCTAAGCGGAAACTCACCCTTTTTGTGAAATCACATTTACCTGCGCATGCGTGTGCACTCATGTGCACGTATGGAGGTCAAGGACAACTGGAAGTCTGTCCTCTCAGTCTAGCATGTGGCTCCTGGGAATCAAACTCAGGTCCTCAGGCTTAGTGGCAAGTGCCCTTAACCACGGAGATATCTTGCTCGCCCCCCAGAAAATTCTTAACACATATCTATGCCGAAAGGAGAATGGCCTTCCACCCAAATGTGGGTCTCATGTTCCCTTGTCTCTCTCCTTCCCTCCTTCCCTCCTTCCCTTCCTACCGGACCCTACTTACCTTCCTCTCCTGAGGTGCAAGAGGGCAGGATAATAGTATCATTCAGCATGCGATCAATCAGGAGGCAGACAGAGAAAGCTGTTAGGTTCGTTTAACATAGGAGCCACATGCATAGAAGGTTTCATAGACCGTGTTCATGAGACCCTAGTAACGGGAGCCAAAGCCAGGCTGTGACCTAAGAGTCACTGTGGCAGGGAGACCTCAGGGGAAAAGGGTTTGTTTTTGAGACAGTGTTTTTCTTTGTAGCTCTGGCTGTCCTGGAATTCACTCTGGAGATGAGGCTGGCCCTGAAATTACAGAGATGTGCCTGCTTCTGCCTGCGAGTACTGGGATTAAAGGTGTTTTGCCACCACCACCCGGTTGAATATTATACCTTCTTAAGCCACTTAATTCTTTTACTTTGCGTTACTGCCTGAAGCAATAAAGGCAGGGACACTGCCGTTAGCTTCAAAACCTTATTTATTTGTCTGTCTGCCTATCTACCTTTCTATTTATTTTTATTTATGCCCCTAGCTAAGTGTTATGGAACAGGTACCTCTCTCTCCCTTTGGAAGTGAAAGGAGATGAAAGGGTCATAGAGGCGGAGTTTCATCTTCCTGCTTGCAGGGGCATGGCAACAAACCCAGGGAACAAAGGATGCAGCATGTACTTGGACTGGCCTTCCCCCAAACTGCACAGTTACCTATGGTGGCGGGGTTGCAGTTTAGCCCCAAATGGCGCCCACTCATCTCACGGGGTACAGTCTGACAAACTGGCCAATCATAAACGAAAGGAGAGTGCTTGCGTTGTCCAATGTAGCGATTTGTGCTGCGTCGTCTTAACTCCTAGAGAAGCACCCCAAAGACAGCGTGCCACCTCCGTGCTATTTATAGCCATTTGTACCTCTTGCCTCTGGGACCTAAATTGGAAACCTAATTTTAGATCCATAACAGCCAAAAGCTGAATTTAAAAAAAAAAAAAAAAAAGCTTCCGAGGTAGGGCATAAGCATCCTCAGAAAAAGTTCAGGTTAATTTACCTCACTGTGGATATTTAATTATGTCATTGAGAAAACACCGATAATTAAATCATTATTTCTGAGGTTGTTGGTCCAAGGACGCTTTGTGAAGAGTCAAAGACAGAGTCAGGGAGGGGTTGGTCTAGAGCCGGGCTGAGATTTGCCTTTCCAGTAGAGGTCAGGGCCACTTGGGCAGCCCAGTCACCCTCCCCCCTCACCCTCTCTGAGCTTTGGCTCCTCAAAATTTCAGAGAACAATGTCTTGCTTGCCTGGCCTGCAGTGGAATGGAGGCCTGAAGGCTTGCTCCTTCTTCGTATCCCCCACTTCAGAATTTTGTAGAGTGTTGCAGGTAGCATTCACGCCTAACGGTTCCCAAGGTCTTTGCGGGATGGCCAGATAGAAAAAGGGAATTCTCTCCTGCGTGAAGTAGAATTAAGACTCTGACGGCATTTGGCTTTTGAAATGTGTGGGCTCCTGAAAGGCCCCAGTCCACACTGAAACTTCTGTTACCCGCTACATAAATGCCCAGGATATTCTTTCTTGCCATTTCTCCCAGGATGCATTGCAGCCTGAAGTAGGTTTTCAGAGAAAAGTCAATGAGACCTTAAAAGCCCAAGAGGAAGTGAGATGGGAACCAGAGCTGCCACCAGGAGAGATAGAGTCCACACTGTTTCAAGCTTTGAAGGGAACTTGGGCCAAGAAGCTGAGTCCTAGCTCTGGTGGACAGCCAGAGAGAAACAAGCGCCTTCATCTTACAGATGTGGAGAAGATGGGGGCCTCAGTACTGCAGCCATGAAGAACTAGGTCTTTCAGATAACCTGGGAGAGTTGGGAGGTGCATTCTTTCCTCAGAAAAAAAAGATATCTTGGGCTTTGTGAATCCCTCAGCAGAAAACCCAACTGAGAGCCAGGCATGGTGGCACAGCCCTGTCACCTCCACTACTCAAGAGGGTGAGGCAGGAGGATTTCAAATTCAAGCCTAGTCTTTGAAATGCTCCAGTGGTGGAGCATTTGGCTAGCATGCAGAAGGCCCTGAGTTGGGTCTCCGATACCACAAAAAACAAAGCAAAAATGAAAGAGAACCCTTCCTAGCCTTACCATGGTGCCCACACCTCTGTTCCACTGTGCAGATACAGTCATAACAGAATAGTTGTTCTAAGAGGAAGGCAAATCTGATAATAACAACTGATACATAAACTGGGTTAGCGATCTCTGTGGGGTGAGCTCAGCCAGCCTTCGGCCTACCTGGCCTGTCTCTCCGTATATCATACACTTTGTCCCCCATCCCTCCCATCCCTCCCCAAAATGAACAACCCTACTCACTCACTGAAATTGCTTATTTGATTATGGGCATGTTCACCGTCCCCCTCAGCCTAATTATTGCTTTTGACTAAGCCCAGCACACAGCGCTGCGCACCATGAAGAACTACGTTTAATTTCACAGATGAACACATTCTATTCTCTGAATATCCCATTCCAAGCCCCCACTTTAACTCTCTCTCTTTGTACAGAGCACTGAGGTGTAGGTGGGGTCTCTCGCCAGTGTAATGCCACCTTTGTCCCAGGTCACCCTGTGCAGCAAGAAGGCACGTTCAAAGCTTTCCTTCGGGGCAGCGAGAGCATGGCGAGCATCTTTGTGTCAGGCATGGGAATTCTCAAATGGTCCACTGTGACATGTCCCATCGACTCTCCAAGTCTAAGTGTCATGGCTCAGGGGAGCTGGCTGCCATTCCATTTGGATGCTATGACCTAGGTCCCTCCCTTTTTTTTTTCCTCAAATTGATGTCACACTACATGATTCTCAATTCCCCACCCCCAGTTAAACCACACTGATGCTCCTCTACTGCTCTTAAGGTAATCAGACTCCGGAGCATAGCTGATGACCCAGTGAGCTCACTCCACCTGCCTCTTCCTCCTCCTCTTCTTCCTCCTCCTCTTCTTCTTCCTCTTCCTCCTCCTCTTCTTCCTCCTCCTCCTCTTCCTCCTCCTCCTCTTCTTCTTCCCCCTCCTCCTGCTTCTCCTCCTCTTCCTCCTCCTCCTCCTCCTAACCTTCCTCCTCCTTCTCTTCTCCTCCTCTTCCTCCTCCTCCTTGTCCTAACCTCCCTCCTCCTCCTCCTCTTCTTCCTCTTCCTCCTCCTCCTCTTCCTTCTCCTCTTCCTTCTCCTCTTCCTCCTCCTCTTCTTCCTCTTCCTCCTCTTCCTCCTCCTCTTCCTCCTCCTCCTCTTCTCCTCCTCTTCCTCCTCCTCCTCCTCCTAGCCTCCCTCCTCCTCCTCTTCTTCCTCTTCCTCCTCCTCCTCCTCCTCCTCCTCCTCCTCCTCCTCTTCCTCCTCCTAATCTTCCTCCTCTTCTTCTTTCTCTTCCTCTTCCTCCTCCTCTTCCTCCTCCTCCTCTTCCCCAGTTTCGTTTATAATGGCCTCTCACTTTGACTCCCCGCCTTCCTCCACACCCGCTCACTTTCAGCATTTGCACCTTTCTTCTCACCTCTTGCCACAGGGACTGTGACCATGCGGCGGCCCCGCTTGGTTCACTTCTGTTTATTCTCCATATTCTCCCGTAAGCTCTCAGCTTTTCCTCCTGGCAACCACGCACCAAGCTCCAGTTGTCCATTTGTATTTTATGTTTAACTGATCAATGATCTTCCCCCCTCTAGATAGCTATCTCCACAGAACACATGCTCGCCATGGATCCTTAGAGCCGACGGAGGGTTTAGCAGTTCACAGACCTGTATTAGACAAGTAAATGAGGGGACAAGGCCATGCTTCCAAGGCACTGGCTTGGGCTCCTGGCATCTTTCTACAGAGGGAAGCAGGAAGCAAAGGTAAACAGGATCATGGGACTCCCTAGATTACACAGCACTTCACAAAGTCAACGGGATGCTGGTGGACATCACCTCTTCCCCTGAACTTGCTTTGTGTCGTTGGATTTCCCCTATCCCCAACAGGGGTTGTCAGTAGTAGTTGTGAATATGGCCTGTATACAGAGTTAGCTGATGCTAGACTCTGCTATCTCTAGAGCCTCTGGAAAGTTCAGCCTTGGTTCTACCTATGCAGGGCACATGTCAGGTAAATGTCATTCTGCACTTGGCCTGCCTGAAGACTGTCTTTGGCCCACATCACAGGAGATGGATGAAACAAATGGATTGTGCAGACCCAATGGCGGTGGAGGAGGTGGGGGTATCCTTAACCTACTTTAGAGAACAAACTCTTTCTAAGGGCTCTGCACACTAATTGTATGCAAATGAGTGCCGCTAATTGCAAACACACATTCAAACCTAGTCAAATTAGAAAGCTATTCATCAATGGTCCCTTTAGGACCTCTGCTCCGTTCTCTGCGGTGTAAATTGCTGTTTTATGGCAACACACGAACACGTAGTCTTTCTCACCCAGCGCTTTGCCATCAGCTTCCTCCAGAGAAGTTGCCCCAGGAGACTCAATGAGGCCAGAGACTATGTTCCATTCTCTGTTGCCATAATGCCCAGCTCAGCCCAGCGGGTACCACACTTCAAAACAAACACTTAGAGAGGGCCTCCCTGCTCTGTGGCTAGCATCTCCAAGAGCAGGGACTGCATGCATGGATGCATGCACGCTTTCTGAGGAAGCCTGCTATCATCTTGTTTCTCCATGTGAGCCAGCTGTCTCCTTCCATCTGAGCTCAGATTTCACCTACCCTGTACTATCCAATTGGGTCTGATCAATCCAACCTCCACTCTTCTGTAGCCTTCTATACGTTGTATTTCTCTGACACTCGCCTCTCACTGCCTCACATAATATTTGTTCTTAGGCATTAATTCAACAGTCATTTTACTGATTACTTCTGAATGTGAGTCCCTGGGCAAGATGCTGCAGGGGACAAAAAGATGGACAACATATGCTCCTTGCTTTCATACATTATTTATCCCATTAAGCAGTGACATGAGGCAAGGCAAGGACCGCATCTTACTCATTTTCTAGTCCTCTTTTCTTTTCTTCTTTTCTTATCCTCTGACAATCCCATAAAAAGGACTGCCAGAGTAGGCAGGATTGCTTAATTTTTGGATGTATGCATGGATGGAGGGATGGTTAGATGATTAAATACATGGATGGGTAAGTCGGTGGATGGATGGGTGGATATATTGTTGAATGGCTGGATGGCCAGATGAATTGATACATGGATGGATAGGTGGGTAAATGGATGGTTAGGTGAATGGATATGTGAAATGATGGGTAGTATGACAGATGGGTAATTGTATAGTTAAATGGATAGTTGGTTAGATGAGGGAATATATGTGCGGATGGATGCATGCATGCATGGTGGGTGGATGGATGGATGGGTAGTGGATGGATGGGTAGTGGATGGATGGATGGGTAGGGATGGATGGGTAGTGGATGGATGGATGGGTAGTGGATGGATGGGTAGGTGAATGGGTGGATGATGGATGGATGGATGGATGGATGGATGGATGGATGGATGGATGCATGAGTGTGTGGAAGGTTGATGGATGGGTGGCTGGATGGATAGATGAATGAATGGATGAATAATTGGAGATTTGGATGGATGAGCAAATGAAGAATGGATGGGTAGCCAGAAGAATGGGTTTAGGTTTGATGAGTGGCTGCCTGCCTGGATAACTGATGTATGGGTAGGTAAATGGTGAAATTTTATACTTGACTATCTGCAGTCATATTCTAATGGCTTGCCAAAAATGATGTAGTCACCCAAATGTCCGCAATCTCATATGTGCTTAGGAGACTACCAAGTCCAGGTAGTTGGAAATAGGGGCAGACAAGATATAGACCAGACCTCCCTGAATTCTGTTTCTAGAAACAAAGGCACGTGATCATGCAGCGAGGAAAGGGCTGTGGTGGTGCCAGGGCAAAACGCACAGAGGAAGCTGCAGAATGTGTAAATTCTCCATCATTGTGTTTCCATGAGCAAACCAACTATTGAGAGGTGAGAGGCTAAGCTTGCATTGGGTTTTCCTGAATATAAAGCGAGACATTCATTATATTTGCGATCAACCAGAGGAGAGACTTCAGGTATAAAAGACAGATTCAGTAGAGCCCCAGGGCTCAAAATGTTCAGCGTGGCTCCCCAAATGAGCTACCCTGTCCCTCAAGATCTGAGGTAAATTATCTTCATAACAGGAAATACAGTGTGAGTAAAATCTGCCCAAAGGATCTTGGGAAAAAGTGGACCAGGTGTGCTGTGACACCCAGGTCACACGAGGCAAAGGAGGGATACAGGGTTAGAGTCCCAGAGAGCTGGGTGCCAAGCTGTCCATGTCTTCATGTGTGCATCCACAGCTCCTCTCAAGTTTTTGCACGTCCAAACTGTTACCACCTGTAAGAAATCTGTTTTTACTGCAGCGTGTGAGTGTGAGTCATAGCCAAGACCGTGAAAAGCATATCTCAAATGGGTAGAGCAGGCCGCAAGTCAAACTGGGCATTTGTGCCTTCACTTGTTATAATTTACTTGTTATTGCTTTTGTTTGTTTGTTTGGTGTGTGTGTGTGTGTGTGTGTGTGTGTGTGTGTGTGTGTGTGTTTTAGAGGGATGGCTCAGTGATTAAGAGTATTATGTGGTCTTCTAGAGGAAAGACTCATGTTGGGTGGCTCAAACTGCTTGTAATTCTAGCTCCATTAGGTCCTCTTTGGGCTTCTGCAGGCACCTGCACACACATGGCATATGCATAGATTTACTTCAAAAAATTCAATCAGAGCAAGGTTATTTTCTGTTTTTTTAAGAGTAGCTGTAAGTTCAGAGTACCCAAACACAACTGGTCTGCCTTTCCATCTTCTGCTCTTTGATCTCCTGATTCAGAGACAAGGCTCCTGTACCAATGCATCCTGACCATCCAAAGCCTGCTGTTTACATCTATTTGGTCCTGAGTGCTATGTACCCTGTGGGCCTGACAGACAAGCAACCACAAGTCTCTTCTGTGCTGTATGATGTCACCAATCACACCCTATATCATTATTGGACAAACTAACTATTCTAAAAATTCGATTCTCAGGCTGGAGACACAGCTAGGCAATAGAACATTTACCTAGTAGAAAGGAGACTTAATTTTGTTGTGCTTCCTAGTGAGAGAGAATTAAATCCCTTATGCAGCTGAGGATGGTTTTGAGTTTCTGATCTTCCCACCTCCACCTCCCCATGCCTGGTGTTTGTCCCCCAGGAGTTGAACCCAGTGCTCCCTGCTTGCTAGGCAGCAGAAGGGCTACACCCCTAGTTCACATCTCAGCATACACATCCAAAGTTCCTCTCGTGATTTCCAAAGTGTTACCACCCATAAGAAATCTGGCATCTGTCAATTACTGCCTCTGCCTTGCAAGGAGGAAAAGATGAAGCAGAGAGGGAGAGAGAGAGAAGTTGCTCACTGGGTTGTGATGGTTTCAGGAGCGATAAGAAAAGTTCAGGCCTATAGTTTCAAGCCACTCAAAATTCTGGAAACTGAGGTGTCTCCTGTTAACACTTCGCTGTCGTATCTGACTAGCTGCTATGCTTCAGGCCCCTGCACATTTATGGCTGGAAGGGTCTGTGCAACTTGAGGATCCCAGGTCTACATATCTATCCTCCACACGCTTATTTCATAGACTTGCCTGGTGGTGGCCTTTTATGTCATGGTTTACTGCATGGAAGGTAATAAGTACTGCCTGCTTATGCCCAGAGAGTCAAACACACCCTGGAAGTTGTGCTGCGAAGGATGCAGGCTCCAAGATGCGATATTGACTGGGGTGAAAGTGGAGAATGTGACTTCCCTCCAAGCCACACCACTGTCCCTTATGTGAAGAAATAGTTACATGGGACTTACAATACACACAACAGGCACGTGAGCTGTCTGAGGCAACATAGCACCTGGCAGTGTCCCTTTGAGATCGCAGGACGACTTCATTATCATGAGCTGCTCGCTCTCTTTCTCTCTCTTTCCTTCTTTCTACCCCCTTTCCCCAAGTATGAGCTCACTGAGTTCAAACATGTCAACAGCCGGTGGCCTTGCCACAACAATAGAGATGTCACCTGTCTGGGGGCAGAGACACCAGGGCAGGTGTTTCCGTGGGAACTAGGGTCCCCTTCCAGCCCACACTGCGCATCTTGAATCCTCTCGTGACTAAAATGCCCATGATTCATAACTCAGTCACGTCGCCCCAGCACAGCCCTTCAGATAGATCCCATCTCTAAGAGCTTAAGTCAAGGGATTTTCAAACTGCCGCTCGATTTATTTGGGTGAACTCCTCACTCAGAATAAAAACATTTTATTTACACACACACACACACACACACACACACACACACATTAAATTTGGCAAGTGCCTTATGAACAAAGGCTCTGAAAGGAAAACCATTAGGACTTGAATCTCAAAAACATCTCCCTACACCTCCCTACACGGGACTGGCAGTGCACTCCCCTGCTTGAGAATCTGCAGAGAAGGTGATGGCCCTGGCATTGCTGGTGATGGTGGGTGGGTGGGTGGGCTGTGGGGACGTGACTAATCCTCTCTCTTTTCTGTTCGCACAACTGCTTTGCTTACTGTCACAGCATCAGCACATTCCACTGCCAGTCTCGGTACCCTCTCCTCTCGCTTTCATTCTCCCTGATACATCTCTACATTTTTCCCAGGCCACAGAAGCTGTTTGCTCTGCAAGTGACACGCCTCGCTCAGCTAACTCAGATTGCCTGGCTCTTGGACTCTGAGCCGTCCGTCTTCTACCATGTATTATTTAGCCCCATTGTTCCTTAGCTTACCTCATCCCTCACAAGGCGAAAGAAATTCCGTTTGGTCCCTTTTCAGACTGCCAGACTGGCTGACTGAAAACACTCAGCCCCAGTCACTTCTAGAGAATCTGGTTCCTTATTGAAATGGTCCTTTTAATGTCATCTTTAATTTAATCAGATGGTGTCATCAAAATAACATTTACTCTATTACTGCAAATTCCCTGCATTATTAACTAGTATAACTAGACTTAAAAAAAAAAAAAAGAAAAGAAAAAAACGATGGTACAAACCCCCATGGAAATATAGACTAACTGTAAAAATGGCTACAGCTCACAGACATTCTATATTTAATTTGCAGTCTCAAAGCACTCTCTATGGAGAGATTTTTATGGTTCTGAAATAATTTAAAAACACACTTTGCTACAATTCATAGCAGGTAGGGTTTTTTCCCCCTAGTTTGGAAGTCATGGCATCTTGTAGCTAGTTTCCTGAGTAACTGGAACAGTGGTCTGTTCTTACAGTAGTAATGCACTTGTCTTTCATTAAACATGGCGGTCCATTCCTACACCAGGAGTAGCACAGCCAAGGATTTCTCAGTTTTCCTTTGGCATCCCCCAAAAACCCAAATAAAAAGCACATGATGTCGGCTGGTGTCATCAGGATCCAGTTACTTAGATTAAAAAAATACCAGCTCATCAATGGCACTTGGGAAAGTTTGATTAGAACATTCTGGTCATGGTTAGGATAGGATGTATAAACTAGAATCGGCTGTGTAATTAAAAAAGAGCTTCTAGTCTGGAGTGGTGGTGGTAGTGGTGTGTGTGTGGTAGAGATAGGTGGGTAGTTAGGGTCTGCTGGTCACTAGCTTAGCTCTAGATTCAGTGAGACCCTGATAAATGAATAAGGCTGAAGGCGACAAAGCAGGACACCCAAGATCCCCCTCTGACTTCTACATGTGCCTGTGAGCATGTACACAGGCTTGCAGACCTGTGCTCAGACACATACACATACACCACACCCATCGCATGTGCATACACAAACAAAATCATTTTTTTTTAAATGTCTTGATTCAAAAGAAAAGATTATCTTCAGGTGGTGATAGAAGCCTTTATTTACAGCACTCAGGAGGTAGAGGTAGGCCATGTCTGAGTTCGAGGACAGCCTAGTTTACAGAGTGAGTTCCAGTATAGCCAGGGACCACAAAGAGAAACGTTGTCTCCAAAACAAAAACAAAAACAAAAAACAAAAAAAAAAAACCAAAACAAAACAAACAAACAAAACCCAGCAACAGCAGCAACAAAAGAAGAATGTATTTGTTGCATTCTGTTTTACAGGCTCCACACACCACACTTGAAAGAACTCCAGACTGAGTGGTAGGAGTGTTGGGTTCAGAACCTTAAGGTATCAGTTACTTCTTGATTCTCTCATCTGTGTAAAGAGAGAGTTCCAAGATTTCAAGCCATTGGCTGTTTTAAAATATCCATTTGCCTGCTTTCCCTTGCCATCAGGGAAGACATCTTCCAATCAGAAGTTTTAGCAGAACTTGGCACTAGCTATTTCGTTGTACAGGATGAAGGTAACATAGCAACAGAGCATCTCCTCCTCAAGGCTCCCCGTGTCCTCGTTACTGGGAAATCCCTGTTCCTGTAATGATGTTGGGCAAACTTACAAAAGCGAATATAGAAATAAATTAGTTTATTTTCCCAAAGCGTGTTTTAAAACTTGTTGCTGTACTTTCAATCTGGTTCTGGCAACTGCTGGGTAAGGCCCTAAGAAGCAAAGGTAGACAAGGGAAAGATCTCTGTCAGATGGAACTTGGAGCCTACTCAGGGACACAAATATTTGACAAGATTATGAATAGTAAAGAACTTCAGGTGTTGTGATAGAAATTGTGAAAGAGTGAGCCATGTGTACATACACTCATAATACATGTATACATACA
>JANHMN010000018.1:38989859-39017534 GCA_030674055.1 Rhabdomys pumilio
CCATGTGTACATACACTCATAATACATGTATACATACATACATGTACGTATACATACATACACGTATACATGCATGTATACATACATGTACATATAGATACGTACATGTATACATGCATACATGTACATATACATACATGCATGCATACATACATATGTGTATTTATACACACATACATGTATGTATGCATACATATATGTACTTATACATACATACATGTATGTATACATAGATACATGTATGCATACATACATTTCAACCACTCATCCATCCACTCACTACCCACCCATTCATTTACCTACCCACCTACCCATTAATCCATCTATTTGTCTTTCAACTATTTATCCATCCATCCATCTTCATCTGTTTTTAACTATTCATCCATCCATCAATCATTCCATCCATCCATATTTTCACTCACCTATCTATTCATTCATCTATCCAATCATCTTTCCATCTGCTCATCCATCCACCTGTCCATCTACTCATACATCCATCTACCGCTCCATCTATCCACATACCCATCTATCTACTTTCAGTGTGTCAGAACCAGTGTTGATAATTCTCTAAGTGATATAGAGGCAGATTTCTGGGATGAAGGTCAAAGAGCTGATTGAGATTTGCAGAGTAACACAGAAGAAGCCACAAAACTAATGAGATCCTAAAAAGCATCACATAAAAAGGTCAGATAACATGGAATAATGAATCCAAGTGGAAAAACTAAGAGCTATCAGTAAGTGAATGTGTGGTATGTGGTGAGTAAGACATTATGTATGTGGGAGTACATATTTGTGCAGGTACACATGTGTGCACATGAAATGAAAGCCAGAGGTTGATCATAGGTGTCATTCAGCTCACCTTACTTTTGGAGGTGTCTCTTCAAAACAGAGTTTCTCATTGAACTGAAACTTACCCAATTAGGCTAGGCTGGCTGCACTCAAACTCCAGGGATCCTCTTGTCTCTGCATCCCCAGTCCTGGGATTACAAGAATTGATCATCATGCCTAGGCTTTTAACAATTAATTTTTGACAATAACATACATGGATATAATACATTCTGGTCTCCCTCATTCTCCCACCATCTCATGCCCTTTCCATCCCTAACAAACCTTCCCACTAAGTCCACATCCCCTTTTGTGTGTTTTTCTTTTGTTTTCCTCTTTACTTTGTGGTCCACTTGTTTTAACCAGTGGCTCCCCAAGGGACATAGGTGCAGGGCTACCCACCGTAGTTTGAGTAACTCACCAGGGTGCTGACTTTTTAATGTAGGTCCTAGGGACTGAACTCAGGAACTCATGCTAGCAGGTATGTGCTTCATCATCTGGGTTACTTCCCTAGCCCTAGACTGGCTTAAAGGCTAACAAGTTAGGACAGAGGTCACAGGATGTGGTGAACTGCATGACACCCATGTCCCAATGTAGAAAAATTGCTGGTGTTTGAGTTGCGATATGTGACCCCAAACCTTTTGGGTCATAGATCAGAGATACCCTTGCCTCCAGCTAGGACAAACAGAAAGACAGGGACTATCTCCCATAAACATTTGGCCTACAGTCTGTTATGAAGCTAATCTCAAGTTTGTTGTTGCTGAGTGACTGACTGTCTTGCCCATTCTTTAGCTAGAATAGACTTGTTCTTAAAGAGCCGTGATATATAAATGCAAGGAGGCTGTCCCCACGGACAGCTGTCAGTAGCTTTGGGTTTAGGCCACTGGAGAGTGCAACAACTCTCCAGTTCCTTGCGTTTATCACACTGGAAGAACTAAAACCATGGTTTAGCGGATTCCCATCTGGATCACATCCAGCGGTACAGAAGAAAGCAATGACAGTTTCGCTCCAGATGGACTGGAGAGACAGAAAAACAGGGAAGCTCTATAGGGCACAATAATTCAAAAAATTCCTTGGGTCACCAGCTCTTGGGTTGAGTGACTCTGGTAGAGTTCTACAGCGATCAATCCCAGAAGAACACGTTTCGTTTTGTATTCTCTTCTATCAGGCTGCCCCACTTTTTTTTTTTAATTTCTTCTTGTTAATCCACCACTGTTTATTGAATCTTTGCCTCTGTGGTTATTGTTGTTCTACACAAGCAGAGCTCCTCAGAAAGCCTCGTGTTCAAAGAACTTCACAATGGATGGGGTTTGCTATGCTACCCAAATCCTCTTAGCTTCCTGGAAACAGAAGAATCTATAGTGTATTCTCCAGAGAGTACCTTGGGGGGAAAGAAATTACTCACTTGTAATTGGCCGTCTCAGAAAGTAATCAGCCCCATAGATCTGTGCTGGCTGACCTACAGACTCCAGGGACTCAGGTGTTCCCTGTTAAAGGTATATGGTCCCTGAAAAGAGTCTCAAGTCACATACTCTACGGTATCATGGAGCCATTCTCTCCTAAGGCATGTGTGATTCTTCATGCAGAGATAGTAATCGCAGGCAGTAGAAGGTTTGCATAAGTTACTGAGACCAACGGAGGAACTATTAAAAGTGTTCTGATTTTTTTTATGATAGTAATATAACTTAATTGACAATTATATAGGTGAATTGCTGCAAAACTACTTGATATACCAGGTCTATCTATCTATCTATCTATCTATCTATCTATCTATCTATCTATCTATCTTTAAGCAGCCAAGAAAATCCAATCACCGGTGTTGCATAAGATAATATTAAGTAACTGTGATTGATGGATGCACAGATAGATGGATATGTAGATAGATATATGGATCGAAAGAATATATGGATGGGCAGATGTATGTACATACAGGCTTACGGAGTAATGGCAGGGTGGACAGACAGACAGATAGATAGATGTATAGAGGAACAGATGGTGGATGGATGGATGGATGGATGGATGGATGGATGGATGGATATGTGGGTATGCAGGTGAATAAATATAGAGATAGATGTATTTATTCATAAATAGACAGATGAATGCCTGGTAGGTGCATAGATGGGTGTATGGATAGGTGCACTGATATACAGAATGAAGCATGGATGAATAAGTCATACCTAGATGTATGGGAGGTGGAAACATGGATACATAGATAAGTGGATGGATGAAGCAGAAGATTGACAGAGAGGATGAATAAAGAAACAAATCAAAGATGTATTTTTTTTAAAGGGGCTCTTTACAAAAGGTCCTTGATCCTGAAACAAACAAACAAACAAACAAACATTTTATTCGTGTGAATGTGTGTATGTGTTATGCGCATGTATATGTAGATACCTGCAGAAGGTGTTGGATCCCCTGCTGCTAGAGATGCAGGCAGTGGTGAACCACCTGACATAGGTGCTGGGAACCAAGTTCTGGCCCTGTAAAGGGCACTAGTACTCCTAACCTTTGAGCCACTCCTCCCCCTGATAATGTAGCAGACATCATCTTTGAGTTACCCTGCCTTTAGGTTATTTTTAAACATGTACCAAGCCAGCAGAGATTAGGAATAGACCCAGCAACTAGGTCTTAGTTTCCAGAGACAAATGTTACATCCACCAACAGAACCTCCTTCCAGGATGTTCCTAATCTGTTTTCTATCTGTGACTCATTGATCAGGTCAAGGAGAAACTTTGGAGAGAGGAACAAAAAAGATTTGCCCTCTCCACTGGAACAGGGAGGGAGAACCAAGCCTTTGATAAGGATATCTACCCTACAGGTGATTCTCTGGGTGGGGTGTGTTAGAAATGGCCTCTCTCTATGTCCTTACAACAGTCTTATACCAGAGGGTAGAGATTTGGGATTAGGGAGAGATTTTGTTTGTTTGTTATGGAAGCAACCTGTTTGCAAAGAAAGGATGAGAAGACTCTGAGGCCACAGGACGAGGCTGGGAGGCTGAGTCGTGTCACACACTCATGATTTCCTTCCAGGCCAAGCTTACTCTCAAAAGATGACAGCCATTTCCTAAGAATAAGATCGTTTGCTGCTCATTGCATTTAAAGGCTTAAATAATGTATTCTGCCAGACAATTCTCTGAAATGATTTTCCAAGTGAACGCATCAGAAAGTGCCTAGAAAGAATGCCTGGTGCAGAAAGAAAAGGGCATTCAGAGCGGTTTGAGTCAGAATTTACACTGAGATATGTCTTACCCACAGTGAGGTACTCACAGGCTAGACGCACAGCTCAGCGAGGTGTTGACTTGCTAATGTACCCATGTAAGTACACCCCTAGATCAAGGCATGGAACACTGCCAGCACCCCAGGAAGCGCCCTCAAATCTTTTTTTACCTGTCACCATGAAGAACTAGTGACTATTATGATTTTTAGGCCATCTTTTTACATTACTATTTTAAAGATTTGGGGGTTTTTTGTTTGTTCATTTGTTTATCTGTGTGTATGTGTATGATGTGTAGTACCTACAGAGTCCAGAAGAGGGTGTCAGATCCCCCACACCTAGAGTTACAGTTTGTGTTGAGCTGTCCATCATGGGTGCTGGAAACCAAACTTAGGTACTCCCCAAGAATGGCAAGAGCTCTTAACCACTGAGCTACCTCTCCCGCTCTACAGAGGGTCAAATTCACATCTTGAGTGTCAGATAAATGGGATCCTCTGGCCAAACGTATTTAGTCACTTACTGCTTGTTTATTACCACTCTGTTGTCGGACTGTCCCATGGTATTTCATTCTTTATTGCCACACAGTATACCAGTTGCCCAGCAGTCTGCTATTGTGAAATATTTCACTCATACACACAAGCTGAAAGCACAATATATTACCCACACATGCATCACCTACAACCTGTAAATAACGTTGCTCTCTACCTGCCTCTCTGTCCACTTATCCCTCCATCCACCCATCAATCCACCTTCCTTTCAAAGTCCATTGCAGAAAGCAGTCACTTCACTTCTAAACACTAAAGAGGGCAGATCATGATTGCACTATTGACCCAGAGTCAGATATTTGCTTATGGCTGTTGTGTTAGGATGTGCTCTTTCCCCCAGTAGTTTCAGTGATGTAATGTTAAATCTATTAAGAGCCAACATTTATTGAATCTGGATGTTGTATCAGATATTGCACTAAGTACCAAATGCATGAGCATGCCTTGTCACTTTTTTTTTTTTTAGATGCAAAAGCTTAGCCTTAAAGAGATTGACTTGCCCAAGATCATAGGAAACTCACATCAGCCCTGGATGAGGGATATTTTCCCAAAGCCAGCCACCTTTATGGGATTCGCCTAAACTGGGTTTCATGTGAATCCTGCTTTCCAGTTTTATCTTTGCCTCTTTGTCACTGGAGCCTTTAGGGACCTCAAAATTATACACCAGTAACACAGAGACAATCATAACAATGCAAAAAAAAAAAAAAAGCATCATTGATGGGCCCTCAAGATGGTTCACTGGGTAAGATAAATTGCTGAGCAAACCCAACAACACAAATTTGATCCCCAGGTTCCAAGATGGAAGGAGAGAACAGAATACTGGAAGTTGTCATCTGAACACACACACACACACACACACACACACACACACACACACACAGCATAATAATAAATAAAAAAAATGTTTAAATCACTCTTGATCATTGAGTGGATTTTTAAATGCCTAATAAAATACCTGCCCAGTCAGATTTACAGTCTAATGCTTTCCAGTGAGAGACTCTTGGTCTGTTGATGTCTATAGAACAAGCCATGTCACTCACTCCAGCGTTGCTGAGTTTCTGAGTTCTCCATTGAGGTATCATCCTGGTCACTTTGTGATATAATCCCAGCTAAGCAGCTCACTCTGAAAAACATGAACCCTGTTCCTCTCTGTCTTCTTGGTCACTGATGCTATGTCTGGAAGCTTATGGGTCATTCATTTGATCCTGTTTTGGGTACAAGAGTAGTCCCTAGATTTAACCGTATTAGATTTTCCCAAGCAGACTTGCCTTGGTGATCGAATTTGGACTCAGATTTGCTACAAAGTAGAGCTGGAGGAGGGAGGAGCTATGATTTAGTTCTGAGCCTGAGAACAGGTATGGACAAGTTATCTGCAGAGGAATCTGGCTGCTTCATCAAGTCTGGATGGACACACTGTGCGATTAGGCTGGAGAACAGAACACCTTTCCACTTGCAATCTCTTTCTTTCCATGAACTAAAATACCCAGCATTATCTGCTCAACTGACATATTAAAAACCCACAAAGAGAACATATTTTTTTTCCACGTGTAATATCTCATAAGAATCAGAAGAAAAAACCAAAACCAGTTGGGTTGTCTCAAGGCACTGCATTAAGAGACTGTGGGCTAAGAAAAGATACATCTATATCCAATAGTAAATTGCTCATGGTTACATGGAGTAGAATGTTGCTTTTTCTTTCTTTCTTTTTTCAGTTTTTTTTCTTAATGCACCCTGAAAGTGTCATCTAAACATACTAGAATTTTACTTTGTAGAAATTTCTATTTTGTTTCTCATCTTTACACTATTATATAGTTTCATTATATTATGGACACTTTATGTGTTACTTTGTTTTGTTTCTTTTTTCTTGTTTGTTTATTTATTGTGGAGGGAGGAGCATGGCACGTGTTGATTTTTTTTTCTTGTGATGTGAATCCCAGGAAATCCATCCCTCCAGCTTGAAAGTAAGTACTCTCTAATCTTTGCTTGTTTTTAAGGCAGAGTCCTACTCTGCAGCTCAAACTGGGCATAGCCCAACTAAAACCAGCCCTCCTGCCTCAGTCTTCCTGAGGGCCGGGATTACAGGTATAAACTACCACACCTGGCATGAGGTTCATTTTTTATGTAGGATATTCTTTATTCTTTTTTTTTAGTTGTATTACTGTTGTTGTTTATGTTTCACAATACTAAATAGAGCCAAGGACCTTGTATATACTAAGCAAGAGCTCTACCTCTGAACTATGTCTCTGACCCATTTCTCTTTATTAGGAGACAGAATCTAAGTATGGAGATCAGGCTGGGCTGAAATGTCGAATCCTTCTGCTTTAAGACTCTGGAAAAGCGGAAGCTACAGGCTATAACTTCAATAGCCTGTTCTATGCCTAGGTTTTTGTTAGTTGGTTGGTTGGTTGGTTGGTTGGTTGTTTTTTGGGTTGGTTTTTTGTTTGTTTGTTTGTTTGATTTATGTTTACTCTGTGTGCGCAGTGCATGCATGCCTGCAGTTCCCACAGAAGTCAGAAGAGGGAGTCATATTCTTTGGAACTAGAGTTACAGATGATTGTGAGCTGCCATGTGGAGGCTGGGAATTGAACCTGGGCCCTCTGAAAGAACAGTCAGTGATCTTAATCCCTGAACCATCTCTACAGCCTCTATGTCTAGGGTTTTTTTTTTCTTTTAACTATTTCATTTTTATTGAAAATTTAACATGTTTCTGTCTATTTCTTTTATTAAAGTAAGGCCAAAATGACCCTGACAATCACAGACTGATACATATACACTCTAATTATTTCCCAAGGTCATGTTTTCCAAAAACAGGAACACCAGGTAAAAGAGAGTGGACTTTCTAAAGGGCCTTAACTGTGTTGCTAGTTTGGTTTTGTGAAAAATGGTGGTCTGGGGTCTGATTCGATGAACTACTTACTGGACTTTGTGAACATTGACTGCTCTGTGCCTCAACAACTTCCAAGACTGTCATGTAGAAGAAAATGAGGGTGCCCCCTTCCTGGAGTTGCTGTAAGGGGTGGATGAATTCCCCGGTGTCAGATCAGCACAGGGGGCCTGGTGTGATGGAGGACTCCAAAATTAGCACATATATGTATATGTATTTGTGAGTGTGTGTGTGTGTGTGTGTGTGTGTGTGTGTGTGTGTAACTAACTGTCATTAGTATCTTTGCCAGAAGGTATGTGCAATATACCAGTCACTCCAACCCTTCCCTCCAAATCTACTGTTTCCCTCCTTCCCTTCTAGAACATTCCCCACTTTGATTCACCAGCCCCGGAGACACATGGTATGTGTTTCAGCGTCTTTCCGAAAAGCCCACTAATGCCTACAGGTATTTGGTCAAAAAGGTGTTAAATCCTTGTCCCTGGTTCTGCTCCACATGAACACATGCAGCTCTGAGCAGGTGATAGGTAATATTCATCCTCTCCCATCCCTCATACCTACCTTCTCCAGGCCCTACCCCGACCCCTCCCCACCCCTGACACTCATTCAGACTTCCAGAGGAAAACCAAAAAGCCAGGACTGGAGTCACACTAAAGTTTAGACTTGGGAGGGTCAGGTGGGGTCAGGTTTCCATCTAAGGAAGGATCAGTCAGGAGACCCCCATCTGTGAGGTTTGTAAAAGAGGGCAGGGGCAGGATGGTAGTGCTTCCATGTGAAGCTGTGTTGTAGTGCCCTGGTACATACAGCTAACCTGAGAGAATGAAGAAACCAAATGATCTAGAACCTTCTTTTCCTAGCTGCCTTCCATTCTCTGATTTCACCTTTTACTTAGCAAGCAGCCAAACACATATGTGCAACTATAGACCCTTCTGGTCGCCTGAGATCTCTAAGATCACAGTGTGGGACTTTCTCATCTCTTTATTTTAACTTTTAGCCCGAGTACATGCATGACCTGTAGGGCAGGATTAATGTGCAGGAATGAATGAATGAATGTGAATGAGCAAATGAATGTACATCTAAGTGATTTCTAGACTAGCCCAACACCATTCCACTGGCCTAGGGAATGATGACCTCCAACCACAGACGGGAAACACATGCTCTGGATTCCATACACAATGAGCAGATGGACATAGTCCTTGAAGCTTAGACCCAGGGAGACCAGGTCCTGGAAGTGACCATACGACCTCCCAGCAAGCTCTCACCAATGTCACAGACAAGTTTCAATCTGTCTTAATTAACATGCATACGAGCGTCATCAGACTGTCTTGAGTTCCTATGGAAAGTCTAGCACCGCAGCCATGGGGGTCTCCTTTTCTTAAAGCCCTGTGGAAAAAAACCAGAGTACCGAGAGCAGGCACACACACCCCAGCTGCAGATGCTGAGGACCGGCCAGGCAGAGCCCGCCATGCCGTCCTTCCTTTCATCTGCCCTTTCCAGCTCTGCTCATCGGTTTTGAAATCATTAGTATGGTGAAGATGAAAGCCATTGGAGATAGCTCCCAGATTGTTTCGTTTTTATTATATTCAGTTGGATCGGAGCCGAGCCATTGGTCGAGTGCAGTATTACCATAAGAAGGGACTCCGAATGTTTGTCACATAACCAACTGCTTTGTGGGTGAAGGCAGTTTCTTGAAATTAAAAGGAAAGGAAGAAAGAAAGGAAGATAAGAAAGAAAGAAAGAAAGAAAGAAAGAAAGAAAGAAAGAAAGAAGGAAGGAAGGAAGCAGAAAGACAGAAAGAAATTGAGCTACCTAGTTCTCTCTCCTATTTTAAATTTTTAGTTACACCTATTTATGTAGTGTGTGTGTGTGTGTGTGTGTGTGTGTGTGTGTGTGTGTGTGTGGTGCAGAGGGGCATGCACCTTAATGCCACAGCAAATATTTAGAGAGGTAAGAATATACCTAAGGGATGTTAGTTCTCTCCTTCCACTGTGTGGGACCCAGAGATCAATACAGGCCCTCAGGCTTGGCAGCAAGTGCCTTTACCTACTGAGCCATCCTTCCAACCCTGTTTTCCTGTACTCTTTAGGTGTGTAGCAAGAAAGAACATTCTCTGATTCCATGGAGTCTTGGGAGCCCAGCAAAGGTCTCAACAGTGGGAATCTCCCTCTTTTCCTCCCACTTGGAGCCCATGTTTGACAGTGTTGCTGGGAAACCCAGTTTATCACTGTAGGAGGGGAGCTGGGGGGAGTCAGGAATTCCACAGCCGCCCTGCAGCGTGGGTCCTAGTAGTTTAGATATTAGTTTGAATGGCAAGTTCTAGAATGTTCCTTAGGTACTTCGTGGGCCCAAGTCAAGGTTAGCTTCTAGCCCTGCAGGAGTCCCATCCTTTATCCAGAAACCAAGTGATGCAGCCACAAGGCAGGCTGCTTAGTGATGAGGGTCAGGAGCTGTATCTGTGAATGTGAGCAGGGAAGAGTGCCCTACCATCCAAGCACGTGTGCGTCACTTTACGAGGTGAACTAATTAACAGAAGCAGCTTAATGGGAGAAGGGTTTCCTGGGGCTCACAGTTCGGGGATGCTGTCCTTCATGGCAGGGAAAGCCTGGGCTGAGAGAAGGTGAGGCTTATGGTAGCTTTGTGTCTCGTGTCCCAGTAAGTGAAGAATGAATGCTGGTGTTCAGCTCCTTAGCTTTTCCATCCAGTCCTGGCTCCCAGCCCATTGCATGGTGTCACTGACACTGGGGGTTGGTTTTCTTCTAATCCTCTCTGGAAATAACGCCCACAGACGCATTTCTAGGTGATTCCAGGTGATTCTGGATTCTCGAAAATTGACCATGAAAACCCATCCCCACAATCCACCATGTTAGATGAGGTAACCAGTTCCTGGAAGGACAGAAGAAAATGAAATGGGTACTGAGTGACCCTCCCCAGAATGTCTCCCGCCCGGGATTCTTTGTGTCAAGTTTAGTTGTAGTACATTAGTCTTCCCTTGAGTTTGGATTGAAAAGCTTACCAAGGGAATTTAGAGGCATATCTGCCCAATTGCACTAAACAGAAAGCTAACAAGACACAGCCAAACCATTTCCCCTCTCAGAACCTCAGTTTTCCCATCAGTACAATGGGGACAAGAGCACAGGAAATGGGGATGCTTCTTGAAGCTGCACCGTGGCCCCGCCTGCTGTTGCCAGGGAACCTTCTCCATCTACCTGTAAGTTTCACTCAGATGATACAGGTCTCTCCTCACCTCCAACAGCCTCAGAGAACTCTGTAGGGAACAGGTTATTGCTCACCCTGTACCAGTGAGAGGGAGGCTTGGGCAGGTGGCAAAGCCATGTCCTGTGGCAGAGCCATGTCATTTCCAGATGAACCGCTGCTCCCCAGGGGCCATCAGCTCCTGCACTAGGGAGAGGGGCATCCAGACAGAGAGCCAAATTTAAATGCATGTAATGTTGCCATGTGTACCATTGGATGTTTAAGACATCTGCTGGGAGTCTCACATTATAAACGAAGGGAGGGGATCCAGGAGTGCTTTATTATCCGGGAGCCGCTAAGTGAGCGCCACATATTTCAAAGCTGGATCTTAATCAGACATATTTATATCTATAATATTTTACAAATTAAAAGCAACAGAGATAGTAACTGAAAGGGCATTAGCAGACTGAGGGCTGGGGGTTGGGGTGGGCAAGAGAACTAGGACCTCAAAGAGAGCCCAGCTACTCAAGAGCCAAGTAACAAACTTTCATTGCTAGGTGTCTATGTGGTTCTAAGTTAAACGTCATAAAAGGGACGTGCTGCTGTCTCAAGTCCCACCACGTGCTTCTGTTTTAGCAACAGAACCTGTTATGTTCTTTCCCTCCCGGCTCAGCTCTCCTCCCTGCCGCTAGCAGGTCACCAGCATCTCTCACTTTTTCATTTCCTATTTCCTTTCAGTTCATTATGCTCTGTGATTCTGGAGGAAACGTGGAGAAAAAAAAATATAGTTCTCTAGCTTAATTAATGGCGAGCTTCTCGAACAGGCCCATTTAATAAATCTGTTCTCTAGACTTAACAAGTCTCTCTGCCTTCAAGGGCCTCCTGTCATTTTATTCGCCAAGGAGAGCCCCCCCCCCCTCAACCCCCGCAACCCCCGACCAAATGGCTGAATAATTGACAAAAACCACAGGTAAGGATAGAGCCCCATAATTGATTCGTAAGATCCCTTCCTCTAAACCCACTGAAGAGTTAATTATTTTTTTTCCTGCAGTTGGGACTCAGCTGTTATTTCTACTGGGATTAAAACAGCTGTCAGCATTGTTAATGGCATCAGATTCACGCATTAAAATCATTCCGCTCCCTTCCCGTGGAAAGTGGGGTGTCGGACATCTCTGCCACAGCCCCCCCCACACCCCCCAGTGAAGGAGTTGAAAGTCTTAGGAAAGATAACAGCCCTTATTACAAAACCACAGACCAGAGCTCCTGTTGATGGGATCTCATAATGAGTAATTAAGCCGCTGTGCAAAAAGTCTGGCTGTCAAGGTGGCATTTGGTCCTGGCTTTCCCTGATGGAAGCAGCCTGGTAGACCAGGAAGGCAATAAAAGGAAGGGGAAAAAAAAACCAGAATTCTTTTAGAAGTAGCCTGACTTTTGAAGGAAAAAAACAAAAATAAACAAACAAACAGAGCCAGAAAATAATGAACACATTCAAAAGGAACTCTTAAGTGTCCTTGGAGTGTCTGCCATTTTCTTCAAACAATTGCAATAGTGTACTGATGGATTGGAAACTAAGAAGCATTCTCTCTCTCTTCTGCTCTCTCCTGCTCCTTTTTCCCACCTCCCCTCCCCTCTCCTCTCCCCATTTCCCCTCTCCTCTTCATTCTTCCTCAGTCTCTCTCCTCTTTCTGTGACAGTATCCATCCTCTAAGCTGGCCTTGAACTCTATGTATCTGTCTCCAGCTCAGGAAGGGTGCTGGGACTTTGTACCACAGACAGTGGTCACTCTGCCAACTGAGCGAAGTCTCCAGCCCTTTGTGTCCCTTCCCCTCCCCTCTTACCCCTCCCCCTCTTCTTCTTCATCTCTTTCTTCCCTCCTCTTTCTTCCTTCTCGACTCTCTACTCTCACACTCTTCTTCCCCTCCTTCCCTTCCTTCTTCCCTCTCTTTTCTTTTTTCCCTGTGAGCTTTCTTTCTTTTTTCCTGGTCTAAGCCTCCTGAATTATATGCTGGCCTGCTCAGGTTTCTGGTCCTTTTTCTTGCTTGCCTTGTGTTTATCTGTTTGCTTTTCAAAGTCCTCTCTTGGTAACTGAAGTTTTAAGATGAAAAAGCAAACGGGAACATTTCTGGGTGTCTTGAAGGACACAAGTTCCTATACAGACATGGGATCAGGGGTTGGGCTTCTGAGCTGAGGGTCCCCACCTCTCTCATCAACGGAACTGGACAGTTCCTACTCCAGCGGGAAAACTGGGTGGAGCTTTGTCTTTATTTCCTCCGACTTCTTTATCTCAGTCCAAGTTACTAATCCTGAGACTATTTCAAGGGACATTGCCAGGCTTTCATTCCTTTGGCAAGACAAAGCTTATGTCACATTTATGTTGAATTCTAAGCTTTTAACAGACTGTCCCGCACTGAGAAAATATAGTCATTTCCTCCTCCACTGCCCTGGATAAGCACAGTAAATACCATGTACAATGCCACACATCTCTAGTGCTACTAAAGGTGAGTCAGAGACAGGAGAATTGCTGTGACTTCCAGGTCTGTCTGGGCTACCTAGTAAATGCCAGACCAACTAGGACTATAAAGCAAGACGTTGACAAAACAAACAAACAAACAACAACAACAAAACAACCACCAACCAAAAACCAACCAACCAACAAACCAACCAAGCAACCAAAACAAAACAGAAACCCAGAAAACAAAGACAAAAAACAAGAGAGGGATGCACTATGTTTTCACAAAGCAACTGAGTCCGGGAAGCTCGGTCTAGTTAACTTTATAAAGGAAGGAGAAGGAAAAGGCAGTTCTGTGGGGTTTACGTTGAAGAAGCAGCAATTTAGATGATTCTGTAGCAAGATACACTGCAGCTAAATGAACCACCTTCCAGATAATAACCCGGGAGGGCTCTATGTGTCACACATCACACCAATAAACATCTTAATTGAACAGCAAGCATTTCTCTTTCTTCCATTCCACACAGGCACGGGCTTCTGCAGAGTCTTAGGAAGGGACAGGATTCCTCCGAAGCTGGCTCCACTAAGATGTGTAGCCTCGTTCTCCAAAACTAGATTGAGGATGATATAGAGACCCCCGTAGTGGGTAAAATTATCAGCCGAGATAACCACCTCTTCTCCACATATGTATAAAGACATGTGATCTGTTAACAGGAGATTTGTTGAGCGTTGACTTTGGTTTTTATTTAGAGCAAGCTTGAGTATTGTGGAAACTCAGGGACTCTGGTGAGGTGACGGTGGTCCAGGCCAAAGAGCAGTGTGTAGTGTTCTGTGGTTCCGTAATGGTGGTGTGTAGCTAGCACATGGTCAGACCCCAAGGAGCAGAGTTGTTTGTCCACACTTCCTGACATTTCTACAAGTGGATTGATTGCCTTGCCCAGACATGGGCTTTGTCAGGAGGCAGCATGAAGCCAACTGAGCTTGTGAAAAGAGGATAGAGTGCCAGGCTCTTACCGTATAGCTATCTGGCAGTCACGGGGGAGGATAGCCAAGACATGGTTCTTCAGGCCCAGAAGGACCCTTGGTCTAAGGGCATAATCTTCTCTTCCAGCTTTGCTAACTGCCATGTCTCTCTGTCCCCACACCCTCTGCCTGAGCACACCCCCACATGGCTGGCACCCTCCTGCCCATTACTCCACTGTGCTTGGAAGTTTTGTGAAGCCTCTTTGTGAGGATGCCCCAACATTCCCCTGGTGCGTTTGGTTACTGCCCCTCCTCTGGTCCTGGAACACTGAAAACTCTTATTATTCCACCCGTGTGGACTTCAACATTGTGGACAATAGCTCTTCATTATTTACCCTTGCAAGCCCCACACAATTCTTGGCATAGCATAGGCACTCAAAAGTTGTTTCTCAGGTGAAGGAGCGGACCCATGAGCAAGTGACTGAACGGATGAGTGAACATGGGCTTTTGTCCTTGCAAAGCTCCGTGTGCCCTTTAATCTCAGCAGCATCTGTGAAACACACCTACCTCTTTCTGATCTTCGTTTTCAAGCAGTTTTGAAATGAGAACCAGAGCGGCAACTTTTGCTCTCAGTACCCCAGGCCCTCACCCACTCCCAGCACGCACGCAGGGCTGTGTGGTCAGAATCTCAGATCCGGAGCATGTGACATGTGTGGGTCTGTGACTAATGGAGCCACCCGGCACGTGGTGGTGAAACTTTAGGGGATGGACTGAGCAAGTAATTTCTGTAGGGATCCAGGAGGCAGAGCAGGAGAGGCATGGTGTGGAAACGAAGTTTCAACTTGGCCATTTGCAGCTCCATCTGGGTCTCCTTTATGGAACCTCAACTGCTGGCTTCCTGTTTCTAAGCTTTAACATCTGTACTAGAGAAGAGAAAAGAGAAAAGAAGGGGAGGGGAGGGGAGGGGAGGGGAGGGGAGGGGAGGGGAGGGGAGGGGAGAGGAGAAGAGAAGAGAAGAGAAGAGAAGAGAAGAGAAGAGAAGAGAAGAGAAGAGAAGAGAAGAGAAGAGAAGAGGCACTCCTGGATTAATGTGATACCAAACCCAAATGATGATGATGGTGATGGTGATGGTGATGGTGATGGTGATGGTGATGGTGATGGTGATGGTGATGGTGATGGTGATGGTGATGGTGATGGTGATGGTGATGACAACAACAATAATAATAAACATACTTGAGTTTAACAGATACTATTTGGTCTTGCCTACATTGGATCTCTCTATTAGAAATACTATTTAAAATGTTTAAATGTAAAAATTACTATTTAAATGGTCCCTCTTGGGACCAGTCTTGTTGGGTCTCCTTCATGCTTGGTTTGGATGGAAAGAAAGGACAGCAAGCTGGGTGAATCATCTCAAATGTACAGTCACTTCCACCCCGTCCCAGGACCTCTGTACAACCCAAACTGAAGTGCTTGGCTGATAGCTGCTCTCCTTTTCTGTCTGCCTTATTCCCTTGCATCTCGAATGTCAGTTCACTAGAGAAATGTCATCTGACCAGGGACAGTCAAGAGTCACCTGAGTCTCAAGTCAACAGCTCCATGCAGCTCTAGGAAGCTGATTTGTCTCCGTTGTTCCTTAACGCGTTGATTCTCTCTGTTCCCTTTACAGATCGCTGAGTCTAGTATTTGTTTGAGACTCCCTCTTCCGACAATGTACATTCAAGAACTAGAGATCTGGGGGAAGTGGAGGCAGGGGTGTGTATTGGGGGGAGTGAGGTTACGGTGCTTGTCTGTAAGGTGCAGGCTCTGAAATCTCTGTGACCTCCCTTGGAGAAGTAGACATTCTTGCAATGTCTCCCAAAGACCCCAGATTCCAACAGTTGACCATTGATTTGCCTGGTTAGTTATGACCTCGGAACTTCTTAGGGCTCTCTTACTTCTGCTCCAGCTCCAAAGCAAAGCAAAAGGCAGAATGTGGGCATAGATTAACTTAAGAAAGCCTGGCCCTTGCTCTGGTGCTCCAGTATGCTCTTACTAAAGCCTTGCTTCGTTCTTTTCTTAGAGAAGCTTCCAGTCCGTCTTCTTATAGGACACCCTGGAAAGTAGACGCAGATCCTCTCTAAGCATGGGAAGCCTCTTTTCATTCTTTTTTTTTTTTTTAAAGAATTTCTGTCATTGTGGAGCATTGGAAAAACAAAAGAGAAAACAGACAGAAGAGAAACAAACTATTCACATTCCCAGCCACACCCTCTGTATGGAGTTCATTGATCTACTTCTAGTCTTTTGTTTTCCGTCCTATTAGCTGGGCATTGATTTGCTTCTAAGCAAAACCTACTGCCATTACTTGTATACCATCATCAGTGATAGGACGAGAACGTATGTCTGTTCAGGACAGATGGCTGGAACCTTCTCAGTTGCAATGTCTCCCAATGGATACTGAGACCATGTATTAGACAAGGGTTTCTACTCTGCCGGCTTTTGCACAGGGCTGTTAGGGACAGAGCAGAGGAGTCCTTTCCTCCTGAAATCAGTTGAAGTTACTCAAAGTTCCTGTAGTGTTTACAGACAGAATCTTTCTAGCCTGGATGGGGGAAACTGATAGGACCTTCTTGACAACCCCCCCGCCAAAATCCCCCCCAAGGCATTAGACAGAACCCTTCTCTAAGATGGCATGTAAACAACTCTCAAAGGCATTGGACAGTACCCGACTCTATCACACCTGAAACAGAAGACATCCAAGAACCTACAGTGATCCCTGGTGACCTGGGATTTTCTTTCTTGGGACATTGCACTAAGTGTTCCAACTGGAATATAGAATTGTGTCTGTCCAAACAGGGTTGGTAACTGCAGGAGGTACTGTGGGGCAATTTAACTTGTGACCACCTTATTCCCTGATACTCATCCTAAATCTACACAGGATCACAGGGTCCTTTGTACTTCCAAGGCTCCAGTTTGAAACCTTGACCGTGTGCTAGGTCATGTTAGTTCTATGTTAGGTGGAAAGACTGAGTCCGTGTGCCAAATGGGACTCATCTCCTTCACAGCTGTCAATCCATTATTCCTGGTAAAGTCATCCTGTACTGAGCTTTACTTCCAACAATGCCCCTGGAATGGTTTCAGTTCTCTTCGCTCTAAGAAGGTCTGCAAAAATACCACTTGTATTAGCAACACATAGACAAACCTCAGTTTTCACAATTAATGGTGCTGCGTGACCGTCTGGCTATCTAACCACAATTAAAATGCCTGTACTTTATTTATTTAGTTAGTTATTATAATATACTTAACAAAGAAAGAAAGAGAGAGAGAGAGGAGAGGGAGAGGGATGGAGGGAGAGAGAGAGAGAGAGAGAGAGAGAGAGAGAGAGAGAGAGAGAACAACCTTTTCCATCTCAGGCTCCTGTTAGTGACAAGGATGACATAGCCAGGTGTGTCCCTTTGTAGGAACCACAATTAGCATTTCATACCAGGACAAAAATCTTGACCTCCCCCCCCCAAAAAAGAGGCTAGATCTACATATTTTCATCTTTTAAAGGATGAAACAAACAAACTTGGTTTAATTACGAAAACTGTCGATGTTTGAAGAGGTATTTTTGCAGGACTCACTTTCCCCACTTGAAATGGAGGAGCAGGTTGGGATAGTCTAGAAATTCCTCTAGAGTTTGTAAGAGATTATATAACCCTTTATTTCTCTAGGATTGGCCTCAGTGTACTCTATACAGGCCACCCCATATCCAGTCTCTGTATTTCCTTCAGGGTAATAAAGCAGAATCCTATAAAGCCCTAGGATTGGCCCTGTATTTGGGGGTTTGTATGTACAGATCTGTGCTAGGTAGTTCTTTGTCGTGGGACTACTTATTTAGTGCTAACCTGTAGTACTTTCTAGACCTTGGAATCCTCATTAAACCTCTTCCTGTGTCTTGGTATTGAGACAGATCCTAACTGTGAGGTCTCTGCTCTACAGAACTTTGCTGACAGATGATGTATACACGGGCCATTGTGGTAGCCTGGTTGTGTCAGCCACCTTCAGCGGCTTCTTCCTTATCTCTGAACTCTCTTCTTAAATAGGATGTGCCTGTGCTTGATCCTGCCTACATCCACCATCTTAGGATCTCCACACAGACATTTAAAAATACAAAGGGAAAACCAGATGCTAACAGAGGCTTGGAGACCACATTCAAAGGAATCAGGGACAAAGCGGGCTGCTGGCCACGCAGCCTACCATGGTCCAGAGTGTCATGTAAATCTGTAATGGCTATCCTTTTTATATGTAAGAAGTGGCTCCTCCCCTACTGGGAATGGGAGTCGGTAGGGAAAACACAAAGGTTGGCTGCCCTCAAAGTACTTTCTCCATCCACTCTGCCAAAGGAAAAGAGAAAAAAAAAAAAAAAGACTGGTTTAAGCATTTAGGGATTTGGGTGCTTATAGGGTTTGTTCTGCCAAGGATCCCCCTCCTCCACCCACCAAAGTGTTACCAAGGACAAAGGGCAAGGGTGACCATTTTTTTTATTTAAACCCAGTATGCTATTGAAAGACAGGGTCGAATGTAAGAGCCAAATGACAGAAGGAATGGTGTGAAATGCTGTTTTTGGAGCATATCCTGGCTGTTGTATTCAGGAATTCAGCGGCACATTGGGTTACCTGCACAGGATCAAGCCAAAAAGATCAGTCGAGGTTTCAACAGGCAATTAGACTCAGTAGATTGGGACAAGAGGAGTCAGGCACACAAAGGGAATAGACAGGTAGGTTGGGGGTACCTTAATGATTCTATTTAATAACTTAGTGTGTTGCCAGGGACATAGACGCAGGGGAGGACTCCATCCTCAATAACCTTAACTTACTAATGTCTAACAAGTCACCTAGCAAAAGGACATCTCGGGTCCCTGTGTTTTGTTTGAGTGGCAGGGTCCGTTTTAATACCTCTTAACCAGGCTGCTGGGCTTACATCACGGTTAAAAACATTCTCTGAAAGATCTGGACCATGTAAATCACACTAGGGATGGTCTGAACTCCAGGGGATTTGAATTTCTTCTCCTTCATTGCTCAAGGAAGGGGAGAAAGAAAGAAAGAGAGAAAAAGCATACCCAAACATGTGCATCGAATGAGAAATAGGATATATTTGCATTCCTTCCAAGTGTGTTTGCAAAATACAGACAGGCAAGTTTGAATCACCCTGACTTTGAAAGCGTGATTTTGAGCAATTATCTTGGGGGGGAAAAACACCTCCCTCTCACTAAATAGGTCTGTCAAGAAGAGTCATATAATACAGCACACCAGCGCCCAAACACACATGTGCACTGGTAAGCCGGCCTCAGCCAATTAAGAAGCAAAATGTCGGCTTGCATCCCAGCCCCTCCTGATCCACAGATAGATTTGTGTAAGTTCATTTTCATAGCAGCGTGTATGTATCCTTAGACTTTAACTGACAGATTCCCACAGTGAGGAGTGTGGGGAGTTCTCAATTACATGGTTAGCTAGGCACTGTGGATGTATGCTCCATGGGTTCTTGACAGAAGCAAGGCAAAGAGGGAGGCAGGGACTAACATCCATCTCTGGTGTAGCAAGACTGTTAATATTTTAGACCAAGTCATTCAGCTATGTCTGTTTATTTAGTCACAAGAGCAAGTACTTTTGAATCCAAACTCTAAAGAAGTTCGCATTTGTAAGTAGTGACTCACGGAATATTCTCTTCTGATATATATTGTAGCCATCAAATGAATACTGTCTCCTGAGCCTCTCTTTCTCCTTCCTGTGTTGGCTAAATTAGTTTAATCAGATTTTTAGTCCTCTGTGGCTGATATTGTGAACAGTGCCCAAACTAATAAAATTAGCCCGAGAAGACTTCGTGTAAGACAGTTTGTAATTGGAGGAGCAGTAATTGGGACTATGGGTTTTCTTTCGGAGGCAGAAATCTTTTGGATTTCTTTGTGAAATACTTATCGTTAGTGTCTTTTGCCTGCGTATGATGTTGATGCAGACTTACCTTCCCTTGTTATGGGTTGACACAGAACCTTTTCCCTCCTCTTCCTCTCCCCTCTCCTCCTGCCCTGTTCCTCCTTCTCTTTCTTGTTTTCAGATGGGGTTGGTGTTTCATCTTTTCAAGATTGGCCCCACAGTCTTTGTTCTCCAGCCCCAGCCTCCTTCATCCTGGGATTGCAGGGATATCACCATTCCTAGATCTAGGACACAAGAGAGCTGTCTGCTGCCCTTTTGTTTCTAAGTCCACTGTGGTCACATGACCCCTTCCCTTGATCCACGCTTGCCCACTGTATGGCTTGGACTTCACTGGGACTTCAACAGCAATTGAAAGTCTCTCTGTACACCACTTCAACTCACACCAAGTACCCTCTGCACCAGGAGTCTGTGGACATTTAAAAAAGCAAAGATCCAGCTAGCTAATATCCTCATATTTTTTATTACATCATCTCATCTCCATTGCAATTACTCAACATTGCTATAGTCGCGCAAAAGCCGATACAGACAATATGCCAATGAACGGAAGTGGTGTGTATTGATAAACTTTATAAACACAGACAGCAGAAAGGGAACTCTGAGAATTATTTGCTAGCGTCTGTCCTGTGTGACAATCCTAGGCAGAGAATCAGAGTGACGTTGCCTATTTCTGCTCAGTCAAGTTAGTGTTTCTGTCTCGCCTGGTGTTGGCTTGTCTTGTCGTTTTGTTTTGAGACAAGATCTCACTATGTAGCTCTGGTTGGCCTGGAACTCTCAAGGCAGACCAGGTCGTCTTTGAGTTTGTGTTCATCTTCCTGTCATTTGCCTTCTGAGCTCCAGGTACCCATGCAGGTGCCACTATGCTCATCTTATCTCTACTGGTTTACTTAACATTGTACAACTAACCATTGGGGGCCTTGAACCAAAGAGGATGTGCAAAGTCTCAATCTTGCTTCCATCTCATCCTTAACTCGGATGTGGTCAGATGTCGCTGGACCAGCTTGAGTGATTTCTGCAGTCATGTCTGAGGATCAATCTGGGGGCATTTAGAGTTGTGGGTGTGTGCAGTGAATGGAATAGAAAGAAGAAAGATAAGGAAAAGAGGGCTACAGGGACTGGGGAAGAGGAGGACTTCTACTTTTTACTGTTGGCCCATTAGGGTTCCAATACTAAAATTTGTTTGACATGGTAAGACAACACTGGCTGACATTTGAGTGAACAAGAGCAACCCCAGCTAAAGGTCAGGGTTCACTAGGTCTCTGCCCTCCCACCTCACCCCATCGCCATGTCTCAGGAGCCATGCCCTGGGGTCCAGCGTTCAGACTTTGTGACCCTTTCGGCGGCGGCAGAGGCTGCTTGACATCTGCAAAAGATCTCTCCCAGGACTCAATTCTGGTGAGATCTCCATTTCCTCAAGGGTTTTATGGGCACAAATGCAAACACTCTGTTCTGTCACTTCTGTCACAACCCATTATGTCAGGAGAGAGGAAACAGTTGAGCCTGTAAGTCTGTGTCACCGGCACACAGGGCTCCATGTAACATTGTCTCACATGTGGCTTGTCAACAACCACAGGGCTAATAGCCATGTCAGGGGCCCCCGAGCCACTAATCACTTGACATTAGGGCTGGTCCAGGTCTCCCCCTGTCAGGGGGAGACTGAAATCAGAAGACAATCTCAGAACCCTCCCCTCAGAATGCTGACTATTCTCTCCAGCTGGAGTGCAGAAGTTACAGCCAGTGCCCGTGTTCCAACTGACTGCGTCCCCCTGTTCAATCAGCCCGGATCTCTTAGAGGAGACAAAGACCTTGACTGAACCAGGAATGTGATGTTGTGTCAAAGGGTCATGGCTCAGAGCCCACAATGCATCAAGTTGACCTCCAATTCTCCTTGCTGAGTGGATTTGCAAGACATCCCAGGGTCACAAGGGATCTGTGCTGCAGGCTTGTTCTACATCACATGGGTACATGGGGTGGGGGCGGGGGGATGTCAAGATCATCTAGGGATGGCTCAGGGGCAGGAGAACGACCTCCCTCCTCCACCTGGCTCTGTCAGCATTTCCCTACGTGAGATGAGTCAAATGTTGATATTTTTACATATGCCAGACACCGGCAGTTTTCAACACGAGATAAATGAGAAACTTATTGAAACTAGTTCATCGGTCTTACAAGAAGCCACAGGTAGAGGGGCTTGGAGACTTGTCGTTTTGAAAGTCACCTAGAGGACACATACCTGACTTCCCAGCCTAGAAGGGCATATTTCTAATATATTATCTGCGTGCCACAAGAACAATTACTTCAGACATGAGCTGGTTGCTTTTTTCAGGCTCTGGGCACATGATTCCCTAAATATGTTGGGGCTCTGCTTACTTTACCATCTGGGGGTGAGGGGGGTGTTTCTTGCTATGGTTTTGTGTAAGTGACTCCCAGGCAGGGAGAATAAGAAGTAAAATGTCACATGCACCAAGGAACTTAGTGTCACTGTGGAGTGAGTACCACTGCCAACAGGAGTAAGCCATCAGTCACGCCTTTTCAGGCATGGAAGAGACAAGACTCCAGTCACTAATATGGTTGGGGTGCAAGCTGAACGCTACACACCGTCCCTTTCTGTCATTACAAGAAAATTTAAAGTACTCCTCTATCATGTGTGCTTCTGTGTTCCTGTGTGGATGGGTGCATGTATACATGTGTGCATGTGGAAGTCAGAGGTCAGAGTTGGGTGTCCTCCACGGCTGCTTCTCACCTCCCCATTTGAGATTGAGTTTCATAGAATCTGGTGATTTAGCAAGCCCCCTTTGATCCTCTCATCTCCACCTCCCAACCCTGATGTTACAGGTTTATGTGGCCATACCTAGATTTTTGACATCGGTTACAAAGCCACATTCTCTCTCTCTCTCTCTCTCTCTCTCTCTCTCTCTCTCTCTCTCTCTCTCTCTCTCTCTTATACACACACACACACACACACACACAGCAAATGCTCTTAAACACTAAGCCCCTTCTCCAGTCCCAAATATACTTTTAATACGGCTCACTTGGTAAACTGTTTGCTGAACAGGCATGAGGACCTGAGTTCAGAGCTCCAGAAACCATGTAAAAATCTGGGCTCAGTGGCAGGCATCTGGAAGCCCAGTGCTGCTGCTCAGGCAGAGGCAGGGGTATTCCCTGGGCTCGCTCGCCAGCCAGTCTACCTGATCAATGAGCTCCAGGTTCAGCAAGAGACTTTGTCTCACAAGCTATTTTGGAAATGAGTTGAGGAAGATACCCAGAGGCACACACAAGCATGCATGTTCACACACACACACACACACACACACACACATGCGCACACGCGTGCATACACACAGACCCACAGGAACTCACACACACACACACACACACACACACCTTTTAAAGCAAAGTCGTGGTTTTTCAGCATGGTTACTCTGAAACCCTTGCTTTTTACTTGATCTGCTTTCCCAAGCAAACCTTGAAAGGAATGAGATAAATGGGTTATAAAATCAAGGAAGGTGCCTCATCTTTTAAAATCTTTTGTTTTACTGAAAGTTTAGACTGTCCTATTAAACCTGGGGCCTGGGGACAACTGGGGAAAGACTTCTTCAAGGACTTTGTGTTGTCCCTCATGTTTCATGATTTGATTTGATTTTCTTCTTTTCTTTTTTTCTTTTAATCTTTTTTTGTTTGTTTGTTTGTTTTGATGCTGAGTAAGTCTTTAGTTCTGTGCAGGACCGTTTTTGTACTATCAGAGGCAAAGTACAGTGAATTCATTATGTGTGAGTGAGAGGCTGTGTGTCTGGGTCGGGCGACACACAGCCTCGGCTGGGATCACCCACCTCCTTATACTGTGCTTTCTCAAAATTTCCAGCTGGATTTTCCCTTGTTTAGGCAGTGAGTGCAGCACCATGGGGGGCTGAGGCATGGAGCAAGGTGACTGTGAGGCCAGAAGCTACATCTTGCCTTCCCTCATTCCCCTCTGGTGGATCCAGCAGGCCAGAGACTGTAGGTTTGAGGACAGTGAGGTAATGAAGAGAATGTTTGTGAGGGTCAAGTTAGGGTATAGAGAAACCATAAAAGAAAGTGAATTTTCCAGGAAGGGATCACAGGCCTGAACTTGAGCAAGAAGCATTTGCATCTGGTTCTGTAGGAGGCTGAGGGCTTTTAGCCAGAGAAGGCCACCAAGGGGCTACAACTTTTGGTTGAGAGGTTCAGTTCACACCTCTCTCTCTCTCTCTCTCTCTCTCTCTCTCTCTCTCTCTCTCTCACACACACACACACACACACACACACACACACACACACACACACACCAGGGCAATCCCAGGACAAATAACACCACTCACTGCCACCCCTGTCAATGTTGTTCCGATTGGTCAACTTTCTCAGGCATAAAGCATAAACCCAAGAATGAAGGGTAGATGGTTAGACTGTAGCATAGGGATTGGGTTAGTTTCTTCATAAAGGGAGAGGGCTCTCTAACAGTCTGTGACCTCCTCCTGTCATCCCTCAGCTGCACCTTGTTACCCATTGCAGAAACAAGAGTGTTGATACAAGGCTATCAATTTAACATTGTCTCTAAGGAATCAGGCAAGGCAGGTGCACCTGTTTCTTTCCAGCTGTGGCAAAAGGATTTTATTTTGAATCAGAAACAAAGCCCCCCAGGACTCCCTGGTGTTAAGAAGTCATGAATCTTCACAGAAAGATAGAAACAGGAAGTGATTACCGTTCAGCGATGCCAGTACCCACCCAACCCGTGGAACCAACAATGGTCTCTAGAGAACCCAAGTTAGCAGAATTATCAGTATGCTTGGGCTTCTATAGGTACTGGGTGGACTCTCCCTTCATGTTTACTGACAGAAGTCTTACAGAGTTGGGGTTTGGACATTTATTTGGGACTCAATACAAGGAAAAGATAGAAACCACTTGTAATCAGGAAGTTTCCCAGAATCCCTTCTGGGAGTGTAAATCAGCAGGTGTGCAGAGAGACACTGAGATGTTGAGAGGGGTAGGTAGCTCAGACCAAGTGGCTCCATCCCCCTGTCTCTTCTTCCCATGAAGCCTCACTGCACTTTGATTCTCAGCCATGGGTCTCGTGGCACCCCTCCATGTGTCTCTGGACGACCCAGTTCTGGGCACACAGTCAAGGTTTAGCTTCGGTGGATTTCTAGAATCCTGAGACACTAAAGGCCCACAGCTGTGTTATTGCAGACTCGGTGGGTTGCATTTTATCAGCACAAAGCTGCACATCACACTGACAACAGCTCTTTGTTAATACCAGGGAGCCCCCAAAGCCCCAGGGGAATTCTGTCACCACCCAAGTTGAAAGACAGTTTAGTGAGCGGGCCAGAACGGTGCAAAATGAAACTAAAGGAAAACATACAAAGAAAAAAGAGAAAGGGGGTAGGGGAGAGAGAGATGGAGAGGGAAGAGAAAGGGAAGAAGCAATGGGGGGCGGGGAGAAGGAGCACATCACCAGGACTGCCACACTGTCTTGATGTGCCTCTGCTGAAGTCTTTCTGGACCTTTCTCCTCATGTTCACTTGGCATCTATTAAACAAACAAACAAGAAAGCAGGCACGGTGAGCAGAAGGCAAGTAATTTTCCCTTAAGAGAAAGAGGTGTCACTCTGAATAAAAGGAATAAAATCTCCAGAGGGAGATTGTCTCCAGACCGGAAACAGAATAAAATCTCCTGGGGGCGCTGGTCTCTGGACTGGAAGCCTGGGAAGGACAGCATATTTACGTCTTGGTTATTTCATCAGCTTTACAAAGTGACTTTGAAAAGGGGGGACGGGAGGCTGGAGAAAAACCGAAACATGGCAGCCCTCCACTGGGTTCGCAAAGAGATGTTGTGATGGGAATGTGAGGGGAAGCTGAGAAGTCTGAGGCTGAAGTCAAAGTCAGAGAGAAAGTTAGAAGAATCCTAGCCACAGTCTAACCACGTCTTGGGTTGGTTTCCCATCCTCACACTGTTGTCGATAAAAGGCAATAGCTATGGATGATCCGGTCTGTATCAAATCGAGGCTCCTATCCTGTTCTTTCGTATCTCAGGGCCCCGGCTTCCTTCTTTATAAAATGTAAACTGTGTGTGTGGGGATGGTCAAGACCGCTGATTGGTGATAAGTCCAGCATGATGGAGATGAAGACGTTGGGCCCCTCCAAAGGGCTGGACACATGGCTTGATCCTAGTAAGCATTCTGCAGACCTCTGCTGTAATGGTCATGTGGTCATATCTGTCTGCCCTCTTCTCATGACACCCTTCAGCTTCGTGTGTGTACATCTCTCTCTGTCTCTCCGTCTCTCTCTGTCTCTCTGTCTCTCTGTCTGTCTGTCTGTCTGTCTCTCTCTCTCTCTCTCTCTCTCTCTGTGTGTGTGTGTGTGTGTGTGTGTTTGTGTGTGTGTGTGTGTGTGTGTCTCATTGTCTCATTGTAGTGATACAATACCTGACAAGAGCATATTAAAGGAGGGACAGTTTCTTGTGTCTCACAGGTTAGGGGTACAGTCCATGTAAAGTGAGGAAGCCAGTGTCAGAGACAAATTCAGACAACAGAGTGACCAAGGCTGCCTCTTAGCTGGCTTTCTCCTTTTAGTTTTGAGCAAGGACTCCCAGTCCATGGAATGGTGTTACCCACTACCTCTAGGTGATTGGAGACCTAGGTTGACAATATTAACATCATACTTACCTTGAAGGGTTTTCTTTCTCTACTGATTTCCCCCGAGCATCCTCTTGAATGCAGGCATGAATTCATACCTGGGATGCTCTAGAAGTTCCAGACGATGCTGCAGTAAGAAGGACCATCTTTCCTTGAGACCTCCCTAGTGAGCCAAGACTGTGTGGATGCTAGTCTTGACTTTGGAAGATGCTGGTCCTCTTGTAGCTCCCTCGTCAGTGCGGTGTTCTTTGAAGTGACAGCAGCCCGCCACAGCCCCCATGGTTTCCAGTTTCAGAGTGCAGCTTTTCTTTGCATCTTGCTGGCACCTTTAGCATCTCCCTGTGGTGTTCCTGTCCATTTTCCTACTTCTCAAAAGACCTCCTTCCTAAAAGTGAAGGGTGACTTTCCCATCCCACCCCCTCCTTACACAAGCTAGTGCTCAGGGCGGGCTAACACCACAGTTCACCCTTGTGCTGACTGCTATTTGCCTTTATGAGGCTTGCTATTCTGCATTTCCTGATGCTGCTAGAAGTTCTGATTCCTAGACCAAGGCTGTGCTCCAACATCCCAGGAACCTTTGACCAAAGACTTTCCTCTATCAGGGCGGGAGATGCTCTTGAACCTTAATCCATCTGGAAGACCATCAGATGAAGAGTGCAGGAAGCAAGGGGTATCCAAGTAGGTGGCCTGAGCAGAGGGGCTGACCCTAATGATTTATGGGACAGAGGGGGACCAGGGAGGGATGGAGAGAGAGAGAGAGACAGAGAACTCCATGCTCTCTTGCTTCACTACAGCTTCCTAGATTTAAACTGAAGGACCGCATGCTCCAGTAGCTTTTTGCTATTGTCCATACAATTCACCAGTCAAAGCACCAGCACCACAATTTTGAACACATAGAACCCAGCACACTTGCACCTCCATCCCTGCATCCTGGTCCACACTCACAGCCTAATGCAATGTACAATTGGGACCTGTGTGTGTGTGTGTGTGTGTGTGTGTGTGTGTGTGTGTGTGTGTGT
>JANHMN010000018.1:39017544-39044308 GCA_030674055.1 Rhabdomys pumilio
TGTGTGTGTGTGTGTGTGTGTGTGTGTGTGTGTGTGTGTGTGTGTGTCTGTGTGAATGGGTGCTTTTAATTTTCCTCTGTCAGGAGAAAGATTTAATTATCACTTTCTTCCCACCCCTCCCATCCTTCTGCCCTAATCCCTAGATGGAAGTTGGTCCAAGGTAGCCTGAAAGCTAACTGAGGGTTGGCTCAGCAGAAAGATGGCCTCGTAAATACTAGCAGGAAGATGGTAAGATGGAGCAGCCTGCCAGGGCCCTCGCTCCCTGAGGGAAGTGCCTGCCGCACCCTCCTTGAGCTACAGAAATAGCCCTGGGCATGGCTGGATGCTACATTGGCTTTCTCCCTAAACCTTATAAGTAGGCAATCAGGGTTTAACGACCCACAAATTTCCAATTTTTTAGTTTAAAAAAATATATGCATATAATTTTTACTTCAGTTAGAGGCTCATCTTTAAAAAAATAAAAAAATAAAATTAAAAACGACGTCATGACTCCCCCACCCCTTCACGTTCCAATGAGGAAAACCAGACTATTTATGCTGCATTTTTGGCTTTTTTTTCATATATAATTTTTCATATAAATGCACATTTTACCCTTCTTTCGGGGCGGAAATTTAACTTTTGTGGAAATGTGATGTGTGTTTAAATTACCAATTTCATAGGCAATATGTCTGATAATTGCGTAGAGATACCGAGTTAACTTGTAGCAATGAGTTTACGTGACAAAGGGACATCAGTTTGTTTGCAGTAAGCAGAGGATAAGGAGAGGAAACTTTACTATTTGGGGAGGCGTGGGGTTGTGGTGGGGGGAGCAGGTTGGGGAAGGGAGACCATGAAATTGCTTTTTTATAATTAAAAAGGGAATCTCGGATGTTTTATATCTTGAATATTTACAATAAAACCTTTAAGTGCTTGTCAAGAGGGTAATGTGTCATTAACTGGGGACTCTGCCGCACCTCTCCTCTCGGACATGACAGTGCCGTTAGGATAAGAGAAGAGTAATTACAGTTCGGCCATGCTGCCAGGTGTGATAAATGACTAATCAGCAGGCGGGAACGGCGCTTCTCAAAGGAGGACTATTACAGTGTTATCAGCTGCAGGCCTGGGTGTACGGGGCCTTCGAACAGGGTTGGGGACAGGACCTTGCTCCCTGCTTGCCTTGGCATTCGGCTCCTGAGCCAGCCCCCATGCCTCGAGCGCGCCCCGCGCCTCTTAGTTTTGTCACCAGTGGCTTTGTGTGGCTGCCACCAGTGGGGAAAGCAACACACAGGGGCTCCAGCAATCTGCCTCCTGTTAATATTTATATAACACGCTCGCCAGCATGGTGCAAGGCAGCTTTCCCCCCGCCCCTCCCCCCCAACCCCTCCGGGTGGGGATGGCTTTGATGGCAGCCCAAAGTCCATCATGGGCCCAATCTGGCCTCTTGTGTTCCTCTCATGGCTGACGGACACAGACATTACTGAAGTTGCATTTGATTGCTTCTCACATGGGGGACAGTGAAGCATTGTTCTCTGAGCAAGCTGGCAGCTAGGCCCTGGCCCTGGGAACACGGGAAAGCCACTATGGCACCCTCTGGACATTTGTCCTAAAATTCTTTGGTTCTGCTCAAAACAGAGCCCCATTTTGGATTTGATTTATTTGCTTATTGCCATCAGGATATATTTCCTAACAGTGTAGGGTAAAACAGGAGAGGGAACCTCAGCATCCTTTCAGACAAATTGCGCTACACCATCCAGTCCGGAGTGGCAACCCCATTAAAAAAAAAATTGTTAGAAAATACACACCAGGAAACAGGCAAACGAATCTGGGGAGGTCCAAGGAGGAGGTGCATATTGTGTGTATGTGTGTGTACTCGTGTGCTCGTTTGTCTGTGTGTGTGTGTGTCTGTGTGTGTGTTTAAGACAGAACAACACTTTTGATACAAAGGTTATTTTTAAAAAAAAAAAAAAAAAGCTTACATTTTTATCAGTTGACATATTTTAACAGGGAGCCCTGACTGAACTCACAAAAATTATGACTCCAGCACCCAGGTACTTATCTGACAAACGCAATGCCAGTGCTCTTGCTCGTATCACTGAGATCAGATTTCAGAAGGGGAAAAAAAAAAAAAGAATGCACAGAGTGCGGCTCTGCTTTGTGTGCAGATAACCTTGCAGGCGCGAACTCCCAAACCAGAATAAAAGAACCCTCCATGAAATAATGGGCCGGGAAGCCCAATCACGTCACACTGTAATAGGCAGTGGGGGGTGGAATCAAAAGGGGGAAAAACTCATTTCATCTCAGTTAATGGCAGGGAGACGCAGGCAGAGAAGGACTTTCACTGGTGCGACAAAGACTGGGGTTTTCTTCGTGGTCATGCAACATTTGCGCTTATACTGGGACTCCTTTCAGAAGCCGAAAAGCCATTATTATAATGTGAAAAAGATGGAAAGAAATCCTCCCTTCTGGACACTGGAAGGGCAGATGAGGTGCAGAGGTGCTTTTCTTCTCCTCGGCCCCCCTCTCCTTTTCTTTCTACACAATCCACACAGAAAGGTTCCTGGTGCCACCCCCCCCTCCACCCGCCCCATATAACAGGTGAAGGATGCCAAGGCCTTCGCTGTGCCCTTAGATAAACAGAGTGTCTTGGCTCCACACCTCCTTTTGTGACTTAGCTGGCCAGGAAGTAGCACAAATGCTCTCCGACCCCAGATCTACTTCTCTAGACTACAGCATTGTTTCCAAATCACAGGTTCTAATGCAGGTGCTAGTCCTTGCTCTGAGGGTGTAACCGGGGAGATGGAAGTCCCTGCCTGTGTCTACCTAGGTGCCTGTCTGTAACCTACTGCCCTGGTGGATGTGTGGGCAGGGCATAGACTGGGAAGAGTAAAAGAAAGATTTTCAATTTGTGTTTTGTGCTCTCTCTCTCTCTCTCTCTCTCTCTCTCTCTCTCTCTCTCTCTCTTTCTGTCTGTCTCTCAGCTATGACAAAGAATGGCTTGTACGCTGTGCTGTTTAGTAAAAATCAAGTTCTTTTGAAAAGACTAGAGCTGAAAGTTGGGACTTGGTGGTTAAAAGTGTGTTTCCAGTGATGTAGCACCAAAAAAAAAAAAAAAAAAAAAAAAAGAAAGAAAGAAAGAAAGAAAAAAGGCAGGGGTGGGGGTAAGAGAAGGGAGAAAAAAGAAAGGGAGAAGAGGAAAAGAGAGAAAGGAAGATGCTGGCAGACTGGCTTGTCCTCACAGGGCTGACGGGGACAGCAAGATGGCATACAGGGACAGCGAGATGGCATACAGAGCCAGCCTTTTGATTCTCAGGCCTGGTTAAGTGTGAAGAACACCCGTGACATTCTAGTCTTCAATAAATCACTATAAAAATGTTTATGGACCCTGCAATTTACTGTCTTTTAAATGCAAATTGAAAGGGGTGCACCATTGCATGTGTAAAGGAGACCCACCCGTGGTAGCCTCTGAAGGAATCAGAAAATACCAGCCGTCGATTTTTGGAGATGGTATGACCTCAAATGGGACCGTTTCAGAACGATTTTCGCATCTGTGTGCTCATGACAACTCTGGTAATTTATTAAGGATATTTCTGTGACTAGAAGGGAGAGATGGAGACTAGCATGAAGTTAAACCTTGGCTCGAAAAGGGATGGTATTTTTCACTTCTCCGGAGGAAGGAGGTGACTCAAAAGCCAGATCTCGAGAAGTTATTTTGGCAAAATGCAAATCTTTCTATGGAAGTCAGCTCAGACATAGTTTTTGCTTTTTTTTTCTCTTTAAACCGAGATGCAACTTCCTTACATAGACTCTCCATTTAGAAACATGGAAGACAAAGTAACCTTGAAAATAGCAGCACTGAGTCAGGTTCCCTTGCCACTGTATGCTCCGAGAGAGGTGGATTTTGCTTTGTGGATATTGTTTCTAACTTTTCATAAAGCAGCAGGCAGGGCATTAAAGCATCAGCTATGGGGGACAGTTCTATCCCCACCCAGGCTCACCTAGTTTGACTCAATTTTTCTTTACACTTGACCCCAATGTCACCATGTGCAAAAATGTTCACATGACTTGCAATGGCAGGTGTATCTGTGAAGTGTTTATCCTGGAGCCAGACCTGTGGGCAAGCAGCCTGAATCGCTGCTTCTTCTCTCTCAATGCACAGGACAGTATGAGATGGGGACCCTCAAATGTATGGGGCCATCTTGGGAAACACAAACAGGGTACAGTAAAAGAAAGAGCCACAGCCCACAGAAACAGGCTACTCTGCAGTTCTCCCAACTGCCTCTCCCCCCCCTTCCCACCTGCCTCTGATGGAAAACACCCCAAGTCGGTACCATTTATAGAACGGTGGCTCGAAAACTATTTCCCCATTCCACAGCACATGTGCCATAAACGCTGCCGAGACGCATCCTCATTTGCTGTTGAAAAAAAGAGAGAGAGAGACTGCACATTTTGCTTGTTTCCAAACACAAGCTCCTCTCTGCACCTTGGAGGGCGAAGCAAAGATCTGTTCTCCCTGGCAGCCCCTCGCCGAAATGCGTGTCGCTGGCAAACCCCGTCTGCTGATAGTGCCGTCAGAGCAGGCTGTCAGATTCCGAAGCATACCACCATCTGCTTTTACATTCTAATGCTCTTCCATGTAGACATATGTTCAAGTGGATTGTGAGCGTGTGGTGTGGGGCTCCTGCTATCAGGAGGAGGTGGAGGAGGAGGAGATGGAGGAGGATAGCTCTGCAGCAGGCCGCTAAAACCAACTGAAATAAAAATTTTAAGCGATCCTAAAGCTGAACATTTCCAGGGAGAACTTTCATAGATAAAATTATCTCTTAGAAACCCACCCCAGTATCAGCCCCATGACTATGTACCTGCTGTGTGTATGTAGATAATCAGAGAGAACTACAGAATGCATTTTTATCCTCTTCCTGGTGACAGCCTACACATTTTTCTTTTTAAATCAGATTCTCTTATATCTCCATATAGCCTTTTGGGCCCAGCTACCCTGAGATTTCAACTCTACAGTTTCATTTTTATTTTATTTAGGCTGATGCTAGGGATGAAGTCCAAGATCTCATGGATGGTAGGCAAGTTCGCCCCCACCATGCACACCCTATGATTTCTTTTTTTTTTTTTTTATCATTTTTGAACTCTTTCACATATTTTTGTCCTTCTTAACTTTAACCTAAATAATTGTGTTTGTATGCAGAGGGGCTTATTAATAAATTGTGCATTATTAATCACTCCAAGTAGCCAAATGTATGCTGGATATGTCTTTATCCCCCTCTCCCTTTGTGCATTCCCTTGGAAGATGATACTCAGGAAGACTTGAGGGAGGACAGCAACTATAAAAGCCAATCAAAAATGGGCTGGGGACCGGAATAGATTTTCTATGCAGATTTCACGCTTCCTTCCTGGGAATGTCTGGATGTTTCACAAGCCAATGTAGAGCCTCCAAAATTCTTGAAGAAAAATTGCACAAACAGGAATAAAACAGGGGTTTTTCTTCCTCTGCTTGTATCCCCAAACATGCTTGGAGTGTATGTTTGCACTCTTTGGTCCAATGGGCTAGCCTCTGCCTACTCCTTTAGACTCCGTGTCTTCATTGAAACTGTTATTTTTTGCTGTTGTTGTTGTGGTTTGTTTGCATGTTTATTTTTTATTTTTTTTTTTTTACATTTCTGTCCTGGGGCCCAGAGCAAAGCAGTGTGTCTACACAGCTGGTGCTGCACATGTTTGTGGAAGGAACTTTGGACCCTAAGAGTTTTAACGACTTCTTCTGCAATAAGGAATTAAGTAAGACAGACAGACAGACAGACAGACAGACAGACAGACAGACAGACAGACAAAGGAATGCTTGAACATATCAGTACTCATTCTTAGTTCACATATGGGTTCTCCAACCTGGTAACCTGATAATACCTCCAATAATAATACCTCTACCTAGAATTTTGGCAAGAATTAGCTGACTCTGATGAATGTAGCCACCACAATCCTCAGAAAAAGAAATAAGGAAATAAGTTATTATTTGCATCTTCCAATGTGTGAATGAGTCTTTCCTGGGTGGAATTGATTGTTGGAACACATCTGTCTGACCTTAAACCTTCAGATGCATCTTCGAAATCCTCCCCTGTTGACATCTCTGAAATGTGAGCATACAAGCTTTGTCCTTGTCTGTGCCTTATGAAAACATGCAAAGAGCCCACGAGGAATCTTGTACGATAAGTGTTAGCAGCTTCCAAGAAAGTCTCGAAGATCATGGCAGAGACTTCAGCCTTCCAGGAGCTAAGTGGTCACTGAATGGCAGGCACAGGTAGATCTGGCAACTTAGATCTTGTATTCTGGACAGTTCCATGAACTAGAATCATCGATTCTGGAAGCAATAATCAAGACTAGCTTGCCTCACATAATTGCAAAATTCTTCTTCTAAGAAAGACCACACCCCCATGACTCCCAATAGTGAAGGAAAAAAAAAAAAAGAGCCATGCTGACAGACACTTGAGCTTTGATGATTCAGAGATTCAGAGTTATAGTTATTCTGAGGATAGAGGACTTTGAAGGCAGAGACATTTTAGGAATGCCATAATAACTTTTTCTACACTATTTTCACTTACATTTTTATTGCATACATAAGAACTATATATAGCAAAACCTAAGTTCTCAGTCTGAAAGAGATCTTGAAATAAGTATAATTACACAAATTCTAAGTGATACAAAAGAGTCTTGTCTTTTTTTCTTTCTATCCAGGGAATAAATCCCAGAGCCTTGTCTGCGCTGGGCAAGCATCCTACCACTGAGCTATACCCCCAGCTATGTGGTTAACAGAGTATCAACTTGTCAGGATATAGAATCGCCTAGTAGACAAACTTCTGAGCATGCCCATGAAGGAGTATCTGAACCAAGTTAACTGAAGTTTGGAGAGTCAGCCCTTAAATATGGATAGTTTGTGAGCTGGGGCCCCAGGCTGCCCCAAACCAAGAAGCTGAGCCAAGTACAAGGCTTCATCTCTCTCTGCTTCCTGACTATCAATGCAATGTGACCAACCACTCCACACTTGGGCTAACATGCTTCTCTGCCATGATGGGCAGCACCCTTGAGCTGTGAGCAAGAATAAATACTTTCTTTTCAAGCTGCTTCTTGTTAGGCATTTGCTCACAGAAATGAGAAAAGTAGTGGGTTGGCCATTAGTTTGTTTAATTATATAGCCCAGGCTAGCCTCTAACTTGCCATCCTCTTGCCTCTGCCTCCTGAGTCCTGAGATTAGAGGTGTCCTCCTACCAGACCTCGTGGTCCATATTTTAACTGGTAGCACTTTCCTTTCCTTTAGAGAGTAATAATAAAGCAAGAACATCTGTAATGTGACAGACTTAGGAAAGTTGAGAGACTTAGCCCTCAACTAGAATATTTAAATGGTTCATTTCTCCAGGCTTTTGGGGCATGGAGCAGACCTTTCACATGGGACGGGATTCTCCAGGGTTTACTCTTCGCTCACTTCTTCAACTCCGTATGCTGGGTTCCTGGGTGTATCTCAGCAACTCCTCATCAAAGCCACGCCCCACTTTTGCCTGTGATAGCCCCCATTTTCCTTCTTATTCTTTGTGTCCTCTCTGTGGTAGGCAGAATAAGGGCTACCAACAATGCCCACATCATAATGCCAGGATCCTCTGAGTGTCTTAAGATGGCAAACAGGGAACTGAAGGTCGTTCATCACTTGACCTTCAGCCTGGGAGATGATTCTCTATGGCCTGGTTGGCTCAGTATTATCACTCCTTTCCTACAGTGGGGATCGGAGATGCAGCTGAATCACAGGGATTTGCACAGGCAAAGGATTAGACTGGACTGTATCAGCTCCGCAGATAGAGGAAGGGATATAGGCTAAGAAAGCCCAGTAACTTCTAGAAGCCAAAAGAGGCCATGAACCAGATTCTCCCCCATACCTACTAGGAGGAGCCAGATTCCCAGACACGTGGATTTAAAGATACATTTGGACTTCTGACGTCTATGATTGTAAAGAGTAGAGTTTCTTCCAGTGTCTATATTTGGATGTATTCCTTATAGCAGCAATGGCTAACTAGCACCCCCAAAAAGCCATTCCCTTGAAACTCTTCTCTGTCTTCTACAGGCCCTCAGAGTACCACGTACCCATTCTTCTTAGCACTGACTGTTCTGTCCTGTCACACTTACAGTGTATGGTAGGATAGCTTAATTACTGCCTGTCTACTCCTTAGGTGTGGGCAGGGACAGTGTGTGGCTCACTCTCCTATTCCCAGGACCCACCACCACCCAAGGGCTCAAGAGCAGCTCAGAGAGTATTTGTAGAATGAATAAATGCATGAAGGAGTCAATGAATACATTAATTAATTAATCTGTAGGAGAAAGAAGGGCAAGCCACCATCAACTTTAATTAAGTGCATATCCCATGTCCAGGGCCAGCGAGGGAGCAAGAGAATCCCAGGAACCAGATTTACCCGGGAGACAAGCTGGCAGCCTTGCCCTCTCTCCCAAGACAAAGGCCTCCCACCCGCTCCATCCAGGCTACAATGGGCTGTTCTCCTACCCCCCAATCTCAGCAGGAGAGTCAGGCTGAATATTTCTTTAAGGGATGCTGTTGAGTTTCTTCCGGGGGAGCAAAGGATTTGTAGAAAAACCCAGCGTGTAACTTGAGTGTTCTGTGTAGCCAGATATCGGTGCCAAGCTAAATTTGTGTGTGCAGCTTCTGTTTAAGGCAATTATATAGTGTATAATACCCAGTAGAGAAATTAAGTCCAAGTACATTTTGCCCACAGAGATTATCCTCTCAGTTGGATTTATTTTAAACAACTTTTGCCCCTTATACATTAAGACGCATGCAATAAATCACTTATGTAATAAACTGCAGTATATTACGTGGAAAAAAATGAGAGAGTGGCGTGTGTGTGAGGAGGGGGGGGTGGCTTCCAGTGGAGCCAGACCTCAGGCATGAAGAGAGAGAAGGGGAGGGGACGTGGAAGGAGGGGGCTTCTGCACCAGAGGAACTTGGAGAGGGGACAAATGGAAGCTTCTCCACTGTGAACCTCACGATGCTGCTGTAGGGAGCTGGTTATGTAATAACTGCAGCAGTGGGGCTCCAGAGAAACTTTTCCCAGCTTGTCTTTTTCAGAGCATCCTCCCAGCTAATGTTCATTACCGGGGGAGGTTCAGAATGAGGCTGGAGGCTGGAAGGAGGGAGATGGAAGATGGGAGTTTGTATTAAAGATGAGAAAACAGAGATGCGAGCTTTGTGTTCAGCAGCCCTTGGGTGAGCTAAGCATCCAGACAGCGAAGGATTGGCATTCATCGTACATCTCAATGGCTGTCGTCTATCTGACAGAGGAGGATGCAGGAAAACAGGGATTTTGCTTCACAAGAAATAGCAAGTGCGTTCAGTAGCAGGTCACCGGGCTTCCAGAGTGTTTAGCACATACCACCGTGTTGTTTGTTGTGTATCTGAATTTCTAGATCTCACAGGCGTGTTGTGTTTTTTGTGCCAAATCCACCAGCTTTCACTAGCGTAGCCTCCAGTGATGAGGATGGTGTTAGCAGAAAAATTACTGTGAGCTCTGACTTAGAGTGGGGCCTCGAGTACTTACCTGGTTTAATCTTCACAAATACACTATCAGAGGGCACTATGATTATTCCCACTTCTCAAAAGTGTAAACTGAGGCTTTTTTTTTCCAGTACAAAAATCTGCCCCCAAGTCCTCTCCATCTGGAATGAAAAGAGCCAGGGTTCATGCCAAGACCCATCTGGCTCCCAAATGCTTCCTGGCAATCACCAAGTTATACAACCAACTCTAGATGCGGATCTGAGAAATAACTTCACGGTGAGACTTGTGGGGCGTGGGGGAAGGGTGTTCGCCTTCTTCATGCAGGAACACATTGCAGCTCACAAATCTACGCCGGTTAGAAAAAGCAATACTGCTCAGAAAAGCGCTTACAAACTTCCCGGCGGAAAGCCCCCCTGTTCACCTTGGTGTGCCTGCCACGGGGGCCACAAAGCACGTTCAGAGTTTCCGGCAGAAGGACCTCCTTTCAGAGCCCCCAGAGCAGAGCAGAGGAGCGACTCCAATTTACATGTGTGCCTTTCTCTAACTTTGAGAGCCCAATAAAACCCAGAGTGCTGGGTAAGAATCAGAGGCTGCTAAGCTGCTTGTAATTTACGATTTAGTGTCGCACAGTATAAAAATAGGCAGTGAAACTGAAAGGCAATCAAAGTCTATTGTCACCAGGAATGGGACGTGATCTGACATCCGCCAGAGAGCCGGCTCTATGCTGGGAATGTAGTGTATATGGTTTCATATTATCTCGACATCCCTGGGGTCTGGCCTCTGTCATTTATCTGTTCCCGAGTTACAAAGCACCCCACATAATGCTAGAAGACAACAATCACTGTTTTTTGTTTTTATTTTTGTTTTTATTAAATCCCATCATTTTCCAGCTCTTATTTTTGGATAGGGATTGCCTTGTCTCATCTCTCAATCTGTTGGCCATGGGTGAAGGTGACTGAGTGATTGGTGGGTAGGCTGGCCCACTCTTACCTTTCCCACTTATCCAGTGTTTTACATGGAATGGCAGACAGCATGAGTGGCTGAGTGGGGCTCAGTCTGTGGCTTCCTTAATGTGGTGTCTTCGAGAGGTTGGATCATATGAGATATACACCTCATAGCTGTCATGGCAAGGTCTTCTCCGACCTGACCTTGGACATCACAGAAAGTCACTTCCACTCACTGTAAGAGGAGACTTGTGTTTCTTTAGTCCATCCCATCTGCCATCCCTGACCCACTGGGATTAAATGCAGGGGACGTGGGTTCTACTTCCTGGTGGGAAGAATGCTGAAGAACTTGTAGCTGTGTTTTGTAGCTATCTGGCTGTCTGTGTTCATCACCATCGAGCTCTCCATAGCAGGTCATTCCAAGAGATAAGGACCCTGATTTTGTTTGACCCGAACCCTGTACTATCCCAGGATATGTCAGCTAGCTTTTAGCTGCCGTCTCAGGGTCAGGGCATGGAGGAGCCTAGCTGATCACTTCAGGGAGACAAGGAAGCAGCAAGACAGGGGAAGGCTCTTAGAGGAGATCAGAGACAAGGGTGTGTCCTTCAAAGACATGCTCCCTAGTATCTGTCTCACCCAAGTAGGCCTAATCTTCTAGTCTCTATTGCTTCCCCATGAAGTTGTTAAAATATGAATCTATCAGTGGATTAAGCCAGGGCTGTTACTGGGATCCACTCATTTTCTGAAGCTCCACCTCCGAGTATTATTTTGGGACCACGCCTTCAACGCACTAGCCTTTTGAACAGGACTTAATACCTCAACTGTAACATAGCATTAACCCCAAACTGCCTTTAGCTCACAGAAATCTGAGACTTTGGGGCTCATTAGCAAATCAATTAAAGTGTCTGGCAACACAAAATCATAAACCAGAACCCTGGATTCTTCTTCAAGAAGAATTCCCAGGATAACAGAGAATCCATTCATGTCTGCCAGTCCAGCTTTGACTCTTTCTCATTTTCCATTGGCCCAGGGGTGTAGGAACGGTGCTGAAAAGCACACAGGGGCAGACAAAACTGTGGTTAAAGGCAGCCCTCCTTGGCACTCTGCCCCCCCACATCCCCCCCTACCAGGCTTTACTGGTTTCTATTATAACCCACACGGCATAGGACATCATGTGCCGGTGAGCGTGGATCAGCATTTTGATGGCTGTGGGCCCTCAGCCTGTGTGTTCCCCGCCCCTCTTAAATATCCTTTTGAATCCCATACGTTAGGTTAGGTCCGCCCGACTTCTGTTTATACGGCTGCAAAGCAGGGACGGCTTGGATTTTGGAAGTTTCGCGGGAAGGTATTAAATGTGCTTTGAAACTACTTGAAAGTCCAGCTGTGTGTGCTTTAGTTTTATATTTAGCCCTAAATTAGAGACTCCATATACCTCAAGTAATAAAAAGGCTCAGCGGGGACTCAGGTTTTCCTTACGTTGGCTGGGGTTGGGCACCAATGAGAGAATTTATTATTTATATTTAGGGGGTTTTAATTTCATAGCTTAATTCTGCCCTTTGTGATGATAGCCCCCACCCCTACGCCTTGGATTTCAGAAAGGAATAACTGTCTCCTAATCACCTGCATTTCATAACAGTGAAGGGGGAGACGGAGGGAGGAAGCAGAAGCTGGCCTTTCCATCTGACCCTGGGAGGAGCTGGGAAGCTCAGTAAGGATGAATGCCTGCCTGCCCCGCGGTCTCCATGCTCACTCTGGCTTTGAATCCTTTGCATCACTTTGCTCTCTGCCTTCCCAAGCCACATCCAAATAAGGTTCCCAAGAGTCTATCCCAGACCAAAATCCACAGCTCCTTGCTGCTCCTGGGTAGAGCTGGAACATACCCTTCTTCAGATTCAATTACTGCCTACACTATAGGACAGGTCACTGGAATAACCAGGAGCTGGTAGCCAAGGGTGGCAGCAGTTTACTGTGTCCTGTGGCTACCATGAGATGATAGGGCATGGACTACGAGACTCAAAACAGCATACTCTCTCATAGTCTCAGAGGCTACTGATTGCAGTTCAGTACAGTAACCTGGCCATACTCTCTTGGCAAGATCTGGACCAGATTTCACTCACGTTTACACAAGGACCGGTTGGCATTTCCTGACCAGTCTTGTGATTCAGACCTGAAGCAACATTCCAACTTCTGCCTCTTTCTGCATACATCTATCTACTGTTCCATAACCCCCATATTTCTATATGGTATCCTTAAAACAAAACAAAACGCAAAGCAAAACAAACAAAAACCAGAAGAATTACTAGAATTGGGAGCCATAGTGGTTTGACACAATAACCTTACCTCATCTCAACTGATTCCATCACAAAGACTCCATTTCCAAATGAGATCACATTCTGAAGTTCTGTCTAGACAGAGACACTTGTACAGGACTCTATCCAGCCCGGATCCTACACGAGTTCTCAGCATACAGCTAGAGCATAGCTCAAGCTAAGAGGGAAACAAAGCATGGCAAACCTCAGGAAGCTAAGAGCGAAACTGTGCACACAAAGGAAACATATCCACTCTCTTTACCCAGAGGGCATTTGAGGAGCAGGGGACAGAAGTCTCCTTTCCGTTGAAAGGCAGTTACTGTTATGTGTCAGACTAGGTTCTAGGTCGTGAGAGTTAGTATTAGTTGTCAAGGTTACCAGAAGCAATAATGACCTGAGAGATGGGCCCATAGACGTACCGGTGGGAGATTATCTTACTTTGAGATGGGAAGACCTGCCCACTGTAGGTGTCTCCATTCTCTGAACTGGAATCCTGGGGACTGTTGTCTAGTGGATACGTGCATTAATTGTCCTCTTCTGACTGTGACCAGCCACTTCAAACTCCTGCTGTCTGTGTTGACCTCCTTGCCACAATGGGGCATAAACTGAAATTGCGAACCAAACCTTTCTCTCTTAAGTTGCCTTTGTTAGAGTATCTGAAAGAAGCAGGGTGCAGTGGGAAAAAGTGTTGAAACTTGATCTCATTCACAGCTCAACAGGATGTAGAAGGGTTGTGAGGGTGGGTCTGGGGCAAGGGAGATTAGACGAGAGCTGTACTCTGTGGCAAGAGGAATGGAATCTGTTGAAGGTCTTCTGGGTTGAATCACCAGTACTTTTCCTTTCTGGGAGGGAAGCCAGCACCAAGGAACACAGTAGGTGTTCAACTCCAACTCCCCTTTCCTTCAGATTTTATCATTTCTGCCCCGTAGCATTTCTTCCCTAGTCAGTGCCAGCCTCAGCCATTCTGTAAGCTCGGCTAAAGGCCTACATCATAACACACCGGCAGCCCTCCGTGAAACACTCTTTTCAGTATCTTCCTTCAGACCCTCTCCTATCTTGAATCTCTAGGCTCCAATCAAGTGTGGGTTGGGTGCCTGAGGGGAACAGAGGGGACTAATACCTAAGCTCAGGCTTAGACGGAGAACTTTTACTGGTATCTTTGCATCGGAGCAGAAAGCTCTCACTTAAAATAAAAGCCAGATGCCCATCCTCGTAGGCTCTGATCTACAGTTATGCTCTGCTGTGGAGAGGAGCGTCCTGTATCAGTGTACCAGACCTGAGACCAGCATCTCCTCCACAATGCAACTGGTCTCTGCTCACTTCTGATAACTCTTTCATCTCTGGAGTTTTCCCTGTGATTTCTGTCTTCTTTTCTGTGAGTTCTTCTGGAAGCACAGCCCATCAACAAACTCAAGGCTCAAGCATCCGTGACAGGGGTCTTGCATGCCAGTGTGTCTGTAAACTACAATACTTACTATTCTGTCAGGACTTGGCCTTGCCACCCCACTCACCAAAAGTTAAATCTTGTTCCAGCACTTGAGAATTCCCTGGAGCTGGGCATGCATCTTAGGGATGTATTAATGTACCCAGCAACTTGGGGGAACCAGTTTGATGTCAGCTGGAAGCTTACAGAAGCCTCCTCCTCCTCTTCTTTTTCTTCTTCTTTCTTTCTTCTCCTCTTCCTCTTCTTTTTCTTTTCTTCCTTCTTCTCCTCTTTCCCTTCTTCCTCTTCTTTCTCTTCTCCTCCTCCTTTCCCTCCTTCTTCCTCTTTCTTCTCTTCTTCTCTTCTTCCTCCTCCTCTTCTTCCTTCTTCTACCTCCTCCTCTTCTTTCTTTTTCAGTCAAATTGCTTCCTACATATGGAGGCTACCCCTACCCAACTCTCTCTTTTCAGTTCCTCAGTACCTCCTTGTCAGGTGTTTGCAATCACAGGTTTTCATTTTGTTTCCAGGTCTAGTTAACAAGATCACTAGAGGTGTCACCTCCCCAAAGAGAACCAGAGGAGGCTCTACTGGTTCCCGGGCATTTTTTTCCCTCTTGTCCTTTTGTTAGCTGGCATTCGACATGCTTCCTGGGCAGTAATTTAAAGACTGTCAATTCCTGAGAGCTGCTGGGGAGCTGAGCCATCTTCTACGTTTCCTCCTTTCCTCAATTGAGCCTGACTTGGGTCTGTGAGCTGGCAGGGAGCAAGATCCCGCTCTGGGAAGGGTTAGTGTTATTTAAGGAAAGGCCTGGGTTTTGTCAAGTTTGAAAGCTTTTCAACATCTTTGCCGGGATGGGATCGTAGGAGGGGTGGTTACAACACATCGGGCCAGAGCGTGCTGTGCCCAGCTTCTGATTTATATCAAAATATACTTTCCTGGGGAGTGTTCAGCCAGCAGCCGGGCACAGACACGTTATTGATGGTTTCCTGTTTTCTATTGTCCCCGGATGGAAAAAGACTTTGGAGCCTTTAAAATTTTCTCAAGATGTCGTGTTGTCCTGTGTCATCCCCTCATTTTTCCATGGTATGAAGAATGTAAACGCGGCTACATTTGGTTCCGGCAATTCCAGCAGTGTCTGTGAAGATTTCTAAGATTTCTTCTTTTTTCTTTCTTTCCTTCCTTCCTTCTTTCCCTCTGTCTCTGTCTCTCTCTCTGTCTCTCTCTGTCTGTCTCTCTCTCTCTCTCTCTCTCTCTCTCTCTCTCTCTCTCTTGAGAATCTCATTTTTACCTGGGACATCACTAGACCTAATAAAAACAAGCTAACCCAATCTCTATGGCTGCTTTCTGAAAATCCACCAAATTCCCTCTTCTCTGCAGGTGTTCCCAATAGTAATTTATAGCTTCATTCCTTCCAGACGGGTAGGTATTGAACCTCCCCGGAACCTCTCTGGTTCCATGGATGGACAAACCTGGGTGAAAAATAAAGCCCTTTCTTCAGAGCACAGGGCTGGTGAGTGCTTCTAGTCTAGTTTTGTCAAATACAGATTCTTTTTTATTTATTTATTTTTTGTTATGTGTTTACTTATGTTTTTTGGGACAAAGTTTTCCTGTGTAACCTTGGCTGTCCTAGAACTGGTTCTGTAGGCCAGGCTGAACTCGGACTCACAGAGCTCTGCCTGCCTCTGCCTCTTGGGCACTGGGATTAAAGGTGTTCCTGTTCTATTACCTCCTGGTCCAAATATAGACTCTTCCTTACTCCTGTCTCTTGCCTGCTTTTGTTCAATGTCTAATGATCAACTTCTCTTGCCCAAGCATTGAGTGGACATCACCTGCTTCAGTGAGCATTCATTTAGTGAGTACTCGTGTTGGAGTATGGCTTTATTTCTCCCAGTCTAACATAACAATCCATTGCCATTTTGGAGCTGAGATTACCTTGGCCTGGTAGCCATAGCAACTAATTGATTTAAACAGAACAGAGACAGTTAAGTCTGCGGTAGCAGAAATGGAGTTTTGACACTGTAATAGGAGGAGGGAGGCGAAGGTCATAGGACCCTTGCTGGAACTGTAGCCACTACTCCCTCCTGGCCCTTCCCCACTGCAAGTGATCATGGGAGATGAGAGAGGATCTTGGCAGCCAAAGGTCAGTTGAAAGTAGGACCCTGTAATGCATTCTATGAGGTCATTATCCATAATGGCATAAGACTTTGGGGTGATGCAACTATCTGGGGGTCACCCATGCTCCTGTAAGTAAGCACAATATAATCAGTTCAACTATGTTGGCCTTTGATTGGATCTCACCTGTCTATTGTCAGTGTTCTATCTGGTGAATAGACATTTATTCATGTGTCCCCAGGAAATAAGTTACCAAAGTAAGCATGGTTTCACTCAGATAGGAATGCTCCCTCCCCAAGGTGCCAGAGAAAGATGAACCCAACAGATAGAGGACAAGCAGAAAACGGATGCTCAATTGTGACGCGCAAGGGCTGCTTTCTCCCTCAGTTTCTCTCCCTTAAGTGTGGAGGCCCCTGGAACTTCTGTCCGTCAATCCATGCCTTCCTATTTGATTGTTCACACTTAGCTTCCCTTGAGTTCCCACCATGTTCTAGGTACAGTCCGAGGTGCCAGAGAGCAAACAGAAAACAGCATTGGAGGCTCCAACTTCACAAGGCCCTTTGGTCTTGCTAAGACTCTGGAGTCAGAGAAATTGACCTGCTAAGTGTTTTGTTCCAGTCGGGTTCCTTCCCTCTAGCCATCTACCTTATCCTGACTATGTCCTGCCCTCCTTTGCAGATTAATAACTACTCTCCTCCCCAGTTGTCACCCAAAGTTGAGAATGCATGTAGTTGAGTACCATGTAGGAGATACCTACTTCTTTTCAATGAGCAGTTGCTTTTAGCCAATGACATGCCACTTCCGGGAGGAGGGCTGGCCCTACTCACAGCCATTCATCAGTTTTGATATCCACATCTGGAGCACCAGTTGGAAACACACCTCTATTTTCTACCTGCTGCCATGTGTTTCTCAATTCTACACTGTCTTTTCCATCCTCTGACGAAGCTATTATTTGTTTCCCAAAGTCCCTTCATGTTTGGGAAAAAAAAAATTTCTGGCAAGTTTTGGAAACTTTCTGAAATTCCTCCTGCTATATCGCTGGAAAATATTGTTCATTTCTCCTCCCACAGGGAAGCATAGAGGTGCTGTTACAACTGGATGCCCTCTGTTGCTGGCAGCTCTCTGGTGCCTTGTGTTCACTGGAGAGCAGGGACTTGGGTAGGTCATTTCACCCCTTTCTCCTGTCTCCCGACCCCACCTAACTTATTCTTAGATGATGGTGTTGCCACCTGCTTTTTAAAGGATTTTTTAGGTCACGATCACAAGCTTGAGGAATGTCCCTGATCTTTGTCAAGTTGGCTCTCCCCCATCTTTGATCTTGATGTGTCTACCACACATCATCCATCTTCACATCTGAGCTCATTAGATGCTCAGTTTCCTACAGTCTTGTTGCTACCGTTTACCTATTTCTTCATCGCCTTGATGTTCCTGTTATTGCTTCTGTTTCAAGGCTCGAGCCACACCCTTCTAAATAGATACAACCCTTTCCCTCAGAAGCCACCCTTAATCTCCTGAAAATGGACATAGTAGGCTATATGTTTCTTGTAAAGTGTTACTTTTTTCTCAAAAACAAAAACAAGCAACAAACAAACAAACATGGAGTTTAGGTCCCCTGGATAATATTACCACTAGATCTTAATCAGGAAGAATAATGTATTGTCATTAACCGTAGGCTGGGTAGATACATGTTCTCTGTATTATCTAGCTGATGAGTTATCCAACTATCCCATTCCAGAGTCTACACACTCTGGAGATAGCCTGAGACACGTTGGCTATTTTTCTAATAGAGTCACATATTAAGTACTTCAGACTTTTTGGTGTGCTATTGTAGTTATTACAACTGTCTAACTCTGCCTTTGTAGTACAAAGCAGCCATGGACAACACATCCATCAACGATCATAGCTGTGTTCTAATAAAACTTTATTTATGGACACAAAAATTTGATTTTTGTATGTCATAAAATTATATTGTTAGTTTGCTTTGCTTTTTTTTTTTGGGTAAAATCATTGTTTTTGTAAAACAAAAAGCATTGAAACCATGAAAATTTTTGCCATTTTAAATTTCAAGGTAAATTAAGCCACCTTTGTATTTTCGTTTAGCAAGCCATGGAGAGTTACATTAAATTCATGAGCTATCCACAGACCACTGGAGGGGAGGATTTGGTGTGTAGGCTCTAGCCTGTTGATCTCTAGCCCATAGGTCTATGCAACAAATCACCAATACTACATGCACAGTATTAAACACAGGTAAAATAAAGCACCTATTTTGCAAGCCTCCATATGAAATAAGTTAATATTTTTATACTAAAAATTTGCCTAAGTTTTCTTGTAGTAGAAGCAAAAATGAAAAGGGAGACGAATTCTGTAGGCGTCAGAATTATCATGGCTTCCAAGAACGTTCCAGGTTAAATATGGCGATGACATTTTCATCTATTGTCTATCATGGTGTCCCTACGGATTCTTCCTCGCTAATGCTAGTTGCAAAATATTTGTTCTATTGTATAAAATCAGCAGGCAACTGCTTTCTGGTCATTATAATAGTGTATATTATATCTGACAGTCATTAATTAAATACTAGCCATCCTCTGCAGCCAAAGCTAAATAGTGCTCCATAAACATTGGGATCTGTCAGCAATCGATGTGATTTGTGTAATTTGTGAGCAATCAGATACTTCATCCAAAAGGGGACTATTGACTTCGGTGCCTATCTTGGAAGAAATTGCCACTTGGTCCATGTCTACGCAGACCCCAAGAGAAGAAGAGATTTGACAATGGTCTGATTAATTGAATCAGTGGTTTGGGGGAGTAGGCTGTCTGTATTGATCCAATTAAATAGATAATTGTCAGAATCGAGGTCATGTCTATCAAAGCCAGAGAGATTGTTTCAAATGTATAATGCTCACCCAATCAAAGTAAGACATCTCTTCCTCATGAAACCAAGCAAACCCCCCTGAGTCCTGGGCACCTTAAGTGACTTAAACTAAGGTCTCCCCTCTCTCTCAGTATATGGTTATGTGCTAAATCTAATGCTTCAGATTTTGGTTCCCCACAGATGCAAGGGTCATTATGAAAATATGATGACTGGAAATATCCAAGGCTGGAATACTGCTCAATGGTAATGGCTCCGTGGTTAAGATCACTTGTTATTCTTGTGGAGGACATAAATCTAGTTCCCTGTACCCACACCAGGCAGCTTACAGCTGTCTGTAACTCCAGCTCCAAGGGATCCAACACCCTCCTCTGGCCTCCATGGACACTGACCTCACATGCCCAAACCCACACTCATATACACATAGTTAAAAAATAAATAAAAATAAAATAAAAATCTGAGGCTAGCACAAGACAATAGTCAATTTTAGAAGGAAAAAAAAACAAAACAAAAACAAAAACAGAAGAGTTGGTGTTCTCCATATTTTTAAACCTGCTTCTTATGTGTCTTGAATAAAGAAGGCATCTCAGACTCCAGGCTCCTTTGGCACTCCAAGAAAGACAGTTCTCTAGCCCCTGGATAGTGGCGGGATGGAAAAGGAGAAAGCTGTGCCAGAAGAGCCGCATTTAATTTCTATATCAGATTTAAAATCCAGTGCTCTGATAACCTCACTTAGGATTTCATGCCAGCTAAGCTGTTTCCCCAAACCTGCCTCTTCTGTATCTCATGGCTGTGCAAGTATGTAATAGCTGGTACACAGACAGCACCCAAGATTCGGTAGTTGTCTAGTTTGGACTGTTCCACTAACTCCCACAAGCATGCTTCATCCAGATGTCACTACCTCTCCCCTTCCTTCCTTCATTGAGCTGCAGCTCACTGGATGGGTCATGAACATCTACCACCTGCTAGGTTTGTCTCCGGGAACAGTGCCTTACAGTAGTGCAATGGTAAAGAAAGATTGTAATCAATGCAGCACTAGCCAGGGATTAAATAAGAGCAGCCCCTAGCCCAGGGCTGGGGAGAGAGGACTGAGAAGGCTGCCAGAGCAATATGGGAGATACCTTGAGATGTGGCTTTTGATGTGTTCTTTACAGATATGTGTGTAGTGTCCTGTCTTAACCAGCGTGTGTGAATCCAGGCTCTGTCACTGGCTGGCTGTGTCTCTGTGAGCCATCTCATAACCTCTTAGCGCCTCGGTTTCCTCATCATTAAAATCAGGGTTATGGTAAGAACCACCCTGTGGTAGTTAAAGTGGTTAGTAGCAGTATTACTAAATACACTCACCAATTTGAAGGACAACTCAGAAGTGCCTGGTCAGCATTAGTTGCGATTCTCATTATTTTGATCATGTGTCATTGTTCAAGTTTGCTGGGTAGAAAAAGGGAGACAAACAAGAGACATCCCAGGCAAATGTGCATAAAAAGGGGCTGTGAACTAACAAACTAACGCATAAAGAGGAGCAGATTGAATCCTGTTTGCAGCACCGAGCTCTAAGCTGGTATGAGGGGAGGGCACTGCCTCAAGCTGTCTTCACGCACAAAGGGCAACCTCTTTGTGTGTCCGCCATGATGGAATCTCCCTGAGCCTGAGTGGCCACTTTAAGATTGCAGTGCTTAGTTCTGCCACAAATGTATAAAACGTGTAAGGCTCGCTGTAAATAAAAGTAAAGGGTTATGTTAATGAGCTTAGGTCGTCGCACAGGGCTCTAGGGGTATTCTTGACAGCAAACTGTGGATAACTAAATAGGTCACCCCAAGTTACAAAGCTTGAATAGAAACTGGTTGGGGGGTTGGAATCTGCAGAAGGCCTTTTGCAGGGAGTGCAGTAGATGGGTACTTGCTCCATTCATTCAGAGTCATATCTGGAGTGCTGTCCCAGTGCTTTGCAAGTACAAGGCCCTGATTATGAATCTGTTGAATGAATGAATGAATGAATGAATGAATGAATGAATGAATGAATGGATGAATGAGTAAATGAGTCAGTGATATACCCTCAAAAACAATGCAGAGCCATCTTCATGTCTCTATGCAATCTGAGCTTTTCTGGTGTTTTGTCTGCCTTGTCTGACATTCTTAAAATAACTGAGCTCCGAAGGATGACAGGGACAGGGCCTCTGCTCTGGAGAAACTTTCTATATTCTGGGCCTCTCCATCGTTTTTGTACCTAGTTCTACTCTTCAGAATAGTGTTATAACTACATAAAATAAAACACACAAGTTCACAAAAGATGCTAGTTGTATCATAATTCACTCATCAACATGCGAGTTCTAGTCCTAGCACCCACGGGGTGGGGGGGAGAAAAGAACCAACTCCAGCAAGTTGTCTGATATCTACACATGTGCCATGACCTGTTCGCGTGTGGGTGTGCACACATACACACACACACACACACATACACACACGCATAGGTACAGAGACAAAAAGACATAGTGAGAGATGGTTAGTGATAGATCTATTATTGCCAAAAAAATAGGTAAAAATGATATTTTGAGATTACCAGCTATAACAGGAAGCTGTTATTTTACGATGACAAACTCTCTTAGCCTTAACTATCAAGTTGAAACAGCATAGAAACACCTGAAGCAAAAACAATGGTCTCAACTGAGTAACTGTTTTAATCAGATTGACTATAGCCATGTCTATGAGAGACTGTATGATTGTTAACTGATACAATAGGAACCAGCCCACAGTGGGTGGCACCATTCCCTAGGCAGATGGTTCTGGACCCTATTAAGGAATTAGCTGGGTATGAATCTAAGTGAGCCAGAAATTGAGATAGCAAACAGCATTCCTCCATAGTTCATGCACGAAGTTCCTTCTTGAGCCCCTTTTCTGACTCCCTCGATGATGCACTGTGACCTGGAAGTGTAAGCCAAACCAGTCCTTTCCTCCCTTCAGTTGCTTTTGGTCAGAGTGTTATAACAGCAACAGGCAGGAAATGAGAGCACCGTTGGATGCCTGTGATGTTTTGTCCTAACCAAGGGGAAAAGCATATTTTAATTCAGAAAAGCAGTAAAGAAGAAGCGTCTAGCATCTTGGCTGTCCGAGTTCACCCAGAGTCCCACCCACAGATGCTCAGATGAGGGTCTTTGTGTTGACCTCATCATAATAAAGTGGCCCCCCAAAAATTGACTCCAGTTATAAGGTGGCTGATGGTTGCCTGATACCAGATCACCTTGGTCCACCCTCAGGCTATGAGAAATGCAGCCCTAGCACCTGCGTTTCTCATATTCTTGAGGTGATGTCCCAAGCAGATCCCTCTGCATTCCCCAGTAAATAAATGGTGGACAAATGGCAGGCATTATGACCACCCTACTTTGAGCATGATTAAGAGAATGATAGGCAAGAAACAAAGAAGGCTAGAACGGCAGGCATTCTCCCTGCAGAGGGAAGCCCTGAAGCAGAGACCAGGGAGTACCAAGCCATCACTTCTGCTGGAGCATGTAAAGTAAGAGGTGGGATCCTTAGGGCTGGGGGCAGAATTGTTCGCCAAGATCAACTCCAGGTGTATTTGGTGACAGGTGTGTGTGTGTGTGTGTGTGTGTGTGTGTGTGTGTGTGTGTGTGAAGAACGTGGCAGGTGGGAAAAACTGTGTCTGTGGAGACAAACATGGGGCAAAGGGACCTTAACCCGATACAGCATGCAAGTCAAGACCCTGTTATGACTGAGCCCTTGGGCTTCCCTGTACTTCCTGCAATGCCCCAGTTGTGAGTAAATAAAGCTGTCTCCTTTAAGTCTGCTCCCTGCGCCCTCTCCCAGCCTGCTCTCTGAGGAGTTGAGCCCCATTATATTCTGCAAGCATCTGTTTCCATGAGCGTTCATTCTCTCTCCAATAATACCACAGCAGGACAAAGAGGAGTGGGGAAGGGGGCAGACACGCAGGATATCCGTCCCAGTTTTAATTACAAGTGTTCGTGGCGGTGGCATTCATGTAATTGGGGGGGTGATTTATGCCAAATAATAAGCCCTAATGTAGGGGGCTGGAGCCCAAGAAGGAGGGGAGGCCATAAGAGGCAGCAGCTCCCAACCAGCCTGGATCTGGGACAACACATGTCAGCGGCTGCTTGGACAGGCCACCATCGGACCAGTTTCTGTGTTTGCCAACTCTGCATGTGACGTCCCTTCTTGGGGCATCAGTTTACTTATTGAACGAGCATATGTGATGTCAGAGCTGATGACGGGCTTTGGAAGGAGGATTAAGTGGGAACATCGGAAAAGCATTTAGCACAGGTCTGGGTAAGCAGCAAGCACACAGTGTTGCCGGCTTATTGAAAACTAATAATGAACCTATAATCACTTTCACTGGCACTGTCCCATACAACTATTCTTCCATTTAAGGCATGGGGGATGCGGCCCTGGGGGCTTTGTCATTAGATATATGTGCGCGCTTGACCGAGTAGAAAGCTTGAAAGCGACGGATGGCAACACAGTCCATCTTCCTAAAGTCTCTGGAGCAGCGTAATGCAAGAATTACTGACCTCTCTTTGCATTTATGCATTGCATTTCTTCCTTGAATTCTGAATGTTTTATAGAGCGCCCATCAGCATCTAACATCCTTGTCATTGACACCGTGGCGCAGATGAAGGATGGGCACAGTTTCCTGGAGTTGTTTACTCAGTGGAGCTTTGGTGTAAAGCAGACAGAGGGAGGGGGGGCAGGACAAAGAGCATCCCACAGTGCTCAACTGCATGAAGAGTCAGTGATGGGTGGCGGCAGAGGGGTCACGGCATACTTTGTGGTCGTAACCATTGCACTACCTACAATTTCCAAGGGGATTTGTAATTTACCCTTTTCCAGCCTTGAGTCCTCGTGAAGGAAACGCCAACCAGAAATAAACCTTAAAGGCTTATTTAGATCATTCTTTGAGAGAAACACAAATGAGAGGTAGCTGGCTCTGGAACAGGGAGACTCACTCTGCAGACCCTGTTACAGCTCTGTGGACATTGTCCTCTGAGAAGTCTGGAATTAAGACTAGGGCTTTCAGCATTGGGCTGCATGCCTCCTGCAAAGAGAGTCTCTCCCAGAACCTAGAATGTAAGAAAGAGGCCTTCACAGTGGACTGTACAGGCAGATCCCAAAACTAATAGTGTGTGTCTCTTTGTGTGTGTGTGTGTGTGTCCATGTGTGTGTTCATGTGCAGGTCAGAGGACAACCATGAGTGTCATTCTTTATGAATGTCACAATCTACCTCCTTTGACACGGGGTCTGTCATTGGCCTGGGACTTATCAATCAGACTAGGGCTACCTGGAGACTCCCACTATCCCCCTGTCCCCTTCCTACATTGGCACTACAGGTGCATACTACCACACCTGGCATTTTCAGTTGAGCCCTAAGAACAGAACTTAAGGGATAAGTTCCTTATCCCTTCAAGGAAAGTATGCAACTAACTGAGCTTCTCCTAAAGCACCAGGACATGTGCTTTTATAAGAGGCAAAGGCAGAGATAGAGAAGACAAGGGCAAAGGCTAGGCAAAAATGAGGCACAACTTGGGAGACCCAACTCAAGCGAAAGGGCACCAGGGATGGCCATCCACAACCACGAGCAGTGGGGGAGGCGACTGGCAGACTTTGCCTTGGAGACTCCCGAAGGAACCTACTTCTTTAGGTTTTTTAGCATGTCTTCAGCATCTCGTTCTCAAGGATGCTGGGACAACACATCACAACTGCTTCAAAGCCAACACAGACACTAGGAGGCTAATGTTGTGATGTATATGAACACAATCGTCTTTCCAATGACCCCGTGACCCACATCCGATGACCCCGTGACCCACATCCAACCTGCTGCCCTTTCCAGCACACCAGACCGGTTGCATTACCAACCCATGCCTTTTTTTACATCTTTCACTCGTTTCTGCTCAATTTAAAGATCCATGCCTTTTACTTACCCCGACATCTTTTCTCCATCCTTCGGTGACTCTGCCCTTCATCATCCACTGCCTACCAAGGCCTGACTGGTTTGCTCTCCTTCCCACCTTTCACCCTGTTATCCTTCAGATTTTGGCTCAGCATCACAACATCAGAAATGCCACCTTCCCTAGGCCCCAGACTCTGCTGGCCAGAACCTTTGTTCCCAGATCCCTCAGAACCACAATCCCCCGCTTCCTGCCACTCACTTAAGATTCCTGTTCTGTGCTACATTTTATAGGACCTTGGTGAATATCTCCTGTCTATTCTCAACAAGTCACCTCAAATGGACAACCTGCTAGGAGATAGGGCATGGTAGTCACTCAGTAAGCACTCATGAACACCATGTGAATAAGAAAAGTGCTTTATAGTAGAGATAGCGGAAACGATACTGGAATGACACTGTGACATTCACCCAAAACAAAAGCCTTCCATAGTATTTAACTTTGTCATTTATGCTAAATGGCAAGAAAGAGTCATTTTTTTTTCAATCCTCCACCCTGGGTCTCCCAGCCTCCAGCCATGCACACACTGTCTGTTCATAATATAACCAATCACTGCATTACTGCATAGCAGGAGATAACCCCTGCCTACGGGCCTTTGGGGGTTCACTGCCTACCCCAGACCTTGGGGAGTATCTAATTCTCACCCCAGCTTCTTATGTGGACCTTTGATCTGAATTAAGGAGTTCCACAAATCTTTTCTTCCTTTTTGTGCCACATGGACTTGGTGCTGAGCTCAAGGTGGGCTTTTAGAAGTCACAGTATCTTGAAGACACTTAGCTCATTGCTGCTTCCCAGGGTGGAGCGATGATTCACGCTTTGATGGGGAGACGCGGCATTTCTCAGAATGGTTTCTGTGGTTGTCTCGAGTCTTCTGAAGACCCCTGAAAACAGAGCAGGAAAAGCCAACACGTTAGAGCCAGGAGGAGATAGCATCTTCATAGGTTGAATATGACTTTGCCCTATTTCCCCTGTGTCCTGAATATTTGCCACGGTGAGCGGTAAGTGACGCACCAGTAAGTGAACAGATCTGTTGCTGGTCTGTCTAGACATGTCCAAACTGTAGCCATTTCCAGTCCGCAGTTACACAAAGTAGAATGTTAAACACTTGTCCACCGTGTTTGGAGACTACTGAAGACTCATGGGAAAATATAGGTTGCAAGCTGCAGGCTTATTTTTCCCGTCTCTCTTTTTTTTTCCTTCCCTCTTCAGCTCACCAAACATTTTATTTTTTTAAATCAACTTAATATTTTAAAAACAATATGCTGAATTATATATTTCTTTCAGCATCATTCATGTATTCAAAAAACTAGTATTTATGGGTTGGAGACATAGCTCAGTTGGTCGAATGCCTGTCTGGCATGCACAAAGCCCCAGGTTCCATCTTCTGTACCATGTAAAACCTGGCGTGGTGGTGATGCATGTAATCCCAACATTTGGAAGATAGAGGAAAGGGGATCAGAAGTACAGAGTCACCCTTGACTACTTAGCAAGTTAGAGGCCAGCCTGGGCTCCATGACACCCTGTTTTAAGAAAAAGAAAGAAAGAAAGAAAGAAAGAAAGAAAGAAAGAAAGAAAGAAAGAAAGAAAGAAAGAAAGAAAGAAAGAAA
>JANHMN010000018.1:39048502-39098188 GCA_030674055.1 Rhabdomys pumilio
TTCTTCTTCTTCTTCTTCTTCTTCTTCTTCTTCTTCTTCTTCTTCTTCTTTTTCTCCTTCTCCTTCTCCTTCTCCTTCTCCTCCTCCTCCTCCTCCTCCTCCTCCTCCTCCTCCTCCTCCTCTTCTTCCTCCTCCTTCTCCTCCTTTTCCTCCTCTTCCTCCTTCCCCTCCTCCTCCTTCTCCTTTTCCTCTTTCTCCTCCTCCTCCTTTTCCTCTTCCTCCTCCTCCTCCTTTTCCTCCTCCTCCTCCTCCTCTTCTTCCTCCTCTTCCTCCCCCTCCTTCTTCCTCTTTCTCCTATTTCTGCATATGTATGTGTGTGGTGTCTCTCTGTGTTCTCATGTGCATGGATGCACGTGTGTGTGGGTATACATGCATGTTTGTATGGAGGCCCAAAGTTAATGGTAGGGATCTTCTCTCAAGAGTTCTCTGTTATATTTATTAAGGCAAAGTCTCTGGATGAACCTGAATGTGACCTGCTAGTCTAGCTAGCCACTTTGCCCTGGAAGTCCCTGGTCTCTGCTTCCCAAGTGCTGCTGGGATTACAAGTGTTGGCCATGCTTGCTTGGTTTTCATGTGAGTTGTAGGGAACCCAGCCTTAGCCCTTCCATTCACAAACAAGCATATTTCCCACAGAGCCAACTCTCTAGACATGCCTGCTTTGTTTGAGGAGAGACAATTATGTAAAAATGAAAACACTTCTCTGCTAAGAACCGCCCTGCAGCTCATGACACCTGCTGACCACAGTGTTACATAAGACCGGCAAGGATTATTCCGTGTAACCCTAAATGTCACCATTCATTCTTCTTAGCAGTCTATTAAAGTGTTATTTAAAAATAGAACATAAGAAAACTTGAATGATCTTCTAGGAAGATTGTTGAAAGATAAAGAAAGGCAAATCGTGAGGGGCGTGATTCGTTCTGTAATTCACCAGTGAGCCACTCTACTGTGGGTTATTTGAACTTATATTCTCTGCCTGAAGTATTTTACTCTAATATTCAGGAAAATGAAACAAAGATAAAATGTCAAGGCCAGCAAAATGATTGGCTGGGTAAAGGTGCTTTCCAAAGAGCCCCCAAACCTGGATTCAATCCCCAGGATACTCATGGTAAAAGGACAGAACCAACTCCTACAGGTTGACCTCTGACCTCCACATATGCTCTGTGAATTAGTATGCCAGCATGCTCACACACACACACACACACACACACACACACACACACACGCTTGCACACTTGAGCAAATGTTAATTTTTAAAAACGATATGTTTGTGTGTACATGTGCACATGAGTGAGGTCCCCTGGAGCTGGAGTTACAGGCAGCTGTAACCTGCCCGACATGGTTTCTGAGAAAGTTCATTTAGGACTTTTGCAACAGCAGCAAGTGCTCTTAACCACTGAGCCATCTCTCCAGCCCAGTGAAAAGAACTTTATAAAAGAAAATAAATATTTAAAGGAACCAAACGTAAGCCCACCATCCTGTTTCCATCTCAGCTCCCACATGTGCATGATGAAGTTCCTGGGTCATACCACCTAGAGGCCACAATAAACTTTCTAGATCAGTGACACAGGCAAAACAGCTTGATGCCATTGAAGCTACAGTAGAACCTGGAAACAAGGTTTCTAGTCTGTGCCTTAGGCATAAGTAAAGGATATGTGTCGGCTGTTCTTTTAATGCCTTGTGATTAGAGTCAAGGAATATGGGAAGTCACAGCTTCCCAGAAACCTCTCTGCTCTGTCCCCTTGAAGACCAAGCGTAAATCTCTGCCAGCATCCTTTGGCTTGATGTTTGCATTAAGACCCTATATCCTCTCTGCTGACCTCCTGGCTCAACCAGTGCTGGGAGGCCTGCTCTCCAGCCCTGAGGGTGGTACAGGTTCTTCTCTTCACCTTCTCATCCTCTCTCCTCTACCACATTCTTGGGGGATAATGTTGTAGACTGCTATCCCTCTGGGCATGATTTTGCCGTTGCACCCTTGACCTTCAGGTGTGGTTGTCCTAAGAGGCCAACATAAGATCAATCCCATTAATATTCCATCATGGAAGTGGAGAATGACCCATGAACTCCAGTCTATCAGTTACGATTTGTAGACAGCTAGTTTTTGTTATGAGGAAGGGGCTCACAAGGCCACTTTCCTCCCTGAGAACATGTAGGCAGCAAAGAGTTGCCGGGAGGGACTGAGACATTTTCTTTACTCATGTAGCCACTTGTGAATTGTACGTGGAACTCTAAGTAACCCTCACCCTGCTCCTATAAATAACCTCACTGAAACACTTTGATCCGCCATGCTAGACTTGGGGGAATTTCTTTGGTCTTTTGTTGATACCCCATCCGGGTGAAAAGATGCTTGTTTGTCTCCCCAGATAGAGATCACAACAGTTACGTGTGCATCTCATTGGCCCATGTTTCCCTCTTGGTGTGGTTTCCCCCAACCACCACATCCCCTGGCCTCCCCACCGTACGGCCCCAGCCCACACCCAGCACCCAGCACCTCTTCTTGCAGAAGAATGCACAGATCATCATTCCGTGGCCCTCACATTCAGCTCTCCAGTTCACTCCTCAGCCTTGCCCCTCAGAGATATTGCTAGTTGATCTCCTTATAAACGTCTGGGGTTTTTGCATTTTTAATGATGTGCTAGGCTCTTGACAAGTCTTTCTTTGGTACAGCCTTCTCTGAGTGGTGCCTGTAGACATGAATTATTGGAGCTCTTGGTATTATAGGGACAGGATTCGATGGTATACCTTGGTCATTCCCAGTTTAAGAACTTCTCAGTGACTCTCTAGAGCTCTGTTTTGGGAAGATTCTTAATACCTGCACCTGATTTAAAAAAAAAAATGGTAGAGTTGATTAGCAATGTCTTTAGCGGACAAAGGATTGAGAAGATAGATGATCATGCTAAATATTTGCCATTAAGATTCTGGAATTATTCTGTACCGGAAGAAATCACCTTGAAATGTGCAGTAAAGTTGTGTCAGGTGATCTTTAGACACAGGAATGAGGATCAGATTCAATGAAGGTGCCAAAGATTTCTTCCCTGTGAGGGATACATGCCTTTGCTGTCAGTGTCTCCTCAGCTGTACAAACAGAACATGAAAATAAGTGTCTTATCTCTTTCAGATCCCGCCTTAGGTGTGTGTCTCAAGCCTAGTCTGGGTTAGATACTAATAGAAACATACATCTCTTCCTGTCTCAGTCTACCAAACGCTGGGATCACGGATGTGTGTATCTGTGCTGAACTTGGACTAGGGTTTCCTTATAGGATGGCTGATCTGGTGAAGGCATGTTAGTGGAAGAGACTGGGACACTACAAGTGTCACCGGCCAAAGGTCACACACACCGCTGATAAGTAACAGAGGCTGGATGTAAATCTAGATGTTTACAAGGTTCGTAGCCTTCTGCTGCTTCCCAGTAGCTGAAGCAAAAGAGACATGTTGCAGAGTCCTCCGGGTCCCTGGAAACCTTACCTTTTGCTGAAACGTTATTGAGTTTGTTCTTCTATCCCAGGAGAGGCAAACATTGGTTTGGAAAAGATGGATTCTGTTGACATTTCTGGTGAGGTTGACCTCTCCCCTTCAAGGTCATCTAAAAATTTTTTTTTTCATCCCCAAGGCCAGTTGCTCTCCTTGCAGGAGACAGGGACTGTGGATTGTGCCAACAGCAACAGCAGCTGCAGCTAAAGGATGGAGCCTCCATCCAAGGAAAGCTCCTCCCCTCCTCAGTGGGCAAAGGCTAATTAACTCCTGATGGCAAGCAGACTGCTGTGACTGCCAGTTCCCTTTTGAAGAACCCTCTTCAGCATGCTCCTAGCTTTTCTCTTCAACAATACACCCAAATGAGTGACTGGCAGTGTGCAGCTTCTAATTCCTGGGGGACTCCGTTCGCCCCTGCGAACCAGGGCTGGTGGGGGCCACATGCCCTTAGTGCCAATGGTGCCTTGTATTTTGTTGTTGTTGTTGCGTTTCCACTGTCACTTGGCACCTTGTTTGCATTTTGTTAATATTTATCTTCTCTAGGTCAGACACCATGACACACATCTATAACCCTAGCACTTTAGGGTTCCTAGGAAGGCTGTGACAAGGTTGAGGCCAGCCTAGGCAGCAAAGCAATCTCAGAAACCAAGCCGAAGGGCTAGGGAGCCAGGTCACCAAGGAGAGAGCTTGCCTATCAAGCAGGAAGGGAGCCCCAGGTTCCCTCCCCAGCATGATATAAAGTAGGCACAGTGGGACATACATGTAGTTACAGCATTTGGGAGGCAGAGGCAGGAACACTGGAAGTTCAGGGCCCTCCTCAGCTAACTAGTTAGCAAGCTTCAGGTCAGCCAGGGCTACATGAGATCTGGCCTGCAAAGCCAATCAAGCAACAAATAAAAATTTAGGATAATAAAAGAAAACGTTATTAAATAAATGTTTAAAATTTCCCCTCAGTGAGGCATATCCTTAAGGTGAGACTCATGCTAAAACATCTGGAAGTGGGAAAATGGATGATATAAGAAAGGAGAAAAAAATATTCTTGATGTAACATTAGGTTAAACAAAAACAGTGAGAAAGAAAACCTATGTAATTCTAATTATAAACAAATGACTAAAATGTGGACTTGCACGGCCTAGACATGCATAGGAAAAAAAAAAAAAAAAACCCAGAAAGTTACTGATAGCTTCGTCCGTGTGGCACAGAGTAACAACTTTTCCCCACCAAACTATGACTTTTGATTCTAACAAATAACTCCGTCAAACAGGAAAAAAAAAATGTTTGCTGGGATTTTCATTCTTTGGATTTTTTGTTTTGTTTTGTTTTTGACACAAGGTCTCAGTACACCAGGGTGGCCTCAAACTCCGTACTTGAGCTTAGAATGACTCTACACCCCATCTCTTTTTTAATAATAAAAAAATCTTTCTTTTCATGTATGTGCATGTATGTGTCTGTGTGAGTGGATGCTACATGAGGCTCCTGCATAGACCAGAAGAGCATCGGCCCTCCAGAGCTGCAGCTTCGGACAGTCATGAGTCACCTGACACGGGGTTGGGAATGGAAGGCAGGTCCTCCATGAGAGCAACACATGGTCTCAACTGATGACGTCTCTCTCTCTGCCCCATCTTGGACTCTTGATCCTCCTGTCCCACCTTCAGAGTGCTTGAACATTTCCCCTTTCTTCTTTTGAGACTTAATCTTGTTCTAGTGTCTAGGTGAAACTGAGGTAGATCTTTCTAGAAGTGTTAAGTGCTTCCAAGCTTGACCTCTCCCCCACTTCCTGGTATGTGAGTTCAGAGAACCTGGAGGCCCCATCATTGTCACCCCAGCCACAAGGATCTCAGTGGCTTCCTCTATGGCAAGAAAGGGAACCCCCTTCTGCTCCGCTCTTTTCTGCAGAGTAGATACATCGCATGAACCCCTTCCATCCTGGCTTTTATGTTTACAGACTTTGGGGGAAGGAACCTATCTCCATCTACCTCCATCCCCTTGAATAAACCACATCCAGAGTTCTTCTACCTGGCTCTCTTTAAAAAAAAATTTAAAAAGAAAAAAATCAACGTGTGTGTGTGTGTGTGTGTGTGTGTGATGTATGTAGCTTTCTGGAGTCAGTTCTCTCTCTCTCTCTCTCTCTCTCTCTCTCTCTCTCTCTCTCTCTCTTTTTCTGGTTTTTCGAGACAGGGTTTCTCTGTGTAGTCCTGGCTGTCCTGGAACTCACTCTGTAGACCAGGCTGGCCTCGAACTCAGAAATCCACCTGCCTCTGCCTCCTGAGTGCTGGGATTAAAGGCGTGTGCCACCACGGCTCGGCAGGAGTCAGTTCTCTTCTTCCATCTTTATGTGAGCTCTGGGGATAAAACTCGGGTCACCAGGCATGTTTGGCAAGTTTCTTTATACCCTGAACCATCTTGCCAGCTCTTCGCCTGCCTCCTGGTGCATTCCTAGATGAAAAGCCATATGCAGGTAGCAAAGGAGACACAGGACTGGCTTGAGAGTCTGTGCCTATGAGCACAAAGCCCACCCTCTCCCCCAAAATGAGGTTACCCCATTGTCTTTTGCATCACATCACAGGTGGACACAGGCTCTCCGGCCGACCTTCTGGCTAGAACACAGCAGTTCATTGATTTGATTGCCCAGCACAGCCTCATGCTGTCCACCATCCTGATCAATGCTTATCAGTTTGCCAAGAGACAGAGCCTGCTGCTGGAGAGATTGATTCCTGGTTATTTATCTCCCTCAGCCCCAATGTAAATTGGTCAATCCTATTCGCATGATAAAAATCATAATGTCTCAAATTACTTACTCAATAAAATGTGGGTCTGTCTGTTATTAGTGATCATTAGGGTTATAATTCGGCATGCAAATGTGGAGCAAATTAACTGCTCATGCAAACTGTGGGCTCGTGTGCAGCTAATCGTATGCACAAGGTTCCACTGGTCAGAAGGGTTTGCAAGAACATATGTATATGTATATGTGTATGTGTATGTGTATGTGTATGTGTATGTGTATGTGTATGTGTGTGTGTGTGTGTGTGTGTGTATGTGTATGTGTATGTGTATATACATATACATATGTGTGTGTATATACATATACATATGTGTGTATATGTATATATATATTTCCTTCTTAATCTGAATTTCTCAAAGCAACTTTTGTCTAACATACAATGGGACCACGAAAGTTACCAAAAAGAGGGAGGGAAATAGAAAAGAAATGGAAAAGGGTAGAAATATAACTCAAAACAAATAACATATTTTAATGGTTCTATTCATGTGTCGTTAGAGTTTTGAATGGTGCATCAGAATTCTACTTTGAGCAAACCCCCATAGAGCCTCTGCTTTCTCATCTCGCTTGCCTGACAACTGAGTTATTCTCCCTGAAGCTTCCTACTCAGTGACATCATGGGACAGGTTCTGTAGTCATGATGAGTTCTCATCGTACCTTGGCCGGGCCATTTCCTCTGTGGCACAGGCTTCCTGGACTCGTGGGCAGGTGAGAGAGGCTCTGACTGCAGCGGCTGGTGTCTGGATATGAGAGAGATGTAGCTCTGAGTGGCAGCGTCCGTTTAAGAGAAAATGAAAACAATACTCTGAAGGTAGCCTGTTTCCTGTGAGGGTGTCGGGAAACCTCATAAGGAACTTCACAGACTAAAACTATGCGATAAATAGAAATAATGGCATCGTGCCAGGAATCAGCCATTTCTACAGGTGTTCGGTGTATATGAAGCTTTCTTCTAGAGAAAATGTCTTATTGTTATTTTTTAATGCAATCTGACACAAGATCTAAATCAAAGATAATATTTAAATGGCTTTAAAGAAAGCCCCTACCACCACCACCCCTAAATAACAACGACAACAACAAAAAAACCAAACCCAAACAAACAAACCAGGGTCTCACTCCATAGTCTATGCTGGCTTCCAGCTTTCTATCCCCCAGCCTCCACCTTCTAAATTCTAGATCTATTTCTATCCCCCAGGCATACAAGTCCTAAACTCAACATGTCATCTAGTCTTAACATCTATGGCAAAATCCATTTCTTATCTTACAGATCCTAGAGGGTTATGACATTCTTCTGTATGTGGCCCCTTCCTATAGGAACCAAACACATATCCCAGCCTCATCATGGACTCATATTTCCTTATCCTCTTTCTCTTCTCTAGCCTGTCATCGTGCAAGCTCTAACTTTGATCTGCCTTCTGTTCTCTCTCTCTCTCTCTCTCTCTGTGTGTGTGTGTGTGTGTGTGTGTGTGTGTGTGTGTGTGTGTGTGTAGGTACACGTGCACATGTATGCATGTGCATGTAGAGGTCAGAGAACAATCTTGGCTGTCTTTCCTCAAGCACCATTTACCAAGTAGGTTTTTTTTAAGACAGGGCCTTTTACCAGCCTGGAACTCATGGAATAGGTTAGGCTAACTCTCTAACATCCTCCAGGGATCTCCCTACATCTGCCTTCCTAGAGCAGACAACATTACAAGCAAACTCCTCTATTCCCAGTTTCTTTTGTTTGACCTTTGTTCTGGGCATTAGATTTAGGTACTTATGCTTACAAAGGAAAACACTTTACCTAATAAGCTGTCTTCCCAACTCTCTCTCTTCTGTCCCTTTATGAAGACCCTGTGTTCAGTCTACTCAGTCTACTCAGTATACTCAGTCTACTCAGCCTATTCCTTCTTTCTCAAGACCTTTAACCAGAGCTGCAATGTCTGCCTGACTGCGTTAAGGAATGTCATCTTCACTGGTTGCCTAGACAATGATGTGATGTCTCAGAGGACATGATTCTCCTCTGCCATTCTTACATTTGGCAGTATTGACATATCGCACAAGCGTGAATGTTCCCCACAAAAGGGACTTTGATGCTGTTGAAGATGTCCACCACTGGAGAGCTGGGGATGTGAGGTGTGGCGTGGCCCTCACCTCTGACCTCATCACCTTACAGCATCTAACCTCCTTGTACATCGCAGCTTCTGCAGCCATCAAGTCAAGATGCTGATGAGGTGCAAGATGCCATCGGAGCATCTAAATGTCTTCCATAGTTTCCAATGAGTGATTTGTCAAACTTCTCATAGGGTAGATGTCACAATAGGAAGTTTTCCCCTCACAGACATGGAGGCCAGAAGTCCAAAATCAAGATGATGGAATGGCCATAACCTGTGAACATTTGAGTACCTTTCCCTTGCCACATCCTAAGTTCTGGTGGTGGCTGGTCCTTGGCTTGTGGAATCATCATCTCAAGTCCTTCCTCTTCTATCATGCAGACTGACTTCCCTGTTGTTTCTGTTTATTATTATTACTATTCTTATTACTTTGCTATTGTTGATTTTTGTTTTGTTTTGTTTGGGGGTAAGGGTTTCATGCTGTTAGTTCGGGCTAGCCTTAAACTTTCAATTCTTCTGCCTCAGCCTCCAAAGACTCAAACACTGTTCTATGACTGGAATGATCTTGAACAGCCATATAACTCATAGTCTCAACACTTCCAAGGACTCACAGATAAGACAACCCAACATATTTCATATTGCTTAAGATCTGAACCTGAGAGTCTCTTCTAAGCCTCAGTCCTGTGGCCTGAGTCTAAGGCCCACCTCCCTCCACTCTCTAAAAAGGGTACAGCTCTTCAAGGGTACCAGTCAAAGACACTAAGTAATGAGTATCAGATCCCAGCCATGAAAGACCATGTTTTATTCCATAGGGCATGAAGAAACCTCCTTGACAAATGCTTGTCTTTAGCTTTCTATTTTTGAACTGGAGGGCAGGCCAGGCAGGAGCTGACCCATGGGAGAGCTTGGAGGCTATGTTTTCAGCTGAGGAAAGTGGTCATGAACCTTGCCATTCCCTGATAAACCCAGATGGAAGCCAGGAGCCTTCCGGCCCCACCGCCCTACACACATGCTGCGCACCTGGACGGTGTTCTACCTGTTTACAAATTACCTCTGTTTTCTGCTTGGTTCAGCAGCAACTGTTTACCCTCCCCCGTGATGTAATTAGGGCTTCAGAGTTCACGGGTGCCTATTATGAGCTCTCCTGTGCTTTGTCTTGGCGCTCCGTTTCTGTAGCAGTAATCATATATATATATTAAAATTTGGTATCAATTGTTTGGCTAAATTATGCACAGTGGGCCATCCTAACCTGCCATTAACATAACATATGCTAAACAATGTGTTGATTTTTTTTTCCTCCACTTTTTTTTCTTTCTCCCTGATAATTACACTCCAAAGCATCAATTGCTTATTCGGGCAAATTCAACTTGGAGTTTTTCTCATTTCTTAAAACTTTCAAATAGTCTCGCTGGCAGCAGATGCCGACCAAGCACTCCTTCAGCTGTCTTCCCAGGTAGCAGAGCCCGTTTTCTTGCTGAGAAAGGCAAGTGCCACATAGTAGTCACCACAGGCATCAGGCTTGCCCTGATGCTTCAAGCTGAGACATCCTTTGGGATATTGCCACTGCTATTCCAAGCAGAGCAACACCCAGGCCTTGGCGTGATGATTAAAACTTGCCACAGGTGTCTCTGTACTCATGGCTCCTCTCCCTTTACAAATATATATATATATATAGCAAATCTTTCTAAGGTGACAGGCACTGTACTGGACATGAGCATACAAAAAGACTTAAAGTGACAGGTTTCGGGTCCTCTGACAATTTATAATCTCCTGCGAGGAATCTGCAATTTATTTTTCTCAAAGGAGTTATTGAATAAATGTTTTAAGCTCTGTGGGCTGCGTGATCCATCTCAACATTCATGCCTGTGTGCCAGCAAAACTTTTATCTACAACAAGAATCAGGCCACATTTGCCAAAGTTCATTCCGGTGTCCCGGGCAGGGAATATACCCAAGCAATTAAGTTTTATTTGTAAATAAATTAGTTGTGTTTTCTGTGCACGAGTGTTTTGACTGCAATCATGTGTATGCACCATATGAGACCATGTGAGATTTGAGAGGGTGTCAAATCCCCTGAAACCAAAGTTACACAATCAGACTTGTGAGCCGCACATGAGGGCTGGAAACCAAACCCAGGCCTTCTTTGAGAGCACTTAGTGTCCTTAACCACTGAGCCATTTCTCCAGCCCCTATGATTTAGCTTTGTTGATAATGGTATGCTTGGACTATGCTATGTGGCTTTACTCAGGGAGACATGAGCAAACAGTTATTCATCCCAGAGAAGGGTTTCAACGAGTATGCAAGAAATGATTGAACATAAATCCAATTAGTGAGTGGCTGAGTTTACTGGCCTTAATTGTAAGAGCATAGGTAAGTAAGTAAGTAAACAATAGCGTCACTAAAAATCCTACCCCCATGTGGATAATGATCCACAAAAGTTGTACCCTTGTGGCCCCCTCTGTCCCCCTGGAGCCTCCTGCCCTACTTCCAAGCATATCTCCTTGTCAGTCTCTCCCCAGAAATTGTTGCTATGTATGTAACCTTGGAAGGAGCCTGTGAGTCTTGTGATTTTCCTAAACTTCCTGAGCCTTGTATGTTTCCTTGACTCCATGAGTCTTTTGAGCCTCTTTTTTTCTCCAGGAGAGAAGGTGTCAATTCTGGAGTTGCAGCAAACTGACACTGCAGTTAGTGGGAGGAAAGAGATAAGGACCTGATATAAACACCACTATCCTACTGCAGAACACCAGGGTACATGCTCAAAATGAGTCCGCACTGGTCTCATGGATGAGTCCACAAAGGAATGGAACCAAAAAGATCCAAAACTGAGGGCATTGATTATTCCAGACAGTATATAACCTATGTCTAGTATGCTTGGGACAGTCCATAGAGTGTGACCTGGGAGGCCCAGCTTCAGTGGCAAGTTAATAGGGATCCCTGGGTTTACAGTGGAGTCAAAACTCCAATACTGAGCAGTGAGCAGTGTGCAACCATGGGGTAGATGTCAGGGTGGTAAGACTATGTGGATACAGGGGAAATACACATGGAAGTACTCCAGGACATGCTTAACATTACCTGGAAGAGAAGAGAATGAGTTGGGGCTTTGGAATGAGAAGAGGTCCTTTAGGTCATTAGAGTTTGAAAGGATGCCCCATAGGCCAATTGTGGTTCTACCGCAGTGTAATAAGTGGATTCCCAGTACTAATTTCTCACGTCCATGGGGACTTCTGTAGAGGTAGGCTGGACTGTGCTGGTCTTAAACTGGGCTCTGTTAGTTATTACAGATATTATGCCTAGCTCAGTTTGCTTCTCTATCTCTGCATCACGTGGGGCTTCTGCTGTAGGCTTAATGTGGATGCAACACTTTACCTGGAGTGGTGGTTCTCCACATATCTCTCATCCTCTAGAGATCAGCAAAGCCCATCTATTTCTCCTGACATCAGCAGAAACGGAAGACAGCAAGTGGACACACAGGAGCCTCCTTGGGATCTAGGCTCAGAACTGTCAGGAGTTCCGGTTAGAAACTTTGAACAGCTGTTCACTAAGCCTGCGCCGATCCGATGCAGAAAACTACATTCCCCAGCATTCCTTGCGTTTAGGAATGGTCATGTGTCTGAGCAATAATCTCAGGCTCTGGCAACCTTGAGAAGCTTCTTTGATCATTGCAAGCCACAGGGTGGAGGGAGCCTGTGTCCCTGGAACACTGTTTGGAAGTGAGTGAGTGAGTAAACAACTTACCAGATCACCTATTTTGGATTATACGTCAGTGAAAAACAAACTGTCAGTTTATTTAAAACATTATGTAATTGGGTTTTCCCTACATGACAATAAAAATAGTCAGTGACTCTCTTTTTCCAAGAGGATTCTTTTCTCACCACAGTCCAGTTCCTCCTCTACGGATTTTTCCTCCCAACGGGATCAAATTTCAAACCACATGTACATTAACTAATTTTAGGGAACACCCAATGGACAGGGGTGGAATTCACACCTATTTATTTCATTGGGATGATAACAAATATAATGGCTAGTGCTTCCTGGGTAATAGCCCTGTGGTTAGGCCTAAGTGGATCGGAGGGCTGTGGTGCTCAATTTGAGTGAAGGCCCTCAGATGGTGACAGATTCTCATGGCTGCTAATCTCAGCTGTAATTTCTCACTTCTCCTCACCGGCTTCACTTTTTATGGGGTTTATATTGATGAATGCAGATGATAACTGTCAATTCAGCTTGGAAAGCCTGGCATGAGAATTTTAACAACCCAGGTTGTATTTCCCAAAGGCAGAGAACAAGGCTCTTGGCCTTCACAGGTCCAGCCTATTTATCCACTCCTTCTCTTTCCTCTTCTCCTGAACCTATGTTAGCCCATGGATTTTGTCAGATTAATATTTCTACAGTAATTACAATGCAAACCACTACAGTTTTTTTTAAAGTTTTTTTTTTTAAGTCTGTACTACTTCATATTCAATCCAAGTGCAAAGAAAAAGGCCTACAAGAGTCTCCATCTTCTTGTGCAGTGGCCTCTCCCTCTTATCAGGAATTCCAGACATATGACTTACTTTGCATAAATAGGATGTGTCTTTTCTGTGGCTTCACCATGACCATCGAGACTGTCTAAGGTTGTCGTGGTTTTCCAGAGCTACACAGTAGTTCCAGTGAGACCCAGAAAGAATGTCTGTGTCCTCGGGGGGATGGGGAAATGGCAGGACCAGGTGGGGACACAGGAACAGAAGAAAGCATCTAGACGAGGAAAAGAAGCCTTTTCACTGTTTTTATTTCCCCCCCTCTAAGGGCATGTCTGAATCTGGCTTCTGTTGCCATGATAAATACCCCACCAGAAAGTAACTCAGGGGAGAAAGGGTTCATTTGGATTACAGTTCAGAGGTGATGGTCTGTGACTGTCAAAAGGTGAGGGCAGAAGCTTGAGGCAGCTAGCTCCATCAACCCCACAGTCAAGAGCCGAGAGTGGGCACCCATACACTTTGCTTACTTCTTCTTATGTTCAGCTGGCATGGTTCTTCACTTTTACACAGTGCAGGGTCCAGCTTATGAAAGGGCTCCACCCACACATAGGATATGTCTATATGTCTTCCCCCATCAATTAACAGTCAAGACAGTCTCTCATAGACATGTCTGCAGATCATTGCTCAATTAAGATTCTCTTCCCAGGTGATTCTATCTTGGGTCAAGTTGCCAGTTGAAGCCAGTCAACACGAGGAACAACCTTGAAGCTATGTTTTTAGGGAAAGTTAATGCATCACTTTTTCTGTCTTTTTACTTGGTCCAGCTCAATGGGGAGGCCATGTGCTTCTATATACTTGGAATAGCAGATAGATGGACAGGGCAGGGTGTGTTTTCTTACTGAGTACACGCAGCAATATTAAAGTCTTGAATCCCCTGCTACATATATTTATGTTGAGATTTGATTTCCACCAATGAGAAGCCAAGTGAAGCCATTATAATGGGTTTCTACATCACATATCACCTCCACACACACAGGAGGGAATAAGGCTGGAGTGAATTTTAAGTAGCTAAAGTTTTACCAGCCTGCGAATGTATATCCAATTCAATTTCTAGAAAACTTTAGATTAATTAGGTTTATAATTTGCACAGTAAGGCAATGTAAATGTGTTGCTAGCACTTGAGTTTTTGCTTAATCCTCTGAGTGGATATTTAATCTTTTTAATATTAGAATTAAAGCAACTCGGAAGATATGAATGTTAATCTAATTATATTCCGATCACTTTAATTTCTCTAATGTTTTAAACAACAGAACAACTTTACAAATTGGTTTAGGTTGGGGAACCTTTGAGAGGGTCCTGCATCTCATCAGCAAGTGGGTAGTCTAAGGGATCTGGGTTTGGAAGAACTACCTTAAGTTTATAGTTATGCAAATGTGAGCCGTCAATCCCAGAGGAGCCCCGCACTTACAAGGTGTACTGGAGAAATTTCCCAGCAGCTGCACTTTAGCGAGGAGGAACCCACCAACAGGAACACCGAGATGAGCAAACAGCTCAATGGCACCTCAGCCATACAAAGCCAGAGCTTTCAGAGAGTCTATGATGAGTTGGAAGATTTTTTTCTCTTCTTTTTTGCTGCTGTTATTATTTCAAAGAGAGTGGGAGGGGGGAAAAGAAGAATCAGAGTAGGACGTGAACAGTGCTTGCAGATTTTATCACCTCATTATAATTGATATCTGCTCTCTGAGCCAATAAAAGGAGCAGTATTCGGCACTAGCGGTATAAAACCTTTAATGTTTTAGGCTGTCAGGAGTTGGCCGAGGTGAGGTTGACATAATTATCAGCTGAATAGATCAGAATATAAGGTTTTTACCTCCCCTAAAGCATGCTGCAACAGAGAATACTCCAGAAATGAGGAAAGGATTCATCAAGTGTCTGCAGGATTGCTCCCGGCTTCGAGCTTGTTGTAGTTAAGTCTGCAAAAACACCACCAAGCTTTCCTGTTTCTTGGCATTCTGGACAAATTTTCTAGACAGGCTTGCTTCCTGAAGAAGGGGCAAGTCTTCAGGATAACAATGTGGAGAAGCCCTTCCCAATGGTGCTCACTGGCCTCTCCTACATGGTAAGCAGAATTCATCCTTCCCGTGTGGAACTAATTATGTATTTTCATAAATGAAAAGGTGATGGAAAAGAAGCCAAGGTTGTGTTATAAAATGAACCATAAGTTTGAAAATTAGGAACATTTCCAATGCATAGCAAGCAAGATCCCCCTCTGTCCCATATTCTGAGAGCACTTTACGTATTCATTACATGGGCAGTAGCCCCACTGGCCTGTAGACTAGTGAATCACTTTGATGGACCTGCTCTGAGGGTGGGGGTAAACACAGACCTAAAATGGCATCCAGTGCCAGTGACTCTGAAACTGAGAAATCATTAAAGGACAAAACAGAAGGGACACAAAAACTCCTTCTCGGGTATCAACTATCTAATGGAGCAGAGCAACCAGTAACACAGATCTCCAGGCCACGGGCTAATTTGTTTTACATTGGTGTTTGGTTAACATTGTATATTTGCCACATGGTAAACATAGAAGATGAACGCAAGCATGTTGCTACCTACTCTATAGGTTCAGGGCTGAATTCAGGTAGCACCTGCTGAGGTTTCTAGGTTCTTGTGTCCTGAAGAAATAAATTGGATCCGAGGACACATGAAGAGAGACAATGAAGAAGAAGGAGAAGGAGAAGGAGGAGGGGGGAGGGGAAGGGGAAGGGGAAGGGGAAGGGGAAGGGGAAGGGGAAGGGGAAGGGGAAGGGGAAGGGGAAGGGGAAGGGGAAGGAGAAGGAGAAGGAGAAGGAGAAGGAGAAGGAGAAGGAAGGGAGGAGGAGGAGGAAGAGGAGAAACTGGAGGACTAATGATCTGAGAAAGAAAAACAAAAACAAATAAACACATGCTCAGAAACATTTGTGCCGCAGGTGAGTTCTGATTCTCTTGAGGGAAGCTGCACGGGATTTGCCTTCTCTTGGGTGGATATAACAAATAATTTCTGTGTGTTGCATGTGGCCCGGGTAGGGAAGGGTTTCTAGTCTTTCTCTGACAACTGGCTCCTTTCGTATATTAATCTTTTAAAAATTAGGTTTATTTGAGGCTGAGAGATGGTGCAGCAATTCAGAGCACTTGGCGTCCTCCCAGAGGACCCAGATTAGGTTCCGAATACCGAGTGGTGACACCTAGCTATAAGTAATTCTAGTTCCAGGAAATCCAACACCTTCTTTCAGCCTTCTTTTTTCATCCATGTAAGAAAAACACATATAAATAAAATAAAAATAAATCAGTCTTTGGAATTAAGGTATGTGGTGTGTGTGTGTGTGTGTGTGTGTGTGTGTGTGTGTGTAGTGTGGTATGTGTATTGTGTATGTGTGTGTATTTTGTGTGGTATGCGTCAGTGTGTGCGTAAGCCTGCCTATAAACTTTTGATTGCCCTTCACCCCCAGATCACCAGTAACTGATAAAGGCTCCTCTACCCTCCAGAGCCCCTCCCTGTTCAGCTGTTTCTTAAAGAAGAATAAACATCCATAGTACATACCTTCTAATGTAAAAGATCCTGGCTAGCAAGCATAATCTCCATATGTGCCCTATAGAAGTATCCACTCACAGATTCTCTCTTCCTGAAAGTCAGGGTCAATGGACAACCTCTTTGCTCTGAGGATGCTGAGCCCTAAGCTGGACTCTTTCCTTCTTTTTATTGGTTTGTGGTTGGAAGCAGGGTGGGGGTGATGGGGGGAATCAGAAAGAGCAGCCCTTTGGCTGTGTGTTTCTTCTAAGTACTGGACTCTCTCTTTCAGCATCTTCCGTTCTCTGCTCTCGTGCCTAATCTGTTTAGCGAGTATTTTCCATGGAGTGGCGGCTTTATTGGCAGAACTACTAACTTTAATAGCAGAGTTTAGCACAACTCAGCTCGTAAAAAACTCAGTCCCCCTAGTAAATCCTCCACTTGCAAAGCTGTCTGTCAGCCCTCAGCAGTCTCTTTAACGGCTGTTTCCCTGCTTCTATTTCTTTCTTTCTTTTTTTTTTTTTGTTTTCTTTGTTTGCAATTTGTTATTTGTTTGTTTGTTTTGTTTTGTTTTGTGAAACAGGGGCTCCCTCTCTCTGTGAGGCCTAGAGTGACCTCAAAGTCCAAATCCCCTTTCCTCGGGCTCTGGAGTGCTGGGATGACTGGCTTGCACCACCAAGCCACACCTCTCTGTTTTTTCTTCTTTCTTTCTTTCTTTCTTTCTTTCTTTCTTTCTTTCTTTCTTTCTTTCTTTCTTTCTTGCTTTCTCTCTCTCTCTTTCTTTCTTTCTTTCTTTCTTTCTTTCTTTCCTTCCTTCCTTCCTCCCTCCCTCCCTCCCTCCCCCTCCCTCCCCCTCCCTCCTTTCTTTCTTTCTTTCTTTCCTTCCTCCCTTCCTCCCTCCCTCCCTCCCTCCTTTCTTTCTTTCTTTCTTTCTTTCTTTCTTTCTTTCTTTCTTTCTTTCATTCTTTTTCTTTGACAAAGTCTGGTGTAGCTTAGGCTGGCTTTTGTGCGGCCAAAGTCAAATAACCTTGACTTTCTGACTCTTCCTCCCTCCACCACCCAAGTGCTGAGATTACTGTTGTGCTCCACCATGCCTTATGCCAGATCTGTGGCTTTGTGCACTTTAGGCAAACACTCTTCATTCTAAGCTGCAGCCCCAAACCCCTTTTCTGTTCTCAGAGAGTTTGATCATGACACTTACTTTAAATCCAAAGAGTCAGCATTTTTTTTTCCAACTTGAGGTTACTCAAGATTTCTTAAGCTTGGGAATGGGACCTAGGGAATCCTGAAGAATGGGGAACTCTCTAGAACCTTGGAATATTAGTACTTTCATAGAAGAAAATCTGTACAGCAGGAAAGAGGCATAATGGGCATAAGGGATTCCCTGTCCTGCCCTGTAGTTTCAATGTAGGTTAAGTGTCGTTTGTGGTAGAGGGATGACATGGGACAAATGTATTATTTACTTACTCATCTCTTGAGCCCAAACTCTCAATCTCGGCAATTCTAAAATGAGATTGGATACATCTTTGCAGTTAGGACTGTTCTGTACATCGAATCATTAGGCATCTGACAGCACCTCTGGCCTTAGCTCTGTACCTGCCAGTAACACCCTTCCCTTAGACCAGACAGATGATAAACAGCATCGTTAAACATGACAGTGTCCCCTCCCTTGCTCCCTTGAGATTGATTTTCTCCTCACACCTCTGACTCATCCTGTCTTTCTTTCTAAGTTTATATTACCTTTAAAACGTGTGGAAATTTGAACTTAATCCCATTTAAAGAAAGACAATCTGCGTTTTCCAAATTGTTATTCCAAAAAAAAAAAAAAAATCAAAGCTAAAACAGTTTTCGTGTTTCAGCACTTGAAGCCTTAGAATATGGTGCTAAAATGAAGAATACACTTACATGCCTCCAACTGCCAGACATCGATTATCTATTGCTTTCCAGAACGCCATTGTCAATATTGTTCCCCGTTCCAAGTATGGAGGAAAAAAAATATGAAAGTTCTAGAGAGTGCCAGAAGTGATTTTGCAGCCCGTGGGGGCAGAATGGAGGCGCTTAACCCACTAATCCAGGATGGCTGCTCGGGGAGTGCTCAGCTGTTTCTCAGAGGCACTGAGAGCACTTCAGAGTGTGGAGCGGAGTTATAGTTCTGTTAATGGTAGAGGCAACAATTGCCTGCACCTCTTTCAGATACATCGCCAAGTCTTCCAGCAGCAAGCTCCGATATGCCAGCCGGCTTGCCCCAGCATGGGGGCACGAATTGGAGTGGAAATCAATGGGCTAGCATTCCCATGCAATTGCCCCAAATTATCGAAGAGAGGAGAAGACCACTGTAATTCACCGGTGACAGCATTTTTACCGACTGTTTTTTTTTTTTTTTTTTTTTTTTTGGCTAAGCATTCGTTTGGCGTGATCCGTTCAGTTCTCAGGCCCCGTCTCATCAGAGTTCTTGCGTAAATACCATTATAACCATGGCTGTGTTTCCCTGTCAGTGAACAGAACCAGATCTGGAAGTTTGATCTTCCTTAACACCTGCATCGGCCATAGGATACTTGGTGACTGCTGGGGGACACTACCAACAAACATCTGACCCCTGAAAGACAACCTGAACTGACCCCATCTCCTACCAAGTCCCTGCTAAGTAGAACGCAGAGACATTGCTCTGTGTTGCTGCCTAGTTTGTGGTGTTCTTCCCAGGGAGCTCAGAGTCCCATCAGTAGACGATCTCAACCATCAAGAAGGTGAATCCAGGCATTGGAAATATAGGTCAGCAACTAATAGCAGCCCATTGCTGTTGCAGGAGACTCAAGTTTAGGTCCCAACACCCATGTGTTGTACTTCACCACCATCTATAACTCCAGCTCCAGGGGATCGCTCTGGCCTCTACAACACCTGCGCTCACATGCCCAAACCTACATAGAGACATATATGTATATACATTATTTCAAAGCAAACATTGTAAGAGAAGCCACCAAGGGCTGATTACGAATTCCAGCTCTGCCATCTTGCTGGCCTGCATGACTCCTTCCCCACCTTCTTAGCTCTGTGTCATCTGAATTCTCTCCGTGACGACAACATGGCATGGTCACTTCTCTATGTTGTATTTAAAAATAACTTTGCCATCATAAATTTTGCCTGATGTCCCAAAGGCAAAATGTAATTAACCAACTGAATCTCACTTTGGCTGTGTTAAGCCCCTCATGTCTGCTTCACTCACTAGTCTCTGCCTGTACACAGGCAGTGCACAAGACATAACTTCACCAGAGACACACCCAATTTCTATAAAAATTGAACGTGTGTCTGAAGTTCAGGTTTTACTGCAGATCTGTCAAGGTCTTGTTGCTGCTGTTTTGTTTGGGGCTGTGCAGAGGTAGGAGTCAGGATATTACACACACAGACACACACACACACACACACACACACACACACACATCATTTTATCGGCTGACAATTCTGTTTCCAGATCAACTAAAGACGACCTCATCTCCTCTCTACACACTTTAAACCCAGGGAGACCTGGGAACACCGAGCAGCAAAGGGGGTGCTGAGTGCCTCAAAGCTGATTGTTAAAAACGATGACTGTGGAACAGGTTATAGTTGCTTGTCAATAGCACCCATGTTGATAACACCCAAGTCGATAACACCCAAGTCGATAACACCCATTTCCGGAGATGATTATCAACTCCGTGCCTCATGGGAAATCCCTCCTCTGGAAAAAGGACATTTAAAATTAATGTGAGATTATGTTTTAACTTAATTTACAGGGAGTCCCAAACAAGTGGGAGAATTAGGGAACAATAATTGTGTTTGTAACAAATTGATTTCAGGCTAAAATCACATGAATATGATGCTATAGTTTATTGTCGTCTTGAAACGTGCAGTTTTGCCATAAAACACAGGGTAAAGACACTCTCATACTGAAGCCCTTAATCTAGTGTGTAATTTCGTAAGTGAAGACATTAACTATATTGTCAATTACCTGCTACCTGCTCTGAAACACAGGGACTACCAGGAAAGGTGTGACTTCTGCAGCATGAGAAAAAAAACAAAAAAACAAACAAACAAACAAACAAACAAACAAAAAAAAACCTCAACCTAGCTGAGAATTTGCTCGTAGGGTCAGTCAAGAAAGGAGGGCAAAGATGAAGAGACACTTTGTCCATCCAGTCAACCTGCAAGGTTCTGATTGGTTCTTTTCTTAAGCTCTTGCCATGTTTATCGATGACAGTGTTACCTTTGTGCTACTTAAAAGATACTTTGTATCCCTTCCTCCTTCCCTCCCTTCCTTTTTTTTCTTTCTTTCTTCTCCTTGAAGCATTACTTTTGGTCCCCTAAGTTCACTCATTTAGTCTGTCCTTGGTAATTCTTCATCAAACGGGCCCCATTTTATCCCTTTAAAGAAAAACCACAAAGCTGATAAATAACAGACCAAATTAGGCTGTAGCTGACTGTATTTCTGGATGTGAACCAGATGTGTAGTTAATTTGTCACTATTCCATATCCTCACCTGCATTTAGAGGGAGGCTTACAGAGCCCTCTCTCTCTTTCTGCTGCTTCATTTCCTTGAACGTGGTGAGACCAGATCCACAATCATCCCCCCCTCCCCACCTCTCAAAACATCAGTTTTGGAAAAATGCAGATTCTGCCAGGCAACAAGTGAGGACAGACTGGCTTGGGGTTTACAGCACATGCCTCTCTCCGATGGGACACTGGCCACAGGCTGTGGCTTGCTGAGAATCTGGAATAGCTAGGTGAAGTAGGGAATGCAGATGCCCTGCTTTCTGATGCCCCTGCCAACGTAGAGGAGCTTTAGACTGTGGCCTGTGCCTTGGAACCTTTTCAATGTGTGCTTAGTAGAATCTCATTACGCCCGACCAGCACTTACTGGGAATAACTAGCAAGCTCACACCCTTTTATGTCAGGGCCTGGCACGCCAGGAAGAAAGCTGAGAAATACATTTTACCTACTCAGAAGTTACTGGACGCTTTCGGAATATTCCTTGGTCTCATTTTACAAAGTCACTTACAACTGGAGCTGCAGCCTCGTTTTTATTTAATGTAAACCACGAGGACATTGGCAATATATGGAAAAGCACTTCAGGAGCTGTGGATGTCACTCAGGTTGGCCCGGTGCTTGACCTAGTATGCAAGAACCTTGGGTTGGATTCCCAAAGCCCTACCAGATATCAGGTGGGGTGTCACATGACTTTAATCTCAGCACTCCTGAGGTGAAAGCAGGAAGATCAGGTTCTCAAGGGCATCCTAGCATAGAGAGTCGAAGGCTAGCCTGGGCTATGTGAGACCTTGCTTTGAAAAAAAAAGTTTCATTGCATTCTTTTTATTTTTTAAGATTGGCAGTGTCTCTGTGTGTATCTCCACACAGCTATGTGTGTGCTGTGACTTGAGTGGATGATAGCCTGTGAGTGTCACAACCGATCCATGCTTATTATGTGCTAAAGGCTCTTGTGAGAAACCCCCCTCCACCCCCAATACCATGAAATAAATGTTGTAATTATTGTAGCGGAGAGAACATAAGCATAGAGATGTTAAAGAACGAGCCACACCAATGATGGCAGACCCTTTTTGGCAGAATCCAGACTTGCAAACTCACACTGCATCTAAGGCCATCCTAGGGGCACATCCCTTGGATGCTAAAGAGACCCACTATGTAGTTACCTTGGGATTAAGGACCCTGTTAATCCCAAGGTAACAACTTGAGGTTAAGGAACAAATAATAACTGTATTTTCTACTGGGTGCTAGTCCCAAACCTGTCTTACTTGTCTAAAATGTTACGAAGACCCATGGAAAGCTGCTCCCAGTTCAAAAGGACCTAGCTTTGGTCAGTTTGGTATACCATTCAAGAATGTGGAGATGTACTTGCCTTGGCAAGCCTCCTTGTCATCTTGAAAAGGGCCTCACATAGCCCAGACTAGCTTTGAATTCATGTAATTGAGGATGACCTTGAACGTCTGACCATCTTGCTTCAAATCCCCCAGTGCTGGGATTACAGAAGCACACCATGTTGTCCTGTTTATGGGGTGCTGGGGACAGGACCCAGAACTCCACACACGCTAGGCAGGCACTGTACCGACTGAACCTCATCTCCAGCTCTGTCTTCTCTTCTTGAAAACAGTCAACTCTCTGACAAAATGCTAATTGAAGGGGGTGGGTGGTGAAGGGATGGAGGCACTCTACACTCGGTGACCACAGCTGCTGCAGCTGTTGTTTAACACTGGACTGGATCCATTGACAAAGACACACTGGACTGGGTCAGACTCAGAGCTGGGTCTTTGGACATTTACGGTCTGAGGCTTCATGGTGGCTGATTGACAGTTACACCGGCTCCTAGGAACCAGGCACACTAAACAGGAGAGATGGAGAAAGTGAGGGTCGGACTTGCACTGTCCTGCTCCCAACCCTTGCTTGGAGCTGCTCCTCTTCTAGTGGCTTTGAACGTCTCTGTCTGCACAGTAACAGCGAGCTGAGCTCATGCCCATCTCTGGCTGGCATTGTTCTGGGGTCTTTTTGCATATATCGCCTCACGTCCTGTAAAGAACAGAGCAGACTTCCATGGTGGATACTCATATTCTATCCCCTTTATCTTAACAGAATGCGTAGTTACTGTAGACCACCATCCTACTGGAAAAGGTCTCAGCGACTGCATCCTATTTCCAGCACCCGTGGGCCTGGGAATCATGTTCTCTGAGAGAAAAATGACTGAAAAGACCTGTGTGCATAAAGGGTTTAGGCTTGAAAGTGTGAAGGTGGACTGTCCTTTCCTCAGTCCATTCGGTTTCAGAGCCTGGAATGGCTGGCTGCCCCTAACTCAAGGAGGGGAGGGCGGGGAGAAAGATGTCAAGCAGGCAAGGAGCATCAGCTCACCCCACGGTGCAAATCCGCAATGAAACCCGCCGTATTCTTGGTTCCGCGTTTATTAATAAAATGCCCAGTACCTTCTGGCGTGTGCTTTGAACTGCTTTTAATTATCTCCAGTTGGATGGAGAAAAGGTAATGGGGACCTCATAATCGCCGTGGAGGGAACGATTGGAATTTTATTTCCGTGGGGGGAAGGCAGACATTGTTTGCCAGAGGAGCCGAGAGGCCTCTTTCAAAGTTGAGGACACTTCCCGGTACCACACAGCGTAAATCACTGTGCAAACCACGCGATTATCCCCTGCAGAGGAATCGAGTGTGTCTTTATGGGATTCTTCACCAAGCACTTAGGAATAATCTGATATAAAACAGCAGGGTGGAGCGTAATGACAACTTCAAATTAGTTTAATGAATGTTTACATTTAAAGGGGGGGTTGGCTTTTCTACAATCCTGAAAATACAAAATGACAGCTCTCTCTCTCCCACCCCCCATTTCTGTCTGTTCTGGTAACCCCCACCCCCTTTTTCTTTTTTTTTCCAGCCCTGGGAGAAAGGTGGCTTAACCCTTTCAGCCCCAGGGCTCCTCTCAAGGGAGTTCCCCTTTGTTCAGCTTGGGTAAGAGCAAGTCTCAAACAGTTGTCCGTAAGTATCCCTGTTGTACATGCCTGGTCAGCTTTGGGAAAACATCTGGTTTAAGTCAACTCTGACTCCATCCAGGAAAAAAAAAATTCCTGGCTCTCCACCTGCTCAGGGGTCAGTCACCCACCCACATCAGGCAGAGATGGATGATGGTCTGCAGATGCCCAGGGTATTTTTAGCTGCATGTTGGCAGGTACCTCGCTTGTTGAATGCAGCATGGAAGTGAGGGTGGGGGGAGGCGTGGGGGGAGTTGATATGCCATCATGTTATTTAAAACTAGGGTGGGTGCCGAAGCCCTTACCAGATCTGTCCTAGGCTGCTGGGCTAATTCCCTACTTCTAATGAAGAAGGATTTGAGTTGGCCGAAGAGGGAGAGTTGGGAATGTTCCCATCACTCACGTCATGAGGAGTACATCTCAAGCTGCTTAGTCCAAGGAACAGCATTCGCCTTCAGATCTGGTTATCCAACCTAAGCTGCCCTATGCTCTTGAAAGCAACATTCCAGCATGTTCTTAGCTGTGTTTCCAAGCGCGAATATTTCCTGTTGGGCCAGTTTTTGGCCCCCTGACATTCTGACAGACCCATTTCTATCCTAAGGTTGCCAGCCTGCATATAGAATGTGAGTTGCAGGTTGTACAGTTTGAGCCAGGTCTATGGGAACAGTATGGAGAGCATTAAAGCAAGAAACAGAACACAAATGGTAACCCCAAGGGGATGGAGTACGCAGGAGTATCGGGAGAGGCAAGGGGCAATTCCAAAGGCCGATTTAGAAGCATGTGCCAGTCCGCTTTGGCCTTGTGGGCATGGTTAGAGAAGTCCAACATACCCATGACATTGTTGTTTTTGCTTCTCTCCCATGCCTGACACGCCAGCACCTCAGGAAACCACAGTGGACCGTCCATAGCCTCCAGGAGTAAAAATAGTTCCTCACCGGAGTAAGGCCACTTTTCTGTGAAATCTAAGGACTTAACAACCCAGTTAGTCAATAGGGCTCGTGCTCCATGAGGGCCCAAATCAGTTTTGAAGTGGGATTTGTCAAAGGCAACAAGATTACTCCGAAGCAAAAGGCTGGCCCTCTCACCTAACTTGAATGTTGCGTGAATCCAGCCCCTCATTTTCCTGGAGGTTTCTCTAGCCAGGCTGTTGGAGGAGAAGTTGCCAAATATTTGTGGATTTTAGAAGTCTTAGAAGTGGCCAGAACTTTCTAGTTCTCCAGGAGGCACTACAATCAACCCCTTGTCTGGGGTTTATGTAAATGATCTTTGCAAACGATCCAGCTCTAAGGAGCTCGCTTTCATCAGAGGCAAAGGCATTTCATAAGATATACTTTATACAAAGTCAGGGTCCAAGAGTAAGTAGGGTGTTGGAGCAGAGCTAACTGTCATGGCCTCGGCTTTCATCCTTTAGAATGCTTGTGCAGTTGAACTGAGGGACAAGATCACCATGACAGTTCAAACCACTGGGTCAAGGACCCTGTGAGCGCCCCTTTCAGGGATAAATTTGTAGTATATCTCCCTGTAAAAACAGATGCCACCCCAAAGGCAGTTTTGAAGATTAAATGAGATAGCACATGAAGATCACTTGAACACATGAAGAACAGCACCCATAGTGACAACACCACCTGTGTCAGCACATGTGTCATAGACTAGACATGTGACAGGAGACAGGAGGGTAGGAGCACCTGTATCATCACTGGGAACTCTTGCTCCTGGCCCTCCTGTGATTTATCAAAGGTGGCAAATAGTTTTCCTGGGAAGAGTTGAGGGTGAAGCAATTGTTTGGGTGTCTACTACCTTGTGGTGTTCCTTTGAGGGCTGGAATGAGAGAGGGTGACTGCAGAGAATCAATCCTAAGCACGAGGACAGGGCTCATGGTCTCAAGAAGGGAGGATGAGACCATTAGTCTAGGTGATGCATCAGGAAGTAAGAAGAAATGAACTCAGCCTGTAAATTGTTTGCCCAGGAATGGCATGCCAACAGCCAATGCGTGGAGAAAGAGATAGATAGAGAGAGAGAGAGAGAGAGAGAGAGAGAGAGAGAAAGAACGTGAGAAAGGAGATGCTCAGTAGAGGAAGGAAGGAACCATGAGGTTCTGATGGTTAAGTCAAAAGTGACCTGGGGTGGGTGGTTTATAGGCAAAGGAGCTGTGTGTACCAGTACACCAGTACACACCTGCATAAAGGTGCAGGGACATTTGCAAAGATGCAGGGTTTGGTGGGATGCTTGGACAAATACCCGACCGAGCACATCCATAGCTGGGACTCAATTTCAGCACCCAGTTGACACTTGCTTTTGTGAGTCTTTGTAGGTGTGTTCGTGTGTGTTTGCATTTGTGTGGGTGTGTAAGCACTTGTGCACACTTAACCTATATGGAGGCCAGAAGACAACCCTGGGTATCATCACTCATGTTATCAATTTATATTTTCTTTTTAAAGACAGAGTCTCCCAGTGGTCTGGAGCCCAGCCAGCCACAGGGAACCCCCTGAGATTACACAGGTACAGTTGTGCACAGCCCCTCCCCACCCTTTTTTTAACATGAGTTCTGGGATAGCAGCTCCTCCTGCTAGCAAGGCAAACATTCTACCCACTGAGCTTTACTTTTGGTGAGAGTTTTGTGCTCAGCTGTTAACTGTTCTTTCAGAAGCCTGGAGTTAGTCCCCAGCACCCCAGTCAGGTGGCTCACATATGCCTGTAACTTAGAATCCGGCGCCCTCTTCTGGATTCCATAGATACCTGCACTCACATGTACATACCCACCACGCAGACAAACCACACAATTAAAATATAATGAAACCCCAAAACGTTAAAGCTTTTGCTTTTCCTTACTATGGGAAAATTCAGAAAGACAGTAAGTAAAAACCTGGCGGGATTTCGATGAATTAGTTAGTTAATAATAAGTTATGATTAATTAATAAATTAAGCTTCCGGAATTTTCTTTAGTTCTCATGACCAGTGTTCCTAGGCATGGCCCTTCAGTGCTTTAGAATGCTTCCTTAGTGTCCATATTACCCAGGTGCCACCCCCTCCTGAACTAAACATCTAACCCAAGACCAATCTTTTCATCGTGATTGCTGGAGCTTTGATAATCCACCTCAGCTTCATCTCCAGGCTGGTCTCCGTCTCCTGCCTTCCCTTTCCACAGACCTACTGATGTCTCTTTTCTTTGGGCTTGTGACCTTTGAACTGGCACTCCCCAAGTCCCATCCCCACAGTCACACAGGGCTGGTTTCCGCTGGTTGTTCTCAATCACCCCACCCTCTTCCCATGTCACAGTTGTCACAGGCAGTAATTGTCTTAATTGTCACTTGCTTACCATCTGTGTCTTCCCCTGGAAGACTATGGTCTCCATCGGGGTCAGGGACAGGAGCCTCATGCTCAATACTGCAAACAGCATCTCGAATGTATGCTTGGGCACTGCTGAGCTGCACCCAGAGTCTTCTGGGTAGGGCAGCAAATGAGAGGGGGAATGATTTCCAGGAAGTCGCCTTAAATTTTCTTGCCCCAAAGGCTCACCTCTCTAGAGCTGTCAAGGCCCTCTGAAGCCAACAATGGCAGCCCCACTGTTTGAGGGTCCACCCATTTCAATAGAGGAATTTCAATCTGCCTTCCTCTAGGGATCTCCTCCCCTCCGCCAGAAAAGGCTTTGCTTTGTGGGAAACCATCCCGAGAGTCAGATAAGGGACCATGTACTTGTGGCTTGTCAGCACTTCCTACCCTCGCTTCTGGAAGTTTGCATCCTAATTTTGATGGTAGTTGCAGCACCCACTGGTACCCATTGTCATTTACCACAGTAATGTCTGGCAGATGGTCTGGCTGGGTGACAGAGATGACGGGTGACCATACTTCCCTCTGTCTGGGAACTCTCCTGGGCTCCAGCCAGTGATGCCACCCTTATTATGGAGTCTCTCTTAAATACCCACTTTATTAAAGAAAGAGATCTTCCCAGAATCCAGGGTATTAAACAGTCCCTTTTCTTATCTCCAGGTTCTGATCCCTGCCCTGGCTTGCTTTGTTCTTCCTAATGTTTCCATCCATCACTGCACGTGTTACTTGTTATCGTTTGGTTTTTGTCTTTTGTTTTGTTTTGTTTTGATATTTAGGGGCTGGTCTCCCCTTCTACTAGCAGGTAAACCCTCCACACCGTCTTCCTCATCCCTGCGTCGGGTCCCGGCAAATGCACAGAAGTGCTCAGTCGACACCCGTTTGGCTGAAGGGAGTGAAGCACCACTTACTTAATGCTGCAAGCCTATGCTCAAATAGCAAAGCTTTGCTTGGCATCTTTGCAACAAAGCCGACCTCACCAGATGGCGTCTCCTGGGATTACCTATGATCCAGGCAAAAGAGCTCAAGCGTACCAATAAAGAATTTATCTTCAGGCAGAAATCTACACAAAAGCACACTTCTTGCACATCCGATTGGTTCTTAGAATTGCCCATGGCCGCAGGCCGCCTGGGCCTGTCAGCTGTGTAAGCAAGCACCACCCAGGGCATGGGGCAAGGGAGGTGAAGGATGATTGCACACATACCTTTAGCGTTAGTGCGACGAGATGCAGGTGCCTGAGGAGAGAGCAGTGGTGTGTGAACTTTGTGACCCTTGTAGAAATGGCAACAGCCACTGGTGATATTTATGAACGGTCTAAGTCACTAGAATATTCCAAGTACCTCCCAGAACTTGGCTCATGGGAAACCTATCTCAATCTTAGGGGACAGAGCCATTTATGTCCCCTCATGGATATACATGGGGAAACTGAGGCAGGGTTTGCTGGAGTCCTTCAGGGGTCAGCAGTGAGTCTCTGTGTTCCTGTAGGGTATACCTCTTCACTGTTTCTGCCTACCCCTCCCACCTGAGATCCTACGTTGCTCATTCCCCCTCGTTGTCATCGTCGTCATCTCTATGGTAGGTAATTTTCATCATCTGTTATATTGGATTAAGAAATGCCAAGGGCAGTAGTGAAAAACGCCAATAGAGATGCATGTGATGGTGTTGCTACAGAGGTTAGGTGGAAGAGCCTTATCCAATGGACAGAGAGAGGCTCTAGGCTGAATAAAAACAGGGAAGGGCATGAACCTTCTCTGATCTTGATTTCTCGATGGACTGAGAAGTGAGGATTCCCAACTGTATAAGTCCCCTAGACATGAACGTCACCAAGCCTTCTGTGTCAGCACAGCCTAAACCTTTCTAGACCAGGAGCTGGAATAAATCCTTCTGTTTAGTCGCTTCTGTCAAGTACTTTGTTATCGCACCAAAGAAAGTCCCAGACATGCTTCAGAAGCCACTCATGCCTAGACAGCTCAGAGAAGAGCTAAGAAAAGATGTTAAAAAGTGAGCCAGTCGTGGCAGCCCACGGTCACAACTCCCCAACTCCACCCCCTCTGTGAGTTCTAGGACAGCCTGAGAGGTGGGTAGGCTGAGAAGTTATCTCTTGGGGCAGAAGCCCACACATAATAAAATCTTACCCAAACATTTCCCAGTTGTTTTAAGCCCATGCTTAAGATTTATCTTTTGTTTGTGTGCGGAGGGTGCTGGTGGTGGTGGTGGTTGTGGTGGTGGTGACAGGGTCTTCTGTAGTCCAGGCTACAGACTCCCTATGTAGCCAAAGTAGCTTAGAACTTTTCAGTACCTGCACCCCCATGCCCCAAGTGCCGGGTAAATAGGCATGTGTCAGCACAACGTTTGTGTAACACCGGAGACTAAACCTAGCTTTGTGTATGCTAGACAGGCATTCTACCAGCTGAGCTTCGTGGCTGGCCATTTATCTTGAAGTGCTCTGGAAAGGCAGTTATTTATAAATGTCACACCTCCACTTGTTAGATTTCTGAGCCATTTCATCAGCGAGACTCCAAGCAGACAAACCACCTGAAAACAGAGTCCTGAATCCATGTCGTGACACGCTGCCACCGTAGAGGGAGGTGGGCTCTTGGTGCTGCCCCGGACAGAGGTGAAGACAGCCATGTAACCTCGTAACCCTGGAACGGGGAGAATAAAGACCACTTGAGCGCGCCGCACCTGCCCGATCAGGAATATGATGAATACCATTTGGAGTTAGTTGCCAGTTCTTGTACGCGCTCAGCGAAGGCTGCACGCGCTTTGCATTAATCACCACGAGCAAACACAGGCTCCCAGCAAAAGAGCCCAGATGAGTGGGAACAAATTCAAAACAGCTTTATTTCATTGACAGACAGGACCTTTTTGTGGAGCTCGGCTTTAAAAACCTTTTACATCTCTGTCTCGTTCACACATTGCTGTGGTCATTCATATTTATGTAAACCCGTGAAACGCAGTGTGGCCTATTTATCACAACCTATGGGTAGGAGAAGATGCACAGGAAGAGAGCCACTATGTGTATTTTTTTTTAAAGCTATTAAATAGTATAAATGGAAATGATACCACCATCAACCATTACGAAGTAAATGGTCTTCTGAGTTGAAAGAAACCTTTTAAATGTCAGTGTACAGGTAGGAAAACAGTCAGGAATTAAGTTAGACAGTGTGTAGCCGGCAAAGATGGCAGTCTCTGCTGTTAGGCATTGAGTAAGACGAAAACTTATCTGGAATTAACCTGTGTTTTGGTAAGTGGTACTAGTTAGTCCTAAGTGACAATGATCAGAGTTGGCTCAAATTACCAGATGGACTCACCAAAACCCTCTTGATTCACTATCACCCACCCCTGCCTTACGTAACCACATGTTACCCAAACCTTTGTGTTTCATACTCAGAGCAATCCATTAATATTCAAATATCTGGAATTATTTTAAAACATCTATTGAAAAAAAACTAGTTCTTATTTATCAATAAATATAGCATTTTCCCCTAATTTTTATTGTTCCCACTAAAGGGTTATTATTTTAAGCTGAGCATGGTGGCTCTACCCTGTTCTCTTAGCATGGGGAGGTCGAGGCAGGAGGACTATTGTGAGTTTGAGTCTAGCCTGGGCTATATAGTAAATACCAGGTCAGCCACCCTAGGCTTTAGAATGAGAATCTGTGTAACCCCATACAGGACCACAAATTCATACACACATACATACATACATACATACATACATACATACATACATCATACATAAAATCACACACACACATGTAAAATTTAAAAAGGTATTTATTGCATAGGAGTCTGAATAGTTCAGATGGTCGTCTACATGTTGGGAAGCAGAGAACCTGGCAGCTGCTTAGGTCAGGAAGTTGAAAGTTTCCACAGTCCCAGTGTGATTCTGAAGGCCAGAATCTCCATGGCCAGTTGGTGTTAAATCCACACTGCAAGGCCGAGAAGCCGAAGTCTAAAGTCTGTGGGAGCTGAGAACAGTGACAGACACACTCCCCCAGGGAGTATACATTCTTGCAAGTGTGCCCAAAGCAAAGAGTGTGCACTGAATTCCTCTTCTTGCCAGTTTTTTCCCACTCCAGCTCCCAGCCTTTTAGATAATGCCACTCACATTTAGGGTGGATCTCTCCTCTCAGTTACTATCCCACAAATCAATTCTCTCTGGAGATGTGGTGGTGAACTTCATTTGTCCCTGACATCTCTCAATTCCGTCAATTGAGACTCATGACCAGTCATCATTCTGTACATGTTGAAGGATGCCAGAAAATCATTTCACCCCCAAGAGGGTATAGAATGGGACGACGGGGGAGGGGGGTAAGGAGGAGAGGGATGTGTTTCTCTCCCTGTTGCCCAAGAGTACCTGCTCCTTCCTCAAACCAGATTTTATTTTGTTTCCTTTTCAAGTCTAACTGGGATTATCACTCCACCCTTCAACCCCCATCTCTTCAGCTTTGCGGTGTTTGGTCCCTTAAGTCCCAAGAAGGTCTGGTTGTCCAGGCTTAGAATCAGTGGCTCTCTGCCGGTTTCCCTAAACTAGCCTCATGTCCTTCTTGGCCTCCAGCCCTAAATTATCATCCATGTTCTAATCATAGCTCTTACATTTGTCCCTTGATTGCTTTAAGTAATTGATAAACCCTTAGAAACAGTGATGAAGGGAATGTTCCCGGAATTTTGTTTATTGCCTTGCTTGTTCTTTGACTATTTGTGTTTATTGTCTTGCTTGTGCCTTGACTATTTGCATCCATTGAATTGCTAGTTCCTCCACCTAGAACTGACCATAATACTTGCATATAGTTAAAATGGTATAAAAGCAAAAAGGAGGAGGGGGCATGGGATAGGGGGTTTCTAGGGAGGGGAGATGGGGAAAGGGGATGACATCTGAAATGTAAATCAATAAAATATCCAATAAAAAATTTAAAAAGAAGAAAAAGAAAGAAAAACACAATTAGTGATTCCATTTCTGCATTTGTTACCTTTCTGTTGCTGGGATAAAACACCCACTGTGACTGACAACAACTTGTGGAGACTTTGTTTCCGTTTATGGCTCCAGGGGGCTAAAGGTCCATCTTGGTCTGGAGGCATGGCAGCGGGAGCCTGGGCGCGAGAGATCACATCTTTAACTGCAAATGTGAAGGAGAGAGAGTAAAATGGAGGTGGCAAAGAGTGGGGGGCAAGTTTATCCTTTCAAGGACCTTCACCAGTGACATCCTTCCTGCACCAAGGCTGCGCCTCCTAAAACACACTCAACTCAACAACCACACCACTAGGGGACCAAAGGTTCAACACCCGAGCCAGTGCAAGGCACTTCTTAGTCAAGCTACCAGGATTTCAGAGGTGTCTGTGAGATTCCAGGCTAAGGCAAGCATGTTGGGGGAGGGGAGAGGAAGTGAGGGAGAGTGCGGGAGGGGGGAGTGTTCTGCTCTCTCCGGGAACAGTGTTACAACTAAATCCATCTCCAGTATATCGCATATACAAACAATGTATGTTTTGTTTGGGTCGTTACTTGACTTTACTTGACATTTCCGAGATCCACTCTTCTACTGTTCTTAGTTTCTTTGTTGGGATACTCTCTCAGTATGTATCGCAGACTGGCCTGAAACTTGCCATGTAGCCAAGGCTGGCTGGAATCCCAGGATCCACCAGCTTCTGCCTCTCAAGTACTAGCATTCCAGGCATGCTCATTCATTCCTTTCAAGTGGCAAACTCTTATGCATATTCTCTACCCTGCAGAGGCCCAGGGTCACATTGCCTGCAAACTTGTTCTGTCTCTGGTAGATTCTTGGCCTCTGTGCAGACAGCCATGGGAACTATGGTGTGAATCCTTTCTGGGCCAAGCAAAGTTCCTACGGTTTCTCTTTAACTTGCCGTGATCCTAACATGCTTTTTCTGAAAATGTCCGTTCTCTTCTTCATTAGTCTTCCATGGGTATTGGATAAGTTTGTTATTGCGAATATCATTATTAGTGATACAAATTAGTATCATATTTGTATTTGCCCCATATTCAACACCATCTCTGGGGCAATGTCAACTTCTTTATCTTTTCTCAGTTCACAGAGCCTGTCTGTATATTCATCACGTAACACATTCTTAGTGTTTAGCACATTCTGAGCGAATCTTTGATGGCTTGTTTTCAAATGTGCACGTTCACAACTGGCATGTGGGTAGCTGCTTTTTGACTGGGATTTGGGCTGAGATACAGAAAGCATAGACACCACTTTTAACTAGATCTAAACCAGTGCTCATATAGGAACCGTGGTCCCTCTGGCCCAGCTAACTCAAGTAGAAGTAAGCTAACTCAAACACTGACATCTTTAATATCTGCTTATCTTGAGTTTCTTAATAAGAGGCAAAGACAAAAACAGCCCAGCAAGGTGATTGAACTTCTCTGGGCATGTGCAGAACTGGGTATGTCTTAATCCTTGACCTTCTGCTAACTAAGGAGTGACATCATTGTTTCTAATTAAGTGCGCATCTCTCTAAGAGTTGATTCGGGTACACACATCTAGATACATGCTTTTGTCAATGAGGATTATAGCATCTATGTATTTTGAAGCTATCAACAGAATCAAGTTTGCACCTGTTAAATTTAACATTTTAACTTAAAAGTTTAAAAATAAAAAACTATTTTTTTGAAGCTCTTAAACCAGGAAGGGAGATATGGAGACTCAGTCCATGATGCCAGTACTCAGGGCAGAGGCAGGAGGATCTCAAATAAGAAATTGTTCTGGGCTACTGAGGCGATTCTGCCTCGAAAACAAACAGAAGCAAATCTGTGTTTGATATGCCCCTTTTTAACTTTCCTATTTCCTACAAATATAAAGTTTTATTTCTGTTTTAGTGGGGGAGGGAGTTAATGATTTGAGGAGGAAACGCTTTCACTGTGGATAATTTGAAAGCACGTTTGTGAGACTGGCGGACTAGCTCAGTTAGTAAAACAACTGTGCAGGCATGACCACCTTAGTTCAGATGCCTAGAACCTGTGTAAAAATCTGGGTCCGTGGGTGAACGTCTGTAACCCCAGTGTTGGGAACAAAGTGAGACAAGAGGACCCCTAAAGCTATTGGCCGACCAGCCTAGTCTAACAGACAAGCTTCAGATACAGTGAGGGATCCCAACTCAGACTAAATAAGGTAGAGAATCTATACACATGCAGATTTACATATGCACGTATACAAACAAATACCTACCTACCTACATACCTACACACAAAAGGTATTAAATAATATGTATCTAGAGGGACACCTTGGGCTATGGGACCTCCACCTGGTAAATGGGAGGAAGGATGTCACTCTTTCCTTCCCTTTAATGTTCTGTTGTATCATTCTTTGGAGAGTTTACCAGTGAATGGTCCATGTGGGGCATGCAGAAAGGTCTGGGTTTTGGGATATACAAAAGTGATCAAAGCTAAACATACACTATATCACTTGCTGGTGACCTGACACTGGGCCCCCAGTGACTCCATTTATAGAACAGGAGTAGTAAGAACATCTAGAGTTCCCATGGGGATTAACAAAGTCACATCGTAAAGTATCTGTGCCTTGGTCAGTTGGCCATCAGGGGTTTGTAAAAGCAAGATGTGCGGTTCTGCTGGATTGTGGGTCCCTAGTGCAGCCTCACATATGATAGATAGGCAGGCTAGCATTGAGCCCCTAGCAAGGCCTTGTTGGTACACTGTGGGGTACTAGGTTCACTGAGGTTGAACCTAGGACCCTGGTCATGCTAGACTAGTGTTCTACCACCGAGCTACACAGCCAGTAAGAATAAAATCCACCAGGGTAATGAAGACACTTTTAGGACTCTGAACAGTTTCTTTTCCAGTCTTCTCTTTTCTTATATGTTTCATGTGACATTGTTTTGGCCATGGTCTTTTGTTCTTTTAAGTGTACTTACTAAACAACTACATGTATCTAACAGTCTCAAGGATAGGTACTCCTACACTATTCCTGCAAGGAAGAAAACAGAGGCAAGAAGTTTATATATGTATAAACTTATGTATGTATAGCTTGTCACTCAGCTTCTTTCTATTGTAACCATATTCAAAATATATATGAAGTTACTTTTAATGATTATGTTTTTTTAAGGTTTTAAAAATTATGTACAGATATGGGGGTGGTGTACATGCGAGTGGAGGTGCCTGTAGAGGTTGGAAAAAGGTATTGTAATCTCCATGGAGCGGGAGTTACAGGAAGTTGTAACTACCAAAGATGAGAACCGAAAACCAACCCCTGTGCGATAGCAGTCTGTGCTCTTAACTACTGAGCCATCTCTCCAGTCCCTAATGGTCATGTTTTGGTTCTTGTTGTATAAAACAATAAATGTCAGACTTCAGTTAACTCTAAGTCTGGCATTAGATATTTCAGAGTTCCCAGTTTTCGACAGCACAAACAAAAATAACTTTCAAGCGTTTTATTTTTTTTTCTTTTTTACATGTCATCTATTTTCTTGAAGATGTATCTTAGACATCGCATCGTTAGTCATAGAATCTGAGCCAGTGCTACTTTGCTGAGACTTGGACAAGTTACGTCAACCAGGACTAAGTGTGGTTTTTCTCAAAGTGATATTGTGAGCATGTCCCGACTTCGCATTAGGGAGCGAACCATCTCATTTTAGTGAAATCTGTGGGTTCTGCGTGACCACACATGGTGTCAGAATTGCTCCTGTATAGAAATCTGAGTAAAGAGGGTCACTTTTTCCTACTAACAAGATGACTTGCTTTCTTACCATTGAGCTGGCCCTCTTGGAAACCTTAAAAGGTCGTCTCTTCATCTGAATTCATAGTGTTCTTTCTCACCCTTCTGCATCAGAGTCCCATGATACTCCTGCGTGTCTGTAGAAGACTTGAGCTAATATGTCTTTGAGAGACTTCGAAACATGGTGTCTGACTGCCTCTGGCTATCCAGTCAACCCTGTGGACCAGCATCCATGGTGTCAGAGCTGGATAGGCTAGCTCACCTAATCACTGTGGGTACTGGCCCCACGCCTGTCTCTGTTCCCTCTCCTGTCTCCTCTTCTGCTCATGTGTACCAGTGTATGTGAAGGCCAGAGGTTATTTCGTAGATGCCATATACCATTCTCTTTAGTTTTCCTTTTGTAGACTGTCTCTCACTAGCTTGCGTCTCACTGGGTAGGTTAGCTGGCAGGCCAACAAGACTCAGGATTCACATGTCACACTACCTCTCCAGCACTAGAATTAAAAAGATGCAAGCAAGCCATCACACCTGGCTTCTGTTCATGCCTTTTTCTTGACCTTAGTCAGTTGACACTCTCTGAAACTATGACTAGTCAGTCAGAAAGAGCCACAAGCTTTAGAGTCAGACAGATCAGACCAAATCCTTAGCTTCTCCACCTACGTGCAGTGTGACTTGTCTCTCAGACTAGCTGCAGTCTTAGCCTGCCTCAGCTTTCTGCCCGGCACAGCGCCTGATTGTTATGAGATTTAGATTATTTTATGGTCGTAGACGATACTGGTGGCTTAAATGGAACAGAGACTTATGCACTAAATATAACAATATTGTATTATTCCTTCCTCATTATGATTCTAGGAAATAGTATTCTGTGGACGTGTGTATGCTTTTGTGTGAACACATGCGTATGTGTTCCTTCAAGTGTATGTGGAATCCAAAGGACAGCCTTGGGTATCATTGCCTGGGAGTCATCCACTTCATTTCTTTTTTGAGACAAAGTTTCTCATTGGCCAGGAGCTTGTCAATTAGTCTGGGTGGGCTGGCTAAAAAAAACCCCAGGGATCCTCCTGTCCCAGCCTTCCCAGAACCTAGATTAGAACCACTGTGTCTATCATTTTGGTTCCGAGGATCGAACTCACTTACTTTCTTACACTTGCACACCAGCGGTTTACAAACAGAGAACCCCAGCCTGAAATAGTGGCTTTATTTGTATTCGCTCTCATTTTATAGGTGAGGTTTCTAGAGGTGAGGCACAACGCTGAACTGTATGCAGCTGCCATTTTGCAGGCGAAAACTGTAGACTGTCATCAACTGTAGCATAATAATCATCTCAGCCTCACGGGGGAAAAAAGAAATCTGTTTTTCAGTGCCTGCTCCCTAACATCTAAACCCAGGCTTTTCAGTATTAAACCGAACCCAGTAATACTTGGGCACCCTGCTGGGCCCAGTTGAGAGACTTAAAACCTGTTATCTTTTTTTTTTCCTTGTATTTTTGGGCTACCATTGCCCACCTCCTAAATGGACCCACGTCTCAGCCTCTTTGTGTGCTAACAAATATCAGAATTCCGAGTTTCACCATGGAAAAAGGGAACCCAGAGCAAACACAGTGGGGAAAAATTACCATGACCAGGGCTGACAATGTGTAGATGGGGGCGGGAGTGGGGGGGCACACAAAAAACTGCAGGCATGCTCAGAGACCCGACTTGAATGGTATTTCTGAGAGGAAGCTAAGCAGGAGCTGAAAATGGGCTTTTAAAATACAGCACATAAGGATGCAATTCACAACGACGTCTCCTCTGTAAACACGCAGCTGTGGGGTTTGTGAGGCTCGGCGCGCACATACCGACAGCATACAAATTGTCGAATGCTTAAAGTTCCATTATTGCAGAGAGGGCCTCGCCCAGTGTCCTTAAATGGTCCCAGGCTTTTCTTCCCTTTAAGCCACGATAACCTCGTCCCTCACAATTTATTGATGAGTATTGCACACCAGAGGTCACGTATAGTGATTTTCCAGATTCTTTAGTTTTATCATTGCTTGCTAATAGGATTCTTTAAGGAAAAAAAAATCAGATCAAATATTGAAGCTGGTCTCCCAAACTTCTGCAGGGACACGGGGCAAAGATTGTTCATTTACAATACTCTCGGGGGGCGGGGGGGGGGGGGTTAGTTAGTCTCTGCTTCTTTTCTCCAGCATGTGTCTCCTGATCCTTTCTCCTGGACATGTGATCCTTTTGTGTTATGTGTGAAGACGTGCTCACCTGAATGTGAGTGCACATATATGAATGCAGACAGATGTGCACGTATGAGCATATGAATGTGCAGAGCCATCTCAGGTTGTATTCCTTGGGTGTCATCCACCACTTGGTTTCTGAGACAGAGTCTCACTATCCAGGGCCTTGTTAAGTAGGTTAGGCCTTCTAGCCAGCTGTCCTCAGGAACCGACCTGTCTCTGCCTTTCCAGATAATGAATTTCCAGCTTCTACTACCATGCCCAGATGTTTTAGGTAGGTTCCACTGATGGCACTCAAGTCCTCCGGCTTGCAAACGAGTGTACTATCTTGTGAGCCTTCTTCTCAGTCTCTGGTCATGCCTATTCTTATGATTTCTCTGTGGCCCTTCTGGGAGATGTTCTCACCTGATAAGTCCCTTGCAATACCTACCCCGTGCTGGGGATGTAAAACCAAAATCTCCTTTTGGAGCTCTGTATCTAGAAGGTTTTTTTTTTTTTTTTCCGTTTTTAGTCTTCATCTACTGTGAAAGTTTTGAGGTGTAACACTTGTGAGCTGTCAACCTTGGGGTTCCCCACAATGCGAAGAGACCCTTGAATTCCCGGCTCCTGGTCTGACTTTCTCCTTATTTGCTGACTCAATTGTCCCTTAGATTCTACAGGTTGATGAGTCCTGTAAGTTTGAATTCTACAGGTTGACAAAGTCCTGTGAGTTAGGTTGGACTTCTGTCCCCTGTAAGCTTGTCAGCACAGATCTGCTCAGTGCATGCATGGCTTCTAAATTACCTGTTTGGGTCTCACCACTCAAGATGGAGAATGTGGCCATGTTTTGTAGGGGTGGTGATGCCAGGGTAGATGAACGTGGAAGTCCCATGAATGACATTCTCTGAACACTGCCCAGAGCTCCAGTTTTAACCTTAACCACATAGAACCATGTATTTCCCTTTGACATCCTGTATCATAGAGGCTGAATTCCCTGGAAGATGCGAATCGCATCCTTGAGAAACAAATTTAAGCCGGGTGTGGTTGCTCATATGTGGAAGCCCAGCTCCTGGAAAGCTGAGGGAGACTGTTGTGAGCTTAAGAACAACTTGGGGAATGTATCAAGTTTCAGGTTAGCTAGAGCCGCATAGCAAGACCATGCCTCAGCAGTCTCAACAACAACAACAACAACAACCATAACAATAACAACAACCTAAACAAACAAAAATCAAAACTAACCAAACAAACAAACAGAAGACAAAACCAATCAGTCCATCAAACTAAAAACAAGATCTTGAAAAATAGCTCAGCACTTTCTGCTCAGAGGACCATCCATTCATCCACTCATCCATTCATCCATCCATCCACTCATCTGCTTATCCATTCATCCATCCATCCACTCATCCATCCCATCCATACATGGATCTATCCATCCACTCATCCATCCCATCCATACATGGATCCATCCACCCATTCATCCATTCATCCACTCATCCATCCCATCCATCCATCCACCCACTCATCCGTCACAGATCACTCTCCCCTGTGATGTTTGGAGTCAGTTCTTCCCTCTGAGGTGGTTGCCCCTTCCCCAGCTATACTCTTGGACTAGTTCTCATTGTCCCAGTTTCTCCTTGTAAGCTGGTGTCATAATCTGTAACCTTCAGAGATCTTTAAACACTTGGCCTTGACTTTTCATTCACTCATTCTTTCACCTCCCACCACCCATCTCACTTTCTTACCCCAAGACACCTTATATACATCTGGTCACTGTAATAATTATTAGGACACGTTTCTTTATGTCTAACCCAGTCTTTGCAACTGGGAACTATACTATTATTTTACAGACATTGCAGATTCTTCAAGCACATGTCTTTGGAGTGAAGGAGCAGCGCTTAATCACAAGTGTTATTGAAACATATGCCTCTCTGGGCACAGCTTTTACCCTTTGAGTGAATGTAGAAAATTTGGCAGGCCAAAAAATAAGCAAATTGATCCTCAAGCTGTCCCTCTACCCCAGGGGATATTGATTGAGTTAAGATACCTGATTTTATTTCTTCCACAGATATATGTTGAGTATTTATTCCTGACTGGGATTATGACAAGGATTAAAATGTGAAAGACATTGCCCTTGAGGGTTCTAGTGGCTCCACCTGTTAAAAACTTTTCAAGTGAGCACAACTAAAACAGCTTGGGGGCACAGAGGAGACCGGGACATTATACTAAATCAGTGTTTGGTGATGGGAGGTCCCCGTGTAATCCATAACAAAATGGCCGGTCTCCCTGGTCACTCTTAGCATAGGATGCTGACTTAGGATGCTATTATTTATGACGTCACCATTCAGAACAGCCCAGGGAATATCATGGACTCCAAACTCCAAATTCTTATGAAAGACTCAGATAGGATGAGTAGGGTCCCTATGTATATACCTTGATCAGGTTTTCTGTGTCAGAGGACAGAATTTTCTTAGATGGTCATAGTTTTTATTTTAAGAGAAAGAGGACAGATTTCCTAAAAGGTGGCATCGTTAATTCCTTTTAATGCAGGTAATTTATTTGAGCCTGATCTAATGAATGACACATGCCTAGAACATGAGCAATGCAGAGGCTGAAGTAGGAGAATGCCTAGGCAGAAGTCAGTCTGGGCTATATAATCATACCTATGTCAAAACCAAAAGAAAACAAACAATAACAAAAAACCATAGTAATTTAGTTTTCAAGTGAGCTCTTCTGATATAGTTATTATACAGTATTGAAAGGGTTGTTGTATTTACAAATACATACACACACACACACACACACACACATAAACTCACACAGAGACATAGATACTAACACACATCTACAAACACATAACAAACACATAGACAGAGACATACATAGAAACACCCACAGACATATACCACACACAGACACACATGGACACATACACACATACATAGACACAGAAACTCACACAGAGGTAGAGACAGACACTTAACACATACATACAAACACACAGGCACAAACACATAGACACTGACACACACCCACAGACATACATCATACAAACACAGACACACACCATACACTCACATACATTTTTTTTTCAGTTCTTCTAGATTTACAACAATTTCATCACAGGAGCTTTTGGTACAGATTTCAGAGGCCTGGTTCCTAACTTCTCTGGGAGGAATACAACCCAGGAGAGTGCTGGGGAGAAACTTCTTACTTTCTCTAAGGTGATTATATTGAACTGTTACTTCCTGTGGTCATTTCTACAGTGCTGTGTCATATCGAGGTGGATCCTGTGTTCTGGAATCATTCCCAACTCTGCCACCAGCTATATATAATTGCAATCATGCTGTCCCTTGGTTTCCTCAATGGTCCAGGCTTTTCACACTGCAGTCTATATGAATGGGGACCCATCTCAATGGATGGATAGCTCAGAAACCCAAAGCCAAGAGCTTGCAATGTCTTAGTTAGTAGAGTGCTTGCCTGACATGCCCAAACCCCTGGACTCATCTCCAGCACTACATGAGCAAGGCAAGACTATGCTTGCCCTTAATCCTAGCACTTGAGAGGTGGAAACAGGAAGATCAGGAGTTCAAGGTCATCCTTGGCTTCTCAGAAAGTACAAGGCCGGCCTAGGTTACTTGAGACACTTGCTTAAAAAAAGAGAAAGAAAAAGAGGAAGGCAAGAAATGGGAAGAGCATGAGAATGAGGAAAAAAAAGAAGATAGGAAGAAAGGAACGAAGGAAGAAAGACAGACAGGCAATTAGACCGAGAGACAGACAAGAATTACCGGGAATCTAAGCCCTCCCCACCCCCAATATTCCTGCACCCTGAATGTAGGCCATGTAAGACACAGGGGCTGCCTTGCTGAGCAGATTCTCATGTAATCTATCTGCCTCTTGTCTAAGGCCGACACTTTGCACTACTCGAGTGACAAGGCAGATTGCTTCCTCCCACTCCTGTGGGCTAAGACCCCTTTCCCTATCCCAGTTTCACTCTGACTGGCAACTTTACTCAGAATGAAACAAAAAAATGAAATTAGCAAAAAAAAAAAAAATACCCTCAAGATGTTGGCTGAACAGCAAAGGGGATAGTCGATACAAGATTCAAAGCCGAGTGCCAGGAGACCATTCGTGAGAAATTCCATAAGCACAAGAGTGTGGTTTATGTCACAATCGGTCTGTTGAAATGAAGCCGCCTGGGCCAGGTGGAATGGTAGCATTGTCAACTGTAGCCTCAGGCCTCAGAACCTCTTAACTCAGTGTTGGCTGGTGGGTTAAACACCGGGGGAGCATATGATACATCTGCTTCCCAGACAGGCATCTGAAAAAAAAATTGAGCACAATTGAAAGCAACATGAAAGTCAGTTTGCTTCAGCACCGTGTCTGCTGCTGACAAGGGGTAGCCTCTGCTGTAACGTACAGATAATACCAAGTGCATGGATTTGATCTGAGAGCTAAACGGGAAAGGCTGAGACCCTGGGGCATGCAGGTACTCAGCAATGGTGACTTCTTGGGGCCATTTTCTAGACCTATGGAAGGGTTGAAAATAGACCAGAGAAACAATGTGCCTGACCCCTGGCCAATCTACACAGGATTTGTAGGTATCGAGCAGATACCTCCTGCATGAACTAAGACCGGCTGGCAGGGGCTTTGGATCTTACCACGTTTAGTCCAAGCACAGGCCATTTCAGACAGGCAGTTTTGTTTTGAGGGTGTTGCCAAGTGTTGGCAACACCATAATGATAGCAAGGGATGCACACCAAGTTCTGGAAGATCTCATTTGGAGAGTTCAGGAGGACAGGGAGATACTTGTCTAATTCTGAACTCTGTATGGGAGAGCTGTGTATGACCTCCCCTGTCACTCTTAGTTAAGACAGAATATTGGAATTCTGGCCTTATCCATTTGGCTCTCCTCACCTTGGTTATGAGCTTAGACAATACAGTGAATGAAGAGTTAAACATATTAGGGCTTCCATAATAGAATCTGCCAGGTCACTGGGGCTACCATCAAACACTATAGTCTTCCTACTTCAGGACACAGGGTAGAGATACCTTCTAACTCCACTTGACAGCGGCCATTGCTATGTGACTTGCTTTACCCAATAGAACTAGACCAACATTCCCACATTTCACCTCCAGAAGGAAAGACTGTTAAGAGCTGTGTGAGCCCTACCTTGCCCGCGTTTTGTGGCCCCAGAATCCAGGAACGCGCTCTCCACATGAATCTTGTCCTTTCCGAGTCCCGGTGTTGACCATGGTCACCTGAGTTTCCCTGCCTGTCTTTCTCCTGACTGCAGGGGATATGAGCCTTTGTTGCCAGTTGCTGAGATTTTAGAGGCATTTGCTACTGCAAGAGGACCCAGCCTCTCTTGCCATAAAACTTTACACCGCATTGTTTTATTCGTCTGCTTATGTGTGATTATGACTCCAACCTCCTTCCAAATGTGTTAAAAACCCTAATGCATGATGAGGCAATTAAGTTCCAAGCCAAACAGAGACAACTGCACGGCACCGAGGGAATACGCTGCTACAATCAACCCATCCCTAACACCCCGGCTCCGGATTCACTCCAAGTTTTGACTCAAGTGCAAAGAGAGCCATGTGGAGTTCAGCGATTCTCAACCAAAGTCTTGTCTTAACTCCTTGGCAACTTTTATGTTTTCCTAGGGAGGGTCCTTTGCCAGATGGTCGCAATGTTCATCTTCCCGTTTCGTTTTAATGCAAGCTGACATGTCTCCATCTTCCTGCGGTGGGTTTCTTCTATGAGGTCGTGCTTTGCATTTTTCATAGAAAGAATTTCTGCCTCCCCGTTGGGGAGCCCACCCTTGCAGTTTCTGTGGGGGCCGCTTGGTTAACCACTCGCCTGGGGTTTAAGGCGCTGCCAGCAGAGCCAGATCACTGCAGACTACTTGATTTACACTCTGGTGGCGAGGGTTTGAGATGCCACAGAGAAACAGGAAGAAGCAGGTTTGGGAGCCCAAATAAGAGCTAGGCCACAGCTCTGGGGCGCGCTTGGCATTCAGAAGGCCATGATAAAGAAAGACTCCTCTGTCTGTAGATGGATTTATTATTCCTAGTGAAGGGCACTGACTTTGTGGGGTACTGAACAGAGACAGAAAGGAGGTACGATGGAAGTAATATGTCATGATCAAAATGAAAATTAAAACTACCTAAAATAAATAAAGTGAACAAAACCACTCCTAGACACATGTATCGCATTCTAGCTATTCAGGAGGCTAAAGGTGGGAGAATTAAAGATCAAGGTCAGCCTGGGCTGTATTGGGACCCTATCTCATTTTTAAAAGTAATTAGTTAAAAGGGTTGGGGTGTAGTCAATGGTAGAGTGTTTGCCTAAGATGAGCAAAGTTTTGAGTGCAATTCTCAGTACCATAAAATAAATGGATAAATGAATCCTAAGATTAATCCTAAGCCTTGCATTAATAGCAATTTATAAGTACTCTCTTTGTAGTGTTCACAGTGACTCGATGAGTTAGGGTTGGTCACATTTTATACAAAGAGGAAAGAAGTATGGTTGGGATATAGCTCAGCAGCTAAACCCTTGCCTCTGGGTTCAATCACTAGCATGAAAAAGAAAAGGAAGGAAGGAAGGAAGGAAGGAAGGAATGAAGGAAGGAAGGAAGGAAGGAAGGAAAAAGGAAGGAAGGAAGGAAGGAAGGAAAGAAGGAAGGAAGGAAGGAAGGAAAGAAGGAAAGAAGGAAAGAAGGAAAGAAGGAAAGAAAAAAGGAAAAGGGAAGGAAGGAAAAAAAGGAAGGAAGGAAGGAAAGAAGGAAGGCAGGCTTTTACCAATATAAAGCTGAAATGGACCTAGTTCAGTGGTTAGCAGAGTGTTTGCTTAGCATGTATGAAGCTCTGCATTTGACACCCTGCTATATGTAACACTGGCCATGGCATTGCACACCTGCAACCCCAAGTGAAAGCAGGAGGATCAGAAATTCAGGGTCTTCCTCAACTACATAATAAGCTCAAGCCCAGCCTGGGGCACACAAGACTGCCTCGCTCACACACGGCAGAGACTGGTGGTGATCAGTCAGGATGCAAAGGCTGAGGCACAAACACATCACTGCCACCCTTCTTGGTTGGCACTTTTGGCAGCTCTGTTGACTGTTTTCCCTTTCTTTCAAAGTCACACTCTAAAGGACTCTTGGATCCAAGCAGCCAGAACTATGAAACTATCCTCTGGCCTGTTATGATGCTGACCATCAAAAGCATGATGGGTGGCTGGACCAGACATAGTGCTTAGTAGACAAATGATGCTCTCTGCTGGCCTAGGAGGTCCCCTCAGGGTCTCTGTTGTGCTGAGCTGTAAGAAAGGGAATCTCCATCTAACAGTTCACTGAGCAGATGTAAGCACAGCCTTGAGTCTTGTGTTTCTCCCCCTCTCTGCTGCCTCATCACATTGGAAAAGCAATCTTTTCAACAAGTTGCATCCACACCAAGACCAGTAGGTAAACATAAGCCAAATGCAGAACCTTTTCATCCTTGTATCTGGAGTGTTCGGGAGTTGAACTCATGCCTCGTACATTCTAGGCAACTGGTCTACCAGGTATTTGAAACCCCAGCCCTAGAACCAAGTCTCCCATTTTTAATTTCAAACTTAAATCATCATTATAATGATCACTACCTGAGTAAGATGTTGTAGTCTATGAGTGTATTACGTATTGACCACAGCTCTACCACAGTCAAAGGGAATTCAGAGGTAACAGCAGAAATTTGGTCAGTAAGAAAGAAACCAAACTCACATTTCATGTTTTGACTGTTTTCAACATTTTTCTTTTAAAGTGATCACATTGTCACTCTTGAGTGGGAACATGAAAATTCCTATCACAGAGTACAAGTTCAAAAAACTGTCAGTACCCTCCCTTGGGAAGCTAAGAGGCGCCTCGGCTCTCCCACTTTTGATACTCAGAGAATTTCAAAGGCAGCTCGCAAACCCGTGAGTTTTAGTTTCGTATTACAAATTATTATTATGACAGTGTGACGTGCCCTGAAGATCTGGAGTACAATCTCCCTTATTTTACCTGTTGGAGTAGAAGTGACTTATAGTGCCTTGGGCAGAAGCAAGATACGTTGTCATTGTAAACAAGTTAATGCCTCTCTCCTCTGCCCAAGGGCCCCAATCCAGGACAATGAGTGTAGAGTTTAAGCTGTACCACTAGCAACAGTCTTGTGCCCTACTGAGACCCTTCGGAGCCCTGGAAGCCCATGGCTGTGAGTGGGTATGACAAGGGAGGCAAGAAAGAAGAGCTGAGGCTGGCCTGCTGACTGCACACCTCGTCTCTGGACTGATAGCTGGAACTTCCAAGAGGCCCCAGGGATGATTAATGCTTAGAGAGGAGGGGAAAGGTAGCATGGTAAAGGCCAACCAAATGCACAAGCTTTCCAGAACACTCTGGTACAAATTCTATAATTCCAATACTATCACTTGAGTCTTCAAGAATGGCTTGGAAGCGGGTATGGAGGAGACACATGCCTGAAGTACAGCACAATGGATGTTAAGAGGGTCATGAGCTCTCGCCTTAAAAAAATAATTTACAGAAAATCCTGAGCTACATCGAGGGACCTTCTGTCTAAATTAAGTAAATAAATAAATTAACAAATAAATAGTACCACCGGCTTCTGTTTTTCTTTAGAAATGTGTGAAGCATGGAGAAAGGAGAGCAAGACAGCTGAAAATATTGTTCCGTTGGTAGAGTCTGCTCAACATGGAGAAAACAAAACAGAGCAAAACCAAAAAACCTGGGTCTGATTGCTAGCACTCCATAAAACCAGGTGACCGGTGTGGTAGTACATACCCTTGCCACCCCAGCACTTGGGACATAGGGGTAGGAGGATAGAGTTTAAAGCCATTCTTGTCTATACAGTAAGTTCAAGGTCAGTTTGGGTTACATGAGACCCCGTTCTCTAAAAAACAAATAAATAAAAAAGAAGAGGCGGGTGTCGAAGAATGTTACAGACTAGAGGAATGTTCTAGAATGAACTAGAGTGTTCTACACTTGAATATTGAATCCAAGGCTCTACCACACTGTACCACAGTTGGGTTTTTCTCTGCTCTAGGCTGTCTATACAGTAAATTCAAGGTCAGTTTGGGTTATATGAGACCCAGTTCTCAAATAACAAATAAATGAAAAAGAAGAGGAGGGTGTCGAAGAATGTTACAGACTAGAGGAATGTTCTAGAATGAACTAGAATGTTATACAATTTAATATTGAATCCAAGGCTCTACCACACTGATCCATAGTTGAGTTTTTCTCTCCTCTAGGCAAGCCTTTTTTTGCTTATCCACCATCTCTTCTTCTCCCCTGTTAATTTGATTCCATATGCTGGAATTGTGTTCTTTGACCCTCACTAGGAGCTACCACTGACTTCCTTAGTTGATGTGGAAACAAAAAACCTTTCTGTGGGATCACTTTATCTGCCCCTGACATACTGTTGGCTCCTGAGCTTACTTTCCAAAGCTTGTGGGTGACATGTTACAAGGCGCAGAGAGAAGCAGGGTGTGGCTCTCCATGGCTGTTTCCTGTAACGCACCATGCACACTAGACGTGCAGCTGAGTTGATACCCTGAGCCCCTGGAGTCTTAGGTCCACCTGAGACAAAGACAAGGTAAAGCCAAGCACTTGGGTGTGGTCTCACAGCAAGCATGGTAGATGAGTAGCATCACCTTCCATCTGAGAATGGAGAAAAGGCTGACCTCAAGGCCACCGACATCCTCTGAGCCTCTGTAGATACAACAGAATCAGGCCAAGGGATGTAATGTTGTCTTTGGGGGTTTCTTTTCGAAAGTAAAAGGGGTGTTTTTTTTTCTAGCCCAGCCTCGTGGAGACCACTTTAGTTTCCATTTTTCTCAGATGATAATATCTACAGAGGGTCCCCCAATTGTGGGTATATCACTTCTCAAACACGTGGCCCACGCTTAGAACCACACAATACTTATTAATCACCACAATTAGTATCTCTTGTGGGCTGCTGAGATTTCCCTCTGGCGAACTCCCAATATTCAAAGAGAATTCACCACAATCTCCCACCCCCGGCCCCCAGTGAAGAGTAACAGAAAGGAAGGCCCACGAGGCTTCCTAATGCCCTCTCTTTAAAGCTGAATGGGCACACAGATCACTTTCCCCCTTCAAAGGAGACATTCTGTTGTGTAGCTTTTCAGTTTACTTTCCTTCCTAATTCGAAATGTAGGGAGGGAGAATGATGAACTCAACATACCCTGAACATAACTGCTATCAGCCAGGGGATCAATCCCAGTTATGACACCCCCATCCCCTTCTAAAATTCAGTGCACAAGGTGCACACAAAATCACGTTTTCAGGAAGTAATCTGGAAGGTGAAGACAGATGACTCTGTCATGTTCTGACTGCCTAGCAGACCTATTAATCTTAAACTATTTTTATTTTTAACAATGTGTGTGCCTATGGGGTATAGACACTTGTGCACAGGGGCTCTCAGGGGACAGAGACAATGGAACTCCTGAAGCTGGAGTTACAGGTGGTTTTGCCTGAAGTGGCTGCTGGGAGCTGAATTCAGGTCCTCTGCAAGAGCAGTGTGCACTTTCAACTTCTGAGACAGCCATCTCTCTCTGAGTTTGATCTCAGGGCCCATGTTTAAAAACAAGCAAACAAACAAAAAAATGCCAGGGATGGTGACAGATGCTTATAGTCCCAATGTTGAGGAAGCTGGGGCAGTTGGATCCTTGGAGCTTGTGAGCTAGCCTAGTAGAATTGAAGAGCCCCAGGACTAAGTGAGAGACCAAGCCCCAAAACAAAGCCCCCCTCCAACAAACAAAGCCCCAAACAGCATGAATGTATGAGCACCTAATGAATGGCATTCGAAGTTCACACACACGCACACGCACGCACACACACACGCACATGCACACTTACTCAATAGTAGGACTACTCAAACTAGACATTGCCTCTGGCTAGGATCTTTGAATTGGTACACTAGCTCAATATTTTCTTGGTCTCTCAAGCTTCCAGGAACAGTTACCATTACCATTTTAGTCTGGAGGACCCTGTGAAACTTCAAGGAAAATGCTTGTTTTCCCTTGGAAGGATGTTTTGAGAAGGGCACCATCATGCCCTCACTGGATGGCCCCTGTTGACATGCTGGCTCTGGGGGCGGTTTAGTGGGGAACCTGGGTGCCTGAGAAAAGGAGTGAAGAAATTTTTTTAAAAAAATGTAAGAAACCAACCGAGAAAACCCAAGAGAAACCGAAAGACTGCACGCTGGAACAAAAGGGAGGGGGCAGCCAGCCTCGGGACCCAGGCGGTTAAGGAACTGGCTTCGACAGGAAGTGGGCAGGAGGCTGTTTTCAGTACACTCATGGGAACTGGGCTGGAAAGTGCTGTGGTGAGGGTCTGTGGAAAAAAAGGGCTCTAATCAAGCTATAAATATCTGTTGCTTTGAAGTTTTATGACCAACAATTAATGTTACTGGAAGGCACATAAAGAGCTATTTCTTAACTTGGTGGGTCTGAGTGGGCCAGGGTCAGGGTATGAGTCTAGCCTCATGGGAGGCTGTCCTTACACATTCCTTTCCCCCCCTCTCTCTGTGTGTGTGTGTGTGTGTGTGTGTGTGTGTGTGTGTGTGTGTGTGT
>JANHMN010000018.1:39109444-39141155 GCA_030674055.1 Rhabdomys pumilio
GGTGGGCTTTGGTGATGCAGCTGTCTTTGAGCCACTTCTGTTCCCATAAGGAACCCCTAACCCATATTCCAGCAAATAACCCCCATAAAACACATTGGTTCATCAAGATGGCCTTTGGTGATGTCTGTACTTTGTCCTGTCTTAGGTTCCGTATCAGGGGAGAGTAGACATGTGTATTACAGACCGTCTATCTAGAAACACTGTGACACGCAACATCTACTCACATGTACACACATACATGAACATGTGCACCCACCATAAAAGAGCTGTACATACATTGGAGGAAATAGAAGATTCTTGCAGGAACTATAGAGTAAAAGATTTAAACCAAGCTATTCTAGAGAAGTTAGCTGTAACTGACACCCAGCTCAGGGAAGCTCTTTACCCCTTTCCCTGTCACAGTGGAGACTTAAAAAAATATAGGTGACCAAGGAGACCTATGCCATGGGTGCTTATATTACTTGGAGACTTTGTAACAAATGGTGTAGTTCAGATGAGTATCCTCTAAATCCCTTCTGGAAAAGAAGTCAATAGAAAAATGAAAATGCTTGCTACCTGCTATGCTCAGTTATTTAGCCAGCATTTTGTGACTGAGGACAAGAGATACCTTAGTATAAGGCTCAGCTGACTTGGCTATCAGAAAGGAGCAGGCAGGTGGATATTTACTCTCATCTGGGCTCTCCTTTCGCTTGGTACCTTTGTGGATCTTGGGCCTGTGGCTTTTCACCGATCTGCCATGAGTGGGATGTTCTGCCAGAGGAGAGCAGATATGGAGGTTGCAGGGACGCTGCTCTTCACTGCAACCAGCAACCACCAGGTCTTGTAAGCTTGGTAAGAGTTCTTGTTGCCTTTGTTTGGAGGAAGTCGCCTCCTGAAACTCAGTCCCTAAGGAGTGGTAAAAGAGTTTCTAAGACCTTGAAGAAAACTATCATGTTCAGTAACAAGTATGTATAGAATGCCAGTCCAGGAGGCAGCTGGACATGATACCTGCTCAGCAAATATATCAAGCCACTGGGGTGGAATTCTGGGGTCACAGAGTTCCTAGAGCAAATAGACATCATTGTAAATTGTATGGTTTCTCATCAAACCTAAGGGATCTTTCTAGATCATTCATGTCAGAGTCATTCCCTAAAAGTGATATGCTATTTCTTAATCTTCGACGGGAACAAAGGGCGGGCTGTTTCCCTGGGCCTGTTGGTCACTTTTCTCATTGCTGTGGCCTGGCAGAGGAAGGGTTTGATTTGGTTAATGGTTTTAGGGTAGAGTAGATCATGGCAGGTACAGGATAGGGAGGTTTCCATTTGAGTAAACCAAAAAGCAGAAAGGGAGGTTCTGGGACCCCAGCCCACAGGATGCTGCCACCCACTTTCAAAACGGTTCTCTTTCTCAGTTCATCCTCTCCAGAAACATTCTCAAAGACACACCCAGGGGTGTGTCTCTGAGGTGCTCTAAATACAGTCAAGTTGACAGCAAAGAAGCCGTTTATATTGTAGGCACCCACATTCCATCTGTCTTCCTTCTACCTCCTCTAGCAACCTGCCCTTGTCAAAGAGAAGACAAGGGCAGGCTCAGAATGGGTTCCATTTTCCTTTGTCTCTTGGCTTTGGTGAGACCCACCGTATCACTCTTAAGCACTCGGATACACAGGCACCTAGTCCCCTAAGCAGTTAAATCTGAGGGTGCAATTGCTGGGCTCTGCTGAATCTCTCAGATCACTTTAATCCCTGCCCTGTCTTTCCCTATACATTAAGCAAGGCTTTGACCTATTGACTATAGAGTCCCTGAAGCAGCTGGACTCCCCATTTGGAAGGCTTTCTGGAGAGGCGTCTATTAATTTATGTATTTAATTTCTGTACGAAGCGACCGTTCTCCTCCCTGCACAGGTATTAAAATACCTTCAGGGCAATGCAGCAACTGAAAGGCAAAAGCATTAGTGGGCAATGCTCAGTAGCTCAGCGGAGTACCATCAGGACTCTCTGTCCCTCCTCAGATCCCATAATATCGTCCCATGTCCCAGTCCCCTCCCAAGTCTGTGAATTCCCCTCTGGAGACTGCCTGTTTCATTGTGTTGACAAAGGGTGGGTAACAGCTGGATTCCAACTCCTTCTATGCTCTCTGATTTGATGGGGAAGTTCAGCTTTGCTAACAAGTTCATTTTCAAGATCTTAGCACATCTAGTCACATATAAAATTACCTGTCCAGTCCAGCTACAGCTAGCTATTCAATCATTATTAATACTAAGTCCATTACTTAACCAATTAGATCTGTCAAAGGCATTCAGTCCATCTCTGTATGATCAGAACGAACAGGAGGGCTGTGAGCCCAAAGCTCCGTATCAAAGCACATCTATGCCAGGGATGCTATGCCTGTGTCTGAAGACCTTCCTGTAGGTATACTTTGTAGGACAGAGCAAGTGGCAGGTGGCCCAGTCTTTGAAGGAAAGAGTTCATTTATAACAATTTTCTTCAAATTTTCATAGAGAAGAATGGAGAAGGGATGATTTGGGCGCCACAAGCAATAGCTGTCCCGAAGCAAGGGAACTGGCTTGTGTTAGCAGCTCCCTTCTGGTAAAGCCCACTGAGGGCCTTATCCAAGATGGTAAATAATCATCTTGCCTCGCTCCTGGGAGATGCTAAGGCTGGAATCAAAGGAAGTCCCAAGCCAACAAACAGGAGCTATGTTAGGGCAGTGCCTTTCAAATCTTGAAATGTCGTAAATATTTGATGATGAAGAGACAGTATGCCTACGTATTTTTTTGAGATGTAAGAATATTTATAGTTTTTGTAAAGCCTTGAGTTTAAAAAAAATAAATATAACCATCACTTAATTAAAAACAAATTATCCCCCTGAACTAAAATGATGAAAAAGTTGCAGAGGTATATCACAGTTGAAGACATTTTTACAGCGAATCATAATCATTTACATAATCATAACATATTCATTCATCCTTCATTCACCTTTGCATCCATCCACCCATCCCTCTATCCAAATCTCAAGACACAGCATCAGAGGAGAGCTCTGTGTACCCAGCATGCTGGCTCCTCAGAGAAAGTCTAGTCACTGGGAATGAAGAGACTACTTAGAACAAACCTAGTATCCTCAAGCAGGAGGACAGCTGTGAACCATCAGGTGTAGCTGAGAGCTGCATGTAGTTTCCTGTAAAAACCCAGAAAAAGCAGTATATGAATGCAGAACACCTACTGGCATGATTTCCCTGGGACGTGGCCAGGGACTTGCTATGGCTCCTTAGTGGACATTTACCGTCTCTCAAGTCTCTAGGGACAGTATTAGAAAAAGCCCATCCTTGAGGGCATGGGCACATACGATCCCCACATAACAGCAGTCTACTTTCATTTGCAACAGTGAAAAAGAATTTTCTCTTTCTTCTTTGAGACAAGGTCTCTTTTGCTGGCCTGGAATTTGCTGACTCTGCAAGCCTGGCCATGAGTTTCAGGAATCTATCTCTGCCTCCCCAGCGCTGGGATCCTAAGTGCACGTGACCCTGTTTGGCTTAACATCAGTTTTGGAGGATCAAATTCTGGTTCTTTTGCTTATATGCCAAACACTTTACCAACGGATCTATCCACCCAGGCCCTGGAGAAAGCACTCCCTGGATGCTCTCTGTAGACCACTCATGCCGAAAACGAACTCACCCTTCTCCCCATCAGTGAGGCCAGTATTTTCTAATTTGATGTAGTCTTTCTTCAAATGCTTGTCATCCCATGTAAGTCAGATACAGCCTTGGTGGATGCAAACTATGATCTTGTGTGTTATTTTTGCATTCTGGGACTCAGTGGGGCAGCAGGGGGAAGGGGGGGCGGCACTTTTCATCTCTGTTCAGTACCTGGGTGTAAACCACACTGTACGGATATGTAGTCTTTTGTGCCCCTTTCTGCCTTCCCCTTAATCCCCATCCTGGCTGCCAAGCATTGTGCATTCCACTGGATGTTGACACAGATCCTCATCTCCCTGATTCCCAACACCTATCAAGCTACTGTAACTTTAAAAAGGATTTGACAAAGACTGCCTCCAGTAGCTGAGCTGAAATAAGAATGTCTCCGGAGTTTAATGGATCAAGTAGCAGTGATAGGTTTTATGGCCCTTTTTTACTTTAGGGCATAGGGAAGAGAGAACCAGGCAGGTTGGTTTTAAATTCAAGGATTTATGTTGTTAATCCTCCGGGCTAATTATAATTTATGGGATCTGGCAAATTAATATGCGGTTGCTATTCAAAAGTAGAGGGCAATGTGAGGCAGGCATAAACAAGCCTTGTTCATTTTTAATTTATTTCCACCAATGGAGAATATTAAATAAAATGAACACTAGGGTATTTTCCTCCAAGTTTGGTGTTCATTATTTATCTCTAAATTATGAAATCCATGTAACAACTCCTTGCTTTCCTTTTTTTTTTTCAACCCCCTCGAAGAACCCAGAATTCTGGAACTGCAGTGTTGGCTACTTGAGAAGCCATCAGTAGCTCTCTTTCCGCTGCATTTATGGCAGACTCATGATGGGCACACAGTGAAGCCAGCTTTCCTAGCACGCAAGTTGCTAAGGTCTAAGATTAATCACAGAGCACGCTGGAACTGTTTGGAAGTGGAACTTTCAAGTGGTACACTAGCTTAAAACCCCAGCTTCCTGGGAAACCAAAGTGCCAGCCCTGCAAAGGAAAGGGTCCCCCCAACTCCCCGCCCCCATACATTTTGTCTTCAGGGATTTGGGAGCAATCCCAGTTTATCTCTAGCCTGGCAGATGTTGAGCTAGGGCTGACCCCACAGTTGGACTTTCAGACTTTAATGGAGCAATCACGTCATACCCATGACCTCCTCCCCATTTCAGCGTTGTTTTCTATGGCTGCTTGGGGGTCCTCTTAAATAATTCAGCTTCTCACCCATGAACATCTGTCAGAGAATGAATGCTCGCCCTCGCCGATTGTCAGCTGTGAGGCAGGTAGATCTGACTCACTGGGTAATCGGTTGCACTAGAAGAAACGAGGGTGGCTGTCCCTCCTTGAATTCTGTTCCGCTCCCCCTGCCAACCCCCACTTCCTTCCTCCTTCCAGCTGCCAGAGGCCATCAAATGCAGCTTGAAGAATCCTTCAACTCTGGCCCAAGGAGCAGGTTGGAGTTCTTCCCTCCCCCCAGCTGTGTAGCTCAGATAACAGCTGGAGCAGAGAACAAGCCATTCTCTCTGCTAGAATATCTGACCCAGTTCTAACTAGGGAAAAGACTGAATAGTTTGCCCCTCAAGTCGTTCTTGTTCTGGTGTAAAGGGAGAGGGACTTTAGTCCCCACAGGCCCACAACACCACCACACCATTCCAAGGTCCTCTTTCCCATGCCTTTTGGCAATGCTGGGAACTTCATCTTCTGTACACTAGTCAGCAGGACAATGAGGGTCCATCCCGGTGTGATGACCACAGAGAAGAAGTGTTTGCTTGTGGAGGGAAGCTGGGGCAGGAATGGCTGGTGGTTCCAGAGTCTTTGACTCATGTTTGATATCTCTGCTCTGCTCTTCATCAGCTGAGTGTTGGACATATGACCTATAACCTCTGGGCGTTCTTATCAGAACAATAGTAATAGAGTCCTTGGTTTGAGGGCGCTTTTATGAGAAAGAAGACATTGAGGAACACCTCATACTTCCCAACCTGTTATTCACAATGAGAAAATGGAAGTAGTGAACCAGGCCTGGTGGCACACATATGTCATCCCTGATTCATCACTAACTTAAGGACTGCTCTGGTCACAGAGTGACTTGAAGGCCAACATAAGACATCCAGAGATGCCTCATCTCAATAAAAGTCTATACGACAGCCAGGGACATAGCTCAAGTGAGGCCCTGGATTCAACCCCCCAGTTCAAGGGGGAAAAAAGCAAGAAAAGCAATTCCTCACTGGCTGTGGATAGCTGTAGCAGTGTGCATTTGTAGCCACAGAACTTGGGAGGCTGGGGCAGGAAGATTACGAGTTCAAGGCCACCCTGAGCTACATGGTGAGACTTTTGTCTCAAATGAACAAACCAAACAGAAATGGTCATTCTGCCCCCTTCTTTCTTCATCGGTACATGTTTTAGGGTAGCACCTATCTGTAGATGAGGATTTGCCAGGAGACCCAGCTCAAACTTCAGCGCACATAGCATCCTGGAAGGCTCCACATGAGCATCCCAAGACTCAGTAGCTATGTGGAGTCATGGGACAGTCATGTAAAGACTTCCCAGTACTGGGAGGTTGGAGTATGTCGTTTGGATACAACTAGAACTCAGGAATTCCAAGCCACTCAGGCACTAAGATACAGGGTGGAGAGCTTTCTGCCTGTGGGTTCTAAGTGGGTGAAGCTGAGCTGCTCTGGTTCTTTCTTGGTGGAGCACTCTTCACAGGAGCCCAGCACGCACCACCACCCACAGGCATGATTCTTTCAACTGGGTACCTCAACCAGGTGCCAGCCCCCCCCTCCCCCCCACTTTCAATGTTTGCCTGACCCTTAGGTCGGGTCATAGCTTGGTATGAGAATCTGCACTCTTTCCCTTTTCTCCGCTCCCTCCTTCCAACCATACAACTTAGGGAGCCTTCCTTCTAACACTCAGTGTGTCTTTCCTCTCGAATACTCATATTTAACACAGTCAAGACTCTTGCCTTAGACCCCCCTCCTGCAACTGACTGGCAGGTAGTGGGTCCCCTTGAAAACCCATGGAAGCGTCTATGTGTCTGGTTACCATCCCTAGGTGTTCAGCATCATTGGAAATCTTGACCAACTGCAGGAGCTAGAGAGATGGGTAGCATGTGAATGTCCTGGTACCTCCCTTTCCTAAGACCTGGAGGACCCATTCATTTGTGGGCTTCCCCCTTCCCCAGAAACTTGACATTTCTTTTGACATTCCCTCTCTTTAAGGCTGTGTAGAGAATTGTGTTGTACTCTTCTCCTTTCCCAGGCAGACTGGAAACAAGTTGCCGGGTTTGTCCTGATGAAGCTGTTTCCTACCCTTTAGATCTCAGCCTTTCTCCTCTTCTCACACTACATAAAAGACTAAGAAAGCACTCGCCTGAAATGTTTGCACATCATTTAAATATTCATTTCAATTAATTTATTCATAGCCATAAAGTTTATTACCTAGAATATAGCGTCATAGAAGTTTAGAGCCGGAAGACACCAGAGAAATCATCTCCTTTCAGCACCTCGTTTTACAGCTGAGGGAACTGGGGTGAAGCGTTCAGGAGACACCCCAAGGTCAAGTCTGAAGCAGAGTCACTATGGAGACCAAAGCCATAGACAGATGTTGTGGCCTTTGTCAGATGCAGCTGTATACAGCTGAGAACCTGTCTCAGTCTTCTCATCCCTAGACACTGTGTTTCTCAGTAAGGTTTTCCTGTTTGTCATGGAATCAAATCCTGTACCATGCCAGCCCAGGACAGGCTTCTGGAGAACTGGATGATCCAGACACAACAGAGCTGTGGGGTAGAGAGACCGAACACACAAGCACATGCATACATAATTGTATAAATCATGCAGAAGGCTCCAAGGCAAACACACAAGCTCAGCCCCGGAGAACAGAGGTGAGAGGTCAGAGCACAGAGGAGACCAGCCTTGCTTTCTTTGAGGTAGGAGGAAGGAAAAGCAGAAGCAAGCCATTGCAAGTGCTTTTGTAAATAGTTTCTTTAGGGTACGGATGATTTTTTTTTAAATCCATCTGGAAAACTGAGGGAGATGACACAGGGGAAGCCACCTTCAAGACAGGTCACCAAAGGACTGACTTACTGCCCACCTGTCATCTCCTGAGAACTTATGCCAGGACATCTATTTCTGCCTACTTGGGGGGGGGTGTTAGGATAAGATTTTAAATATGCTTATGTGGAGATAAATATTCATGATTTCTGAAACTCAGGTTTAACTGGGTGTCCTATATTTGATGAGACAGCCCTAGGGGCATCGGGGTACATAGAACAACTGCATAGCCAGAGGGACCCCAATCTCTGCTTGCTAGAAGGGCTGAGCAAGTATTAGACCAAGTCACTTTCACCGTGGTGACAAGAAGATTGGGGGGGGGGAGGCTGGGAAAAAGTTAGCTTATCCCGTGGGGATAGGAACACATCTGGGGGAGGCAGAAGAAAGGTGTCCAAGCAAGATACATGGAGTATCTCATACCAAGAGTCCCCTTTGTGCTGTTAACTCAAACCTGGGTCTCTTAGCATTTAGGGGTGACCAGCAGGGCTGGATGATATTCTCAAAATTGAGTCATAGTGTGTACTTTTGGGTGACTTATACATGTCTGGCAAGGAGCTCAAATAGCATATGTCCTCATTAGATATCCTCTATATCCCTAGGCTAGAGACAGCAGAGCCAGGATTCGAACCCACACTACTTAAAAAGTTCACACACCAACCAGTGTTTGATTTACAGATAAATCTTTTGTGGGGGTGAATCACATGTTCCTACCCTCCTCAGTTGAAACTCAAAATTGAAATTTCAGAAAGCATGTATACTTTTCTTAGCATAAGTATATCATAATGAGTGCCGGAAGACAGGAACCAGAGTACCCAGAAATGAACACTCCAGGGCAGTCATCAGTTTCTGTGAATATAGTGTTCCCTTCTTGATTCTTTTCCCTATAGTCAAAGAGGAGGGCACACTGAATTAGGGTGACCCACAAATCCAATGGCAGGTGTTTTTATAGGGAAAAGGCGATTGGAAGAGGCCCCAGCTCACGGGCATATGAACTTATAGGCACTGGTTTGTGAATATGGAAGAGAATGATTCTGCCATAAGCCAAGGAATGGCAAGGATTGAGAGTGAGAGTCAGGGATAATTCTCCCTTTGAGTCTCTGAGGGAGCACAGCCCTGGGAGCACCTTAATTTTGAAATCAAGGACCTCTGAGCTGTGGAAGAGTCCATTTCTACTGAGTAGCTCACTGTGGAGTTTTGTTACTGGGTCCCAGGGAGTGAACACAGCAACCTTCCTCAACTTACCCAAGAGTTCCTGAAGATGTCCCCTCCCACTAAATCAACCAGCAACCCCGGGCAGGAGCGTGGCAGACCAAACAGTGAGAGGCCATGGACAGAGGTGAGAGGTAGTCCACGGCATCCCTCTACCTTCGTTTCTTGGTGACACAGAGGGAGGAGCTCCGATGCAGATAGCATCTGGCACATCTTGAGGGAAGGTTAACCATCAGCTCATCCACAGGATTACAGCAACAAGGATGAGATTTGCCTTCCCAGCAAAGCCATATGCTGGTTTCTGCCCTCCTCTGATGACCCCATGTGCCTCCCATTAGGAAAGGGACTTGTCCTCACAGGGCAGGGTTCCACCCCCACCCAGCTGCCTTGGAAACCTGATAGGTTCTGTTCTTTATCCCCCTTGATCCCCAGGGCTGTTGGTGGACAGTGCTGCTCTTCTCTTTGGCAAGGCTTTTCTTTTCCAGGCATTTTCTCCACCAGTATAAGCACAATTCATAGAGGTGCACATAAGAAATGTGTGTGCGTGTGCGTGTGTGTGTGTGTGCGTGTGTGTGTGTGTGTGTGTGTGTGTGTGTGTGTGTAGGGGGGCGTTAATTCCTGGAAACTATCCATTGGGGATTTATTTGCTATAGGGTGATTTACGAAGCAACAGAGGTCACTCTGGGTGTGGGATTCAGCTGGAGGCCAGAGGGAGGCCAGCAAGTAAACCATGCAGCTGCTTTTGTGACCAATAAGATCCAAATTTGACTCCAAGCTACTTATCAACCACAACAAATCATCACTGGCCGTCAGTTACTCCATGTTCAGAGTCTAGAGACTCAATACAAGCCCTTAGCTGAGCTAAAGTCTCAGGGTCTCACCAAAGATCAACAAATGACACAAGGGTATGTGCATTGAGATTGTCCCTGGATAGTCTCCAGTCCTGCCTTGGACCTTGAACCAAGAGAACACTCCAGGGATTAGAGGACTGGGGTAGAGACTGTTCCAACTAGTGTAGAGAAAATTGAGGCCACAGAGGAAAAAGACTGCATAGGTTCTGAATTGTTTAAGTGACCAACAAAAGAGAGAACGCACATGTAAGTTCAGCAGAGAGTGCTTTATCTTTGAAAGGGAGAGAAAGAAACACTCTGTCTGCTGTAAGTGACCACGATTAACATGTGCGTGCCTCCCAGTCTTTTTTCTGTCTTTATGCTGCAGTCTCCCACCTCCACACATCTGGCATATGGCTTCGAATTTTTCTTGACATTATACATTCCATCATGTTGTTACAAAGACTTGCCTGCGGTTCTTATTGGAGGGGATGTATCCGTTTATCCTCTTCCGTACCATTGAGCATTTAAATGGTTTTAAATACTTTTGCTGTCAGAAAGAGTGTTCTGATAAACATCTTTGTGCATAAAGCAGTTTCCATAGTTCCCATTATGCCCTCAGGATAGATTCCCAGAAATGGAATTACTAGGTCAAAGGTTGAGCACAATTTTTTCCTTAAAGGTTCCTGAGTCATATTGCCAAATTGCTTTTCCAAAAGATTGGTCGCAATTTAAATGGGCAAAATCAGCCTTTAAGAGTCTGGTTTCTCTGAGCCAATATTGAGTGCATATTCTTTTTTTTTTTTTTTAAATCATTCCTAATACAATAAACAAACAAATGGCAAGATATTGTGGGTTTGGGGGCTTATTGTTTAATGTTCAAAAGGGAGAATTGGAGACTCTGAAGAAAGAGCAAAAATTTAATTTGTGTGCGACATTAATCTGGCCATTTGGATCAGATGCCATCTAAAGAGATTTCCATATATTTGTGGATGATAAGCAGGCATATAAGAGAAAGAATGCTTTGGGGGACTTGACAGTAGCACCTTCTGGAGGTGGTGCCTCTCTCAGAACTGGATCCCCCACCTGCAATCCTCAAGTTTCTGTAGATGCCTGGTAGCTAGTTGCACAGGCAAGTAGTCAACACTCGTCAGGGGCCCTGCCATTCAAACTATGGTGCACCCTGCTGATCTTGTCAGGGAACAAGATGGAGCTGTAATGATTTGTCAAAGGTTCACAAGTGGAAAATGATCCAGCAAGGACAGGAACTGGCCAGAAGAGAGGTCAACACACTGCCCATTTCTCCACACCACCCTTGGAGATGTGGCTCATAGTGACTGGCTTCTCTGAGACACTAAACTACTTTGTCCTTGAAGGTGAGACCTGGTGGCCACGAATTAGCATTGTGACATTCTTCATTCTACGGAAGACCCTTTCTGTACTTCCACAGTGCCCGGGGTGTACTGTGACCTCTTGCCAGGAACTCTTATTAACAGCAACATCTATTTCACGTGGTGCCCAGAGCAAAAGACCCTGCATTCATTTTCTGTGGATACTATAATAAATTACCAGAAGCTAGGTAGTTGAAAATAGGTTATTTGTGAGCTCATGTTTTGGAGCTAAGAAGCCTGAATGCACCACTGTTACTGGAGGCTTTGGTAGAGGGTAATTCATTCCTATCCTGGCTTCTGGTAGATCTCACCTTGAGATGTTGACTTGCAGTGGTACTGGTCAAGTCTCTGTTTCTGTGGTCTTATGGTCTCTTCTGCTTTGGTCAGTCTGAAATCTTCCTCTGCCTCTCTCTCTCTCTCTCTCTCTCTCTCTCTCTCTCTCTCTCTCTCTCTGTGTGTGTGTGTGTCTGTGTGTCTGTGTGTTGCATGTGCACACATGTGCTAAGGCCAGAGGTCAGCTCAGGTGTCTTCCCTCAAGCACCATATACATTTATCTGACTGAGACAGGGAGGGTCTTTCATTGGTCTAGAACTCTCCAAATAGGTCAGGCTTTAAAGAAAAGTCAGCTGAACTCCAAAGGTACCTGTAGTGTTCTTCATGACTCAGGTTGGGGGATGACATTATGAGAATCCTTCTTTAGGAAGGTAACAGGGGCACCCAGACCCTAACCTTCTAGAACATCTTAAGCTCACAAGACCATCCCAGGAAATATGAAATAGTATCTGTGAGGGGTTGGGTTGTGTTTCCAAGATTGCATCAAGGGGTCTCCCCAGTGTGTGTGTGTGTGTTGGGGGGGTATTTTAACTGCTTCCCTTGGGAAGCTGGCATTGGTAAGTTACTGGGAAGAGTCTCCGAATTCTACACAGTGCTAGGATTCTGAAGGCACTAGATTGTGCTGGGAACTATTCCATTCATCCTCAAAAAGCAGCCCCTCATCTCTAATAATAAATAAACTGAACCTCGGGATATTAAAACCATTTGTCCTCAGCACTGGAAAACTGGTTGTGCTGTGTGTGTGAAGTGCACATGTGCATGTGTGTGCACGACTGTGTGTGTGTGATATCCAGCCCAGCACCCCCCCAGTATCCACCCCCAGTATCCACCCCCAGTAACTCTAATACTGAACAAATCCAACCAGTATGTTACAGATTTAATACAGCATCAGGCTCCCCCAGGTACAATAAAATATCAAGTTAAGAGTATTAATTCCTCACCAGCCGGATGGGTCCCAGCTGTGCACACGCGTGTGGGGCATGAGGGTGTACGCTCAGCGGGTGCAGGTGCTGACGGCGCTGTTCCACCTCGGAGCACGCGGGCCGGGAACACAGCTGTTTCTCAAATCCTTCGCCAGTCGCTGCAAACCCTCTATGAAGTTGTGCTGCCTCTGGGTACAATTAAAAGCTGTATATACATTTCACCAGGTAGTGTTAGAAATTTAGGCTGAGCCAAAAAACGGAAAGAGAGAAGGTGGGAGGGAGGAAGAAATGACTCCCTTGTTAAGGCTGGCATTAACCTCCTTACCCTGCCTATTGAAGCAATAAAGCTTCCAAATGCCTCATGGTCTCTAGTGTTAGGAGTGGAGAGCTGGGGCATGGAAAAGGTGTTACAGAGGAGCCTTCCTGTCTTCCTCCTGTTCCTTCCTGCTTCCTTTCCTTCTTCTCTGTTTCCCCCTTCTTTCTTCTTGCCTTTTATCTTTTCCTCCTTCTCTCCTTCCCTTTCTCCCTTCCTTCCTTTCAGTCTTTTTTCCTTTTGTCTTTCTCCTTTCTTCCTTCCTCTCTCCTATTTCTCCCTTACCTCCATCGCTTTCTCTTTCTTTTCTTTCCCCTTTTCTACATTCTTTCTCCTCTTTTCCCACTTCCTCCTCCCTGTCTCTTATTCCTTCATCTCTCTTTCTTTCTTCCCTTCTTTCTCCCTCTTCTTACCATGTCTTTGCTTAAATTTTCCCCTCTCTTTGCTTCTGTCTCAGCACCCAGGCCTGTCCGTGTGGAAACCTCTAAGCCTGGGCTAAGGAAGATACAATTAGAAGAGCCAAGCTGACCAGTGGAAGGCCTGGATCTGGTGTCCCTTTCAGGGAGAGAGGCCGCAAAACCTTACCCACTTTCATCTTCACCTTGGGACCCTGACTGGCTTTACAGCCTGGGCTAGCTTCCTTTCCATGTCTGCCCATTCAATAAGTCTCCTGGAGCCCAGCCACAGAAATGGCAGCTGAGGTTCCGTGAGGCAGGGACAATGACTAACTCTGTTCTGTGGTCTCAGCATCCACACAGCCACTGCTTTCAATAAGGAACCAAGGGCCACTCTGGTCTTCCTTTGTCTTCACTAACACACAGACAACTCGAACTTTTTAAAGAGGACCTCCTCCCAAAGGAGGAGGAGGCCAAATCCTGTCATTGCATGTCTGTGCCTGGTCAGTGTTTCCATCAGAATCCTGCTGTATATGAGAGAAGAGGGTGGGTCAGGGAAGCCACAGTGTCCCATCAGTAAAAGGAGGTGGACAAGCATGAAGCCTGGTGGGAATTTGCCGCCTCTGGCTTTAGAAGAGGACATAAAAGCTATGGATGTGGGCATGGATGCCTTTTTAGATTACAAAGGCAGATATAACCGGGGTTATAGGATACTTATAAGGCTTAACACCTTACCCTGCTAAAATAGTTGAGATTTATCCACCTTGCCATGGGAGACAAAGCTGGCAGGTGAAGAAACACTGATTCAGATTCTTCTTTAAAAAATTATTATATAAACTGTGCGTATGCGTGTGTGTGTGTGTGTGTGTGTGTGTGTGTGTGTGTGTGTGTGTGTGTAAGCCAGTGATAGGCATCAAATATCTCCCTTGATCACTCTCCACCACCTTAGTTTTTGAGATAAGATCCCTCTCTGAGCCTAGAGCATCCTGACTCAGTCAGGGTGGGTGACCAATGATGTTCCGTATCTACCTGTCTCTGTCCACACATTGCTTTTCAGTGGGTTCGGGTCTCCATATTTGTGCAGCATGTGCTTTTGTCCTGTTTCCAAGCATAGCACAGTGGTAGGCTCACTCTTGGGTCAGTTCGCCATAGTTCCATGACAGTATATTTTTCCCCCAAATTAATGAATGATGACATTGAGATTTCGTAGGGACCAACAACTCTTTGGTGGCCCTGTTTGGTAGGAAGCAGAGACAGTGATCAAAATAGCTTGAGCCCCTGGTCTCTAGCATCTTCCCCTGCCATACCTTTCTCAGCTACTGTTGTCTAGAGTCCAGAGTCTCACCTGTCAGCTGCAGGAACATGAAATAAAGGGAGTGTACAAAATTAATGCTGGTTAAAAGCAGAGATGCTATAACGAATTCTGTCAGGCAGCATTCTTGATCCCAGGGAAATTCATATCCCCTCACCATCTGATTAATGAATCAAGTAGAATAGATTGATGCATGGCAGCAGCCCTTTAGAAGTAGGCAGTGATGGTGGGGTGGTCTGATTAAACTGATACCCTGGCTCTCCTGCCGCCTGGATTCACAAGCGAATCAGTCCCATTAGGAGAAATTACTACAAGAGGCCCAGCAAAGCACAGCTAAATAAACTGTGCCGTCTCCAACCCTGCGATTGTCTTATTAAATAATCTCATTGCCGTTTAAGTGTGGACCAGGAGCTCCCGCCTCCGAAAGCCTGCCTGATTAACTATAGCCTTGGCCTCCAGTTGATTTTATAAACTTCGGATGGTGCCCTAGAGGGCAAAGCTTCCTGTTGTCAATTCTGCCTGTTGCTATAGATACCGAACTCCACAATCAGTAATTAGAGCATGCCCCCTGCCCCAGAACTGGTCAAATGGTGCAGCGTGCTTGGCAAATGGTCTTAAAAGCATCCACACTGGAGTGGAAGTCTATCTCCAATAGTGACAGGGTTTGTTTTATTCATGGGCTTGAAAGAAGAGAGAGAGAAAGAGACTAGTTTATTGGAAACCATAGTGAAACATAAGTAATTATTATGGCTTTTATTTTGAAACAAGTCTTATATAGCTTAGTTTGGCCTTGAACTCACTGGGTAGCCCAGGATGACCTTGAACTTCTGATCTTCTTGATTCCACCTCTCGGGGGCTGGGATTATCTATCCCCAATGTATGCAGTGCTAGGGACCAAATTCAGAGCTTCTTTCATGTTCAGCAAGCACTCTTCCAACAGGGCTGCATGCGACTGAGCTGAGTTTCCTTGTCCAAGTATGTTAATCACAAGAAACAGAGGTCATTCAAAGACCACCTTGCCTGGCTTGCCCTGTGCAAGATGGGGGTCCATCTTTCCATATCTTCCCTGTGGAGCCCTGAGCATGGCCCTCAGCCCTCTTCCATCCTTGTGACTGTTGGTGGCAGAAGGGAAGTGGCAGATAGGTTTATGCTATTCAGTGTATGTAGCAAAGCAGACCTGGGCACGCGAGTCTTAAAAATGCACTTTGGTCAAGAAGGACTGACATGATTACAGTCTTGGAGGTTTTCTTAAAATCAAAACCAGTGCAGCTCCCTCAAGAGGAGAAGAATGAGGAGGAAGGTCCACGGAAGCGTGTTGGACACTTGTGGATGTTAATTAAAGATGGCGGCACTGACCTCATTTCTAAATGGGAGAAAACAAATTCTCAGAGAATAATTGGCTTCCCCCAAATTGCTCGTTTTCTCGGCACACATCTGGGATTAAAATCTATTTCTTTCTGACTCCAAATATACACTTTTTTTTCTAGAGGACTATTTCTCTCATGTATTTGGGGGCTCTCTGCACTGCCCATTTTTTCAGTTTGAAAATCAATTCTGAAATTTCAAATGATGCATATTTAAAATCGTGATAAAATTTCCTTGCAAATGCTCCATTGCCGGCTTGGTCTGTGGGGCTGAAAATCTCATCGATGTTTCCAAAGTGCCGTCAATTGTATTTTTGATTCCTTTAAAACCTGCCTAATTGCCTTGTTGATTTCAAACACCCTGAGAATGCTTCCTAAATGCTTACAGCATCCAATAGTGTCGGGGAGATAAATGGCTTGCAAGAATGATTTGGGACATGCAAATGAAGCTTCCAGAAGAGAGTGTGTTACCTAAATCCTGACCTGATAACAGCTAGGGAATCTGGCCATGTTTCAAGTGACATTTTCTTATGAGACCACTAACAACAGCCCCAGATGATGTAGATTTCAGCCTGCATCGAAGAGCAGAGAGACTAGCTCTAACTGGAGTTCAGTCTATCATTGTGTCTCCCAGTGAGACAGATTCTGGGCAGGACTCCACTGTATCCCCCTTGGACGGGGGTACTTCACAACTTTAACAGGGAGAGATCTTGATCAACCATCATGCCCTTCATTCTGAGGGCAGAGAGAAAATCTGGCAAATGCATGTTATTATGGTTACGGATAATAGTGCCAATACACATTTTAAGTATTTTCTTGTATTATTCCTACCATAATTCCTACCTCAGGGAAGTATCATCATCACTTTGTTACCTAAGTTTCTTTTTGACTTGTCAAATATTTACTGGGTTTTCCTATGAATACCAAACACACAAACACACACACACATACACACAGAGAGAGAGAGAGACAGAGAGACAGAGAGGGAGAGAGAGAGAGACAGAGAGAGACAGAGAGAGAGAGAGACAGAAACAGAGACACAGAGAGATAGACACAGAGACAGAAAGATACAGAGATACAGAGAGAGATACACAGAGAGAAATGCACAGAAAGAGACAGAGACAAAGGGATCTAAGCTTTAAAGTCAGATAGAACTTTATTTGGAGAGGCAGAAGAAACATATTAGTAGAAGGACAGAAGAATGGTTACCAAGGCAGAAAGGACAAACAAGTATTCATAATAGGTTACTCAGCTCTAGGAAATGGACTTACAAAGTACTGTGAATCCAGCAGGCAGGAAAGCTGAGCTGGGAGATCAGAGGTGGACCCTGAGTTCCAGACTAAGACATACGAAATCACAGAGGGTTTGTGTGCAAGATAAAGGAAGCCAGAGGTAGAACAGTATGTACCTACTGGCTAGGGAAGGTACAACATAGGTAACACAATTTTTAAACTTAGATATTTTTTTTTAAGTTTAAGATTAGGAAATACATGTAGGGGCCAGAGATATTGCTCAAGGGTCAGAGGGCTTGTTGTCCTTGCAGAGGACCAGTCAGATTCCCAGCAACCACTTTGGGCAGCTCACAACCACTTATAGGTGCAGCTCCAGGGAGGGTGACACTCTCTTCTGGCCTGCTCCTGCACTTTCAGCACACATGTGCACACCTTCGCGTAGATGCACTCAAGCACACATGCACACAAAATTGAAACATATTTTTAAATAAAGATGCGTGGTTAAAATATTTACTTTTGAGCAGAAATGTCTTCCCATGGTTAGGTATCAAAAAGTAGACGACAAAAGACAGCGTGTGGATATGTGTATGTATATATCTATACATCACTCTTACACGTGTTCATATGCTCTCTGCCTTACAGATTCCTTCTCACGGTATCTTCCCCTGAATCTCTATTATCATTTCTTTGTGCATTCTCATGGACACCTTGATGCGTTATTCTCTCAATGTTCTTCCTGTCCCGTGCATACTTCATTCCTTCCACTTGACAATATATCTTAGCGATGGCCAGAAATCAGCATAGAAATGATGTCTTCATTTTTTTTTAAACAACTGGTGACTGTGTCCCCGCACGGATATTTCATAATTCATTGAACTATTTCCCCGTTGATAGACATTTGGGTTGTTCCTAATCTCCTGCTGTTGCGAATTGTGCTGCCACAGGTAACCCCTTGCAGACGGAATTTCCCAAGCTCCTAAGCAGATTTGCAGGATGGAGCCTAGAGACGCATGCACTGGTCATTTTTATAGATGGGGACTAGTTGCCCTGCACGGAGGATGCTCTGGTTCTCCTTCTCATTGTGCAGAGTAGGACAGGGAGGGTAGTACTTCTTGACCTCCTCCCTTGGGCAAAGAGGGGAAGATTGTGTTGGTAGGAAGCTAATGTATGGCTCCTGAATATCCTTAAGGAGAAACTTTGGGGCCACAGAAGATGGACCTGAAGAGGAAAACTGACTGAAGGCCACACATCTATATAATGTGCCTTTGTCCGTAGGGCACTGTGCTGCATCCTGGGCTGATGTAGAAGCGAGAGAAGAAAAAGACATCAGATAAGTGTGTTGCCGAGGAGGAGTTGGAAGTGACATATGAGGCAGGGGAATGCTGACAGTTATTTTGGCCCTACTCAATGCTGTTTATCCAATAAGAAGGAAAAGCAGAGAGATGCGGAAGATGCTGGACTTGGCTTTATGAAGTTGCTGTTGCTGACAGCAAGAACCTACTGTTCATTCTGGAAACCCCCTTTTCCTTGACCCTATTCAGAGATTTTTTTCCTACCATGTGTAGCCCAGAGTTGATTATCCACGCACCTAATTTTGTGAGTCCCAAATTTCTAAAAAAGCAAGAGGAGCTTTTTTTTCTTTTTAAATAAGTTTAATAGTTAAAATATATTTTCCAAATGCTCCCAGAAACCTCATAAAACCCTGATTGTTCCCGTCACAGGTAAGAAAACTGAGGGTCAATATCCTATGTTTGAACAGATTGGAACCAGTTTCTTTTCCGTCCTGGGCTTTCTGACTTGTTGATTCTAGCAGCACCTGGGGTTGGATAGAAGGGACAATGGGGGTTATTTCCCAAAATGGATTTCACTTAAATGGGGGATTCTCGTCTTCCCGCTACATCCGAATTGTCCCTCGAATGTTAGGATGTGTACATCTGATCTTGAAAAGAACATTTGTTAGCTAGCAGGGGTGGGTTTGAAATTAACAGTGAGAGGGCAAAGAAAAGAGGTTGTATATCTTCCCATCAGCTAGTTCACAATGTGACCAGGAAAAAAAAAGTGGCCTCAGTGAAGGTTTTGATTCCATTGCCCGGTCGGAAACACAGGACGCTAGTGCTATACCATTTCTCACACAAAGGCACAACTGTAAGCCAGCACGCGGCAAACCAGAGCAAAGGGCCTGGCGACCCTTCTCTAGGCTAGAGATGTAATTTTCCATATGCTAACAGAGAATTCTAGCTCTCTGTCTCTGCAGGAAGGTTTGATCTTTATCAGAATGGCTTTACAGATGGGGCCATACACTGTGGTTCCGTCCACCTTGATGCTAGCCAGCTTTTGCAAGCATCCAGATGAGGCTAAGAGACAGTAGAGGAGAATGAGCTGGTCCCGAGTTTACCAACTCTTTTGTCTAAAGTTACAATGTAGTTTTAGTTTCTCGGAGTGTGGAGATAGGTGTTCATGGGGTTATCATTAAGAATATCTGTTCCCTCGCTGTTATGATGGATTCTCAAGTTCTAGGACAATGAGCTACTGCTGGAGGGCTGGCCAGGAGGACCTGCAGCCCTTGCAGTAGGAAGGGGCAGGGATTTCATCCCATCCAGAGACCACAGCCTTTTCAGCCACCAGTGAAAGTCCTGAGATAACAGGCCTCATATGAATGTGGGAGCGACAGAGTTCCTTCCCTGTTCTACCTCCTAGGCATTCCTACCACACAGGATGGCATCTCCTTGAAAGGATGGCAGTTCTAGCAGTGTGCTGATGGCCCATCGAGTCCTAGAGGGCTCCTTATACAAGGGAGAAACAGAGTACCAATATCAAAGGGAAGAAGTTCTCCTCCTGGGGGAGATGGGTGCTTAGGAAGGAAACTTTGCTTGTAAAAGAGAAAAGGAAAAGACCCTCCAAACCCAGGAGGATTTGAGGTGTCTTACAACTCATCCCACAGCTTAGGAGAGAAAATTGAACTGTTTGTGGGTTTTTTTTCCCCACTCAGAAATAAGATCCTTGAGCATGCTCAAACAACTTAGGAAATTTTAAGAAATGATTTTTGATGGCATTGCCACAGGAATGTCTAGAGCTGAGTACAAGGTTGGCCACCCAGAAGCCCATAAACCAACTCCTGAACCTCGCTGTACTGACTACGGCCCAGTGGTGTCCATGGTGTCTTTGTCCATGAACTGACTTCAGATACTAACTTCAGCAGGCATAGGTATTTAAGCTACAGTGAAGCCTTTTGCTTTACCACCCAACACATGCAAGCAACACACACACACACACACACACACACACACACACACACACACACACCATGTGATCAAAACAAGTAGCTCTAACTCTTTATTTACTGTATTGGCAAGCAACCATATCTGTGTGTAGGGGCATGCATGTGCCTGTGTGCACAGGAGTAGAGGTCAAAGGTCAACACTTGGTCTTCCTCAGTTGCTCTGCACCTTGCCTTTTGAGACAAGGTCTCTCAGTAAATCTGAAGCTTGCTGATTAGGTTATATTGGCTGGCCATCAAGTCTCAGGAATCCTCCTGTCTCCACCTTGTCAGCAGTGGGATCACAGGTGTGTGGTCTCTCCCACCCTTATATATAGGTCTTGGGGATTTAACTTCATGCTTGCCCAGCAGCATATACTTGACCCCCTAATGCCAACCGAGCCATTCTCCTGACCCCTGAAAGACTCCAAAACCTCACTTGGTTGTATAAGGTTGTTTTTGTCTCCGTTTTGAGACAGTGTCTTGCTGTGTAGCCCTGGCTGGCCAAGAACATGTTATATACACAAGAATGACCTTGAACTTTTAGTGACCCTCCTTCCTCTGCTCCTGAGTGCTGAAGTCAGAGGCACAAGGCATCATCACATGTGCCTTTGTCAGTTGAATATTTTGTTTGCAGTCAAAAAGGTAGCCTGGCAAACTTGAAAGAGCAGACGTCAGTGTTTTCTCAGACCAGATTAGGTTAATTCTCAGCTTTGGAACTTGTAGGTGATGAATCTTGATTAAGAATAATTCTCTCTGTAGAGGACCATTCAGGACAGATGACCTAAAACAGCCATAGGAGGTGTTTAAATGAATAGTGTTCTGTCATCCAAGGTAACCAGCATTGATTCGGGAAAGAGATTGGTCAAATCTCCCACGGGTTTACCGGAACCATCTGAACTTTGGGTCATCCTCAACACTGAGTCATTTAGCTCTCTGTAGTTTCTCTTTGTCCCTCAGACACTGTTTTATTTTTTCTTAAAAAAAACCCAACCAAATAAATCCCATATAACCTTTTGAAATTATTCCTTATATTGTCATTTGAAAGGTTCTTTGCCAGGTACCTATGGTGTGCCTTACCAAACTGACGTGCCTCCAGTCTCTCCTGCAGCCTCTCCTCCAGCCTCTCCTCCAGCCTCTTGAATTCTCAGTTGTGAATGTGCAGCTTGTCCGCCGTCCAGGCCCTTCTGAAAAAGAGTATCTGGATTGTCTAAGTGGCCAAAAGAAACAGGTCTAACTCTTTAGCACATCAATATTTTTTACACTGGGATTTGAACCAGATGGAGGAGGACCTGGTTTGTGGTGGGCCTGCTGGCTGCGCCTTTGCCTCAGCTTCCTCAGGGATGCCTGGGGTTTGTCCCTCTCCTTGGATTTCAGAATCCTGGCAGGCAGAAGCCTCACTGAGATTTTCCTTCTGCCTCTTCATGAAGTTTTTACCAAGAAGCTACAGGCACGCTGGTAGCTTTTCTAGCCTGCTTCTGGCTTCTGACTCTAGGGTAAAGCCCTAGTCTTCCCTTCTACCTGTCCTCATTAGCACAGTGCACACCCAAGTTTTTATTATTATTATTATTATTATTATTATTATTATTATTATTATTATTATTTGTCTAACAGCTTTATTTGTGTAATCCGGTGAATGAAGCCATACATCGTACTGAGCTAATGAAACACATTTTGTAGTTTCTGCCACCTGTCAGCTCCCTGCCCCCACCTTGCCTTTCACCTTGTCAACCTAGAACACCACTCATTCATTCATTTATTTGTTTCATGTGTATGGCTACTTTATCTGCATTTGTATATGTACACCATGCACATGCCTACTGTCCATGAAAGAAGTTAAAAAAAAATAAAAAAAAGTGTCAGATCTCCTGGCACCAGAATTACAAGCAACTGTGAGCTGCCACATAGGTGCTAGGAACCAAATTTGGATCCTCTGCAAAGGCAGCAAGTGTTCTTGACTGCTGAGCCACCTCTCCATGCTCAGGAAGATCATTGAACAACTCAGGCGCTTTCCGAAATTCGAAGGAGCTCACAGATTTCACAGGGAACCCAATCATGTGCTTCTTCAGTGGGTTTGGGTGCATAGATCACTGTCACTCCAAAACCTTGACCCAGCTCACACTGCTAGAGGAACAAAAAGTTCTTGAAAAGAAGGGGGTATAGTTTCAAACACAAGGGTAGGAAAAAAGGGGGCGCAATTTCAAACACAAGGTAGGAAAAGAGGTGGGTTTTGTTTTCATGTATTTAAACTAAGACTTCTTACGCTGACATTCCTCTATATTGTTGTTTGTTTATTTTAATTTTAATAGCATGTGAGGCACAGTCTTTTTAATGATACAGAATAAGGTCTTATAAAATGTAAGCACCACTGTGTGCTCCTGCTGTCTTTGTTCATGACTGGCACTGGAGAGCTCTGTACTGTTTCCATGTTTAAAAGTCAGTGCATTGCTGTACTCGTTGATAATGTTTTCTGAGTGGGAATTAGTCAGACATATTACTTAACTAGGCATGTAGACTTGGGGTGGAACATGGGCAGTAACGGACTGACCTTGGTCAGTCTCCAACAAATGTTTCTTTCCAAAAACCTTCACACCATTTTTTTTCTTCAAAATCAGAATTGGTTTCTTTTGATATTTTCCAAAGGAGAGATTACTATAAAATTTGATGAATTCATGCAAGTGTTCCAGGAAAGAGACAAAAAAAAAAAAAAAAAGGAACAGATAACAGATATAAAAGGCTGAAACTTATGCTATCTGTGTAAACAGAACTGAAGGAGGAGGAGGGGCCTGTTGCATCATGATTGCGCCTGCCCTAGCCACAGTGATTTGGAGGACCAGCCTGTGCTTGTACAAAGGTCCAGGATGCAACTACGGTAGTATCTCAGTGGTGGAGCACAAGGCTAGCATGCTTGAGGCCCTCAGGTCAATGTCCAGCACTGTAAAAATAATAGGCCTCAACTGACCATAGATATAGGTCACTGATGTATATGCTTAGCATATGAGTATAAGGTCCTGGGTTCAATCCCCACTCTTGCAAAAAAATAAAATAAAATAAAAAGTAGAGTGCTAAAGTGATGACTCAGGAGTTAAAAGCACTGGCTGCTCTTGCAGAGGACCAGGGTTCAATTCTTACCACCCACATAGTGGCTCACAACCATCTATGACTCTAGTTCTGGGGATCTAATACCCTCTTCAGGCCTTCAAGGGCATCAGGGTGCATGTGGCGCATTACATGCCTGTTGGTAGTCACACATACACGTAAAACTAAAACCCTAAAATGTAGCAAGCAGTTGGTCATATTTTAAGAGTCCACCAACATTTATTTACCTTTTAAACATTTTTAATTGGTATTTTAAAAACATTTTGAAACATTTTTAATTGGAATATATCTAACGTTTCTTAACTTCATTTTGCAGTTATTGAGTGGGGCTTGTTAGATATTAATATGTTCATTAATATGTAATTTTTTTCTGTTCTACACTGCCTTCCTCTGTTCTTGGCCCAGTACCCTATTAGATTCTTTTCATTTATTGTGGAGACCTTTGTGTAAATGAAGGAAAGCAACCCCATGCCATACACTACTTAAGTGCATTTCCACTCAGCATTTGTTTTCCACTGTGGACTTTTTTTTTTCCCACGTAGCAATGTAAATTCAACATGTTCAAATATTGGTGGACTGCAGGCAGTGAGTTTGAGAGAACGCCATTAAAAGCCTGGTTTTTCAAAAACAAACAAATGTGTGGCTGCCTGAACAGGGATGTTTGTTCCCATGTGTCCGCAAGGAGGTCAGGAAATCCAAGAGTACAGTACCACACTTGATCCCCTGCTCAGATCCCATCAAACTGTCACAGGTGGGATGGGGAGTAGGAACATGAGGCTGGCTACGAAAAGCTGACCTTTTGTCCGCAACCTGTGTCAGGGCATGGATTCCAGGGGCAGGCAGGGAGGGGCTGACTTCTCCTTTTACAGTGTGACTTGAGGCTGTGACTCAGCTTCCAGAAGTATGACGAAGGCCCTAGTGTCCTGCAAAGCGAATAGTTCCATGGGTAGATGCCAGCGACCTCTTGGCCTTTCTAAAAAAAAAAATGCAATTATATTTGTCACATTCTAAAATTATGTGTGCAAACTGTCCAAACCGAGAAGATATATCTAACAAGCCAATTGAATTAAATTAATCCTCCCCTCACCCCCGCATCTTAAAGAAACCAGGAAGGGAAAGAGAGCCCCAAGGAAAATAGAGACGAGGGGACTGAGTGGAGACTATTATGATATTTTATTACCATAAACCGCCAAGGGTCACTTGCAACTCTCATCTACCAGCTAATTCCAGTTCTGTTAATATGAATACCCTCTTGCTTCAGGAAGGAAATTCCTTGGATTTTATGGGTCTCCCTGGCAGGAGCATTTGACGCTAATGCTTCCCTTCTTGCCATACAACACGTTTACACTGTGTCCCACCCATTAATACCTACAGTAGTATTTCCTCGATGGCCCTCGTAAAAGTCACCAAACTTCCTTTCAGAAAGAAAAGTGGAGATCACCTCGAGCAGGTGTTAACAAACTGCCTAGTCTTGGTGGGGGGGTGGTGGTGTCAAAAACAAATCCAGTAATGTTAGCCCTCATCAAAAGTGTTTGCCCAAATTCGTTTTGTAATTGTGAGAGCCAATCACGATTGTCAGCTTCATTGGAAGCATCCGTGAGGCACACTGTCTTAGTTAAGGTTTTACTGCTGTGAACAGACACCATGACCAAGGCAAGTCTTATAAAGCACAGCATTTAATTGGGGCTGACTTACAGGTTCAGAGGTTCAGTCTATTATCCTCAAGGCAAAAACATGGTAGCATCCAGGCAGGCATGATGCAGGCAGAGCTGAGAGTTCTATATCTTCATCTGAAGGCTGCTAGTGGAAGACTGATATCCAGGCAGCTAGGATGAGGGTCTTAAAGCCCACACCCACAGTGACACACCTACTCTAACAGGGCCACCCCTTCTAATAATGCCACTCCCTGGGCCAAGCATATGCAAAACACACACACCTTTGTCTATGTCTGTGAGAATGATTCCAGAGAGGCTTAAGTGAGCAGAGAAGACCTTCTCTGCAAGAGGTGGAACCATCCCTTGGGGTGGGGGCCAGACTAAAGGAAAGAAGGAGCTGAGTATCTTCGTTCATCTCTCTCTGCTTCCTGACTGCGAATGCCATGTGATCCCGTCTGTGCCTTCAACTGCGAGCCTCGTTAAACACTCACTTGCTTAAGTAGTCTCTTCTCAGATGTGTTGTCATGGCAACAGAAAAGTAATCATTGGTACACTCATCTTTGAAAACTTGGAGACCGTGAGCTAATCTAGCATTTCCCAATATAAATCCCCGCATGAGCAATGCACAAGGTCATTTAAGTGTGAAAATGGGGTAGTGACCCCCGTTATCTCGTATGCTAATTAAAATGAATTCAAAACAGTGTTTTAGAATGGCGGAAATTTTAGGATGACTGCTCTTTGGATTTAGGCTGCCTTCTTTCCCTCACTCAGCATGGCTCACTGGTTCCCTTACATTATCTGGAGGCAGCACTGAATTTCTAGGTGTTCAGTTTGTTGGCTGTTGATTTTGAACGTTGTTGTCATTAGCACAGACTTGTTATTAAAGAAGTAAGGGCATCAGTTACTCTTTCCCATCAGTGTTGGGAAGGAGATGGGACTGTTCTCTGTCCCCTCCTGACCCTCTGGCTTCCTTTTCTTCCTCTTCCTCCCTTTCACCTCTAATCCTCCCTTCCCACCCCTTACATTCTTAATGACTTCCAGGTGTGACTCTGTTGGCCCCAGCTCCCAAGACCCCATCCTGAGGATGCTGGGTCTGTGCCTCCACAAACACAAGACCAAAGACTGAGGTAGGGGGTGGCATGGGGGATGCAACCCAAGCACAACATCAGGAGATGAGGGAAAAGAAAACTTTGAAGTTTTGTGGATGAAACTAAATAATTCTAGATGAGGCCTGACTGGTTCACATTCCAAGAAAGGAAAATGGTTTTACGCAAACCGTTTCTCTGGACCCAGTGGGTTCTTGTGAATACCTTTTAACCCTGTGATTGAAAGCCCAAGGCCTGTGATCCACGGCAGAGTCCACGGCCAGAAATAATTCCCCTAGAATACTGCCTGGGCCTTCAAATGGCCCTTGATTGTTTTTCTTGGATGTTCCACTTTCCAAAGGCCAGAAATTGTTTAAGGGAGCCATTAAAGTTTGGGAAGGTTTTATGTTCTAAGAGCAAGGTATTGCACTCATAGGAAACCCAACAGTTAGCTAAGATCATTTCCCCTGGAGAGGCTGACAATGGTCAGTCTATTCCTCAGTCTTGGGGTGGGGCTTGCAGTGATTCAACAAGAAGACCCTTCCACACTGTGTCCAGAGCCTTCCCTTCTGCCTGAGTTCTGTTCCCCATATGACTTGGTTTTTCCTTGCTCGGGTTAAGTACCTCTCCAAATCCCATGAATTCTTGTCTGACACTTTTAGCATCTTCTCATTGTAGGGGCTGCCTCCCCACCTGCCTAGGATCCTGTTAGCTATGCACAGATTATAAAATCTGGACCCTCACGTAGTCAGACATGGCTGAGATAAGTTTAGCCCATTTATCTATCTGACAGGTTCTACCTTGTCACCTGACACTTTGAGGGGTAACCCCCCACCCAAGCCTGGGCATCATTGCAGCCTTCTGTCCAGATAACTTGCTCACACACATCTGACTAGAGGTGTCTAGCTGACTGTCATTTACCAAAGATGCGACATCACATCTCATTTGTCTTCGGCTCTTCAGTCCCAGAAGAGACTATGGCACACAGTAGGCATGGGAAAATGCAACAGGGACCAAATGCTTCATAGGTGCTGTAAGCATATTAAATTTACAGGAGCCAAGAGCAAAACAGGCTGGATGCCAAAGATAATTCAAGCAGGACCAGGCTCCCAGGCAATCCATTCGTAGCAGAGTCTTTCCCCACCTACATTCTTAATTCCCTCTAGTATTAATGACTGTGCTCTCCTGAAATATTATAGAAACTGCCCTGAACAAAGATGGATGGTCCTAACCTCAGCAGTCACACCTTGGTTCTGTCTCATCCACTAGCTTCGGCGCCTCATTCCTTCTGTCGCTGAATGGTAATAATAGTAACTCATAATAATAGTTCAAAATAATAATAATCATATCTGGGATTTATGTATCAGCGTGCCTCCCAAGAGGGCAAATAAACCATTGTGGACAAAGCAAAGCAAAGGATGGATCTTCTTGGTACCACTGCAGCTCAGGCAAAGGCAGGAGAGATTTGCAAACTCCATCCAAGGAAGTGGGATGTCATGCCTCTTTTGCATCTGGGATTCTGGTTTAAAGCTGTTCTCTAGTTTGTGTGAAATGCCAAGTGAATGACTGCGACACACTTTGCTGTTAGTTAATGTGACAGTTCACACCAGAGAAACTCTTTATATTTTTCAAGGGAGCCCATTACATTGAAGCTTTGGCCGAAGTTTCTGTCCGTCATTTTCTTCTGGTGTACCGAACACGCGTTCTGTTGTCTTTGGAAAGAGGCTGTGGACATTACATGGCCATTTCTTGCTTTGTTTTCTTTTGGTTTCTTTTCAGTTAAAGGGTCACAAATGGAGGGCAGATGCATTCTGATGATCTTGTTGAATAATTTTTTTTTATTTCTCTGAGTAATAGGGTGAGTAGATGGTGTTTGCTTTTGAGAATCGACTTTTCCCAAGGAAAGTCGGTATTCCTGTGAAGAGGGGACAGTAAGAGAAGAAAAGGTAGAACTAGTCTTAGAAAAATGTCCCCGGATAGAATGGCTTTAGGGATGGTGTCTGTAGTAGTTAGTTTATATTGTCATGTCAACCTGACATATCCCGGGAAGAGGGAACCGCATCTGAATAATTGCCCAGATTAGATTGTCCTGTGGCCATACCTATAGGAAACTGTTTTGATTGATGCCAGATCGCTCAACCCATAGTGGGTGGCATCATTCCTAGGCAGGCGTTCCCAGGCTGTATACAAACGCAGTCTGAGGGAGGCAGAGAACTAGTCAGCCTATAAGCCATATTCCTCTGTAATTTATCCTTCGGTTCCTGCTTGAGTTCCTTCCTGGACTTCCCTTGGTGATGGGCTGTGATCTGGAAGAGCATGCTTAAATAGACTCTTTTCTCTCCCTAGTTGGTTTTAGTCATGCTCTTTAACACAACAATATAACAAAGCCAGGAAAGTTTTTCGCTTGGTCTGGCCCATACCTAAGAGCCTCTTCATAAACTGTCTGAAAACAAGTTGTAATTTCTCAAATAGGGACTTTTGCACTGCTGATCAGTTTAGTACCAGCATTGATTCAAACCCTGGCAGCTGACCACGGTTCCAGCCAAGCCTGGCAAAGCTCGTGACACCATGGGGCCTGATAAAGCAGTTTTGGATTTGTGTGTTTTCTTACAGTGCCCTGCCATCTCAGCACTGTTGAAAATATTAAGCTTCTTACCTGTTTTCTTTCTCTCTCTTTTTTTTTCTTTTAAAAAGATTTCATCTGTAGTTCTAAGAAACTGACCAAGTGTGCCAATCTTGCCCAGGAACATAGAACTCAGAAATTATACCAGAAAGTAGGTTTGAGGATATGTTTCTAAATGCACAGTCTAACAGATAAGCTGGTGGCCGATAGAATCTTGAAACTGCTGTGTTCTTTGGTCAATGACACACAGGATGCTTAGTATACCCCAGCCCAGCTTCCCCCAGATCTGCATCCATCAGCTCTTATATTCTCTGCCCCCTCGGTAGTGATAAGTGCTTAGCTAGTCTTTTGTGCCCTCCAGCATGGCACCTTCTGGAATTCAGCAGACTCTTGCTCTCTGGGAAATCAGCAGAAAACGATGCCAATTCTTGATTCCTCTGGAACTTGACACAGATCTCTCCCCTCTGTGCCTATATGAAGACAGCAAGTAGCCTGCAGCCTGCTAATCGCCACATTAGTGATTAAGACACACCACACACATCTTCATACATAGACTAAGGCTAGCCTGCTTCAGGGAACCTCTTATCCAGGAAACTTAAGCTTTCAGGATGAGCGGTATGGAGAACATGACATCTGCTTGTGTCGTTAGATGGATGTCAATACTTCTGACCTAGGGGACAGGTTGCAACACACCAGTCTGAAAATGGACAGACTGATAGTTAGCCAGAAACGCTTCTTGTTACTCAAATGCTTTCCACATATCAGGTCTCTGTGGCTTTTTTTTTTTGTATGTCCCTCCTAGGAAGAGTGCTGGGGTCCTGGGTTTGAAGTAGAGCTGGTTAGATCTCTCACTTTCTATGACAGAAAATTAAAACCAAAAGAATTTAACAAAGCGGACACAGGTCTTTGACCTGCTGGCATAAATTTTTGGTTCAGGGAAACAAGCACTTTCAAAATTCTCATTTTCATCAGTAAGAATTTTTACCCGATCTTTTGAGCTTTAGAAGACTCTAAATTTAAAAATACCCCCAAAAGTTAGGGGTTAGTGGAACCCCTGTTCATCCCCCACACAAGCTAAGAAACCTCGTTTGTTCTTCTTCCCCCAGCCCTGCCCACAAGGAGAAAAGCCCCAGGCTAACACGTATCACTCCTTGCCTTCATGTTTCTGAAAAGCCACCCCAAAGTGTCTGCTCAGGGGTTCAGCCTTTAAAAAAAAACATATATGGGCACAATCCCAGTTCCTAGCTTACAGGTCATCACCCCACATCTAAGACCTATAAAACCCCTTGCTTTACCCTGGGCCTGTGACTCCATTGACCTCTACCCACAAATCAGTGAATTCATCTGAGAGCTGCCTCTCAATAAACCTGCCTTCATACTCTTGATTTGGCTTGAATTGGCTTATTACATTGGAAGAGAAACCTATTAGTTAACCTTTATTACTGAACTGCTAGCTACTAGTGGACTCTGGGTGGGATGGTCGTTATTTTAAATTGTATACCCCTTCGTTGAGTCTGCCAGGCTCCAGTGGAAAACTCCAAACCCACAGTCACGGAGAAGGCCCTGGTTAAAAACCAGTGGGTCACAAAACAATATAAGAAGTCACGAATGTGAGAAAGAGTTTTGTAAGGAAGAGGGGCCATTGGCAAAGGTGAGAAAGAGCTAAGAGATGAAAGAGGAATGAATATTCAGAGTACATTTTGTGTGTGTGTGTGTGTGTGTGTGTGTGTGTGTGTGTGTGTGTGTAATTACACAAACAAAATCAATTAATAGTAAAAAAATTTTTCTTGTGCCGGTCTAGATAGAAGAACGAAAGAGTCTCAGTGTACTTGGGTTGTTTTGAGTGATGGGGATGAAGTGGCCACAAGACACTGTCCCACTTGCTGACAAATGGCAAGGATGGGCCACCAGTCATTCCACAAATGTGTAGCAAGTCCGTGAGAGGCCAGACTCTAGACAGACTCTCCAGAGCTGAGAAGATGGATCAGCTGCAGCCGGGAGCCTCTTGGTGCTTCCATTTAGTGGAGGCACACTCGAAAGAAAGGCAAAGAAATCACAGGTTTATAAATTGATTTCTAGAAGGTGGTACCAATGCCTCTGGGGATAGAAAACAGGGTAGTGAGATTTAAAAAAAAAAGTTGGGTGGAAACGGTTTCAGTGCAATTTCGGAGCTAGTGGTACCAGCTAAAGCCCATTGTGCCATCTCCTGTGGTCAGTGACATCATGGGTGGTAGCCTGAGTTTAGCCACAGGGCTAGTATTGTTACCAGGGAAACTGGCCCCTCCCTGCTGCAGCTGACTTAGCACTGATCAGAAAACCAGGAAGAAAGTTGGTTACTAGATAGAATTTTCATTTTGAGTTTCAATATAAAATCAGAGGCTCTCTCTTTTTTTATCTTCTTCAAATCAGCTTATTCATTTTTTAATATATACTTTCTTTTTTATTTATGTTTACATGTGCATGTTTCTGCATGTAGATGCATGTTTATATGTGTGTGCCACTCTGGGTGTAGATGGTCTTGGAAACCAGCAGAGGGTGTTGGATCCTTTGGAACTGGAGTTACAGGTGGTGTGAGCCACCCAACGTGGGTGCAGGGAACCATACCAGGTCTTTCAAAGAAATGGCAAGTACTCTGACCAACTGAGCCATCACCCCAGCCCCCCAGATTATTTCTTGTTTTTAAGAAATGCAAGTCATATCTAAAATTCTGTTTTGTATTTTTTCTTATTGTCGTTGTTATTGTTGTTTGTGTTGGTGTTATTGTGTTTGATGTTTTTGGAGACAGGATTTATCCTCTATGCAGACCAAACCAGATAGGAACTTACATTGTAGCCCAGGCTGCCCCTTGAACTCAATACAATATTGCTTCCTAGCTCAATCTCCTGAGTGCTGGAACTCTAGGCATGTACTACCATGCTATGCTTAGTTTCTCTCTCTCTCTCTCTCTCTCTCTCTCTCTCTCTCTCTCTCTCTCT
>JANHMN010000018.1:39150296-39178215 GCA_030674055.1 Rhabdomys pumilio
GAGAGAGAGAGAGAGAGAGAGAGAGAGAGAGAGAGAGAGAGAGAGAGACCTGTTTAGTCTCAGGGTTTATCCACTTTGTAGTTTTGAGACAGGATCTCTCGCTTATTGATTCAGCTAGACCGGTTGACCAGTGAGCCCCAGGGAGCCTCTAGCCTCAACCTCACCAGTATTGTAATTACAAGAGTGTGCTACCATCTCTGGTACATTTAGATGTGTTTCGGGGGTGGAGTTGAGGTCCTCTTACCAATACACTATAGAGACTGACCTAGATCACTACCTACTAAGATACAATATATACAGATCACTTGAAGGGGCCTCTATAGGTATAGATCTAGATACAACATGGTTGGGAGCATGGTTTCTGCATTCCTAACTAGTTCCTGAGAGATACAAATGTGAATTATCTGAGAAAAGAGAATTATATAGAACAATATAATATATAGAAATATATTTTAAAAAAAACTATTTTTTCTTATTGTATAGCATTGGCACCTGGTACAATATCAGGTTCACCATGGGCACATGCAAAGATCAGAGAGAAAAACACAGGTAAAGGAGAAGAATTCTTGCTTTGAAAGTAGTCTAGGTAAAAGTCTGTGATCATGGCTGAACATCTATTAAGATGGTCATTCTTAAAACTCCCAAATACTAATGGCTCTCACCAATATCTCCATACTAAAGTAGTAAAGTACCAAGGTTATAATTTCTAGGAACTTGGGTTGCTATTTCTTCAACAACTGGAATTTGCATATTCTTTCTGCTCCTAAACTTTATCTTTTACTCCTAACAGGTAGTAATGTGATTCTCTCTAAGTCTAAAAAAAAATTTTTTTTCAAGAGCAGGAAATGTTTTAATTACACAGGTGGGTTTAGATTTTACACATCTAATGAAAGGTGTTGGAAGGAAAAAATGACAAATTCTTAAGCATTAGAAGATTTTCATAGTCAGAGTTAACAACCCAACAATTAACAAGCTATAAAAAAGAAGTGTGACTCCACAGGTGTTATTTTCTGTAAACTCTGCTTACAAAGATAATTGTTCACAAATTTGGACAGTTATGGTAGATATCACAGAATTCAGATTTCAGGGATGTGGGACCATAGTATGCAATTTGAAGGGTATCTATGGGATCTGTACATATTACCTGGCGTCAGGGCTTCTGCAGTTTAAATACTTGGTGAAAGGAAGACTAGTTAATTAAACTTTTCTCTCTCTCTCTCTTTCTCTTCCCCCCCTCTCTCTCTGATCTCTGAGAGCAGGGAAATAATCCAAAAACTTGCAGAAGAGAAATGATTATTAGAAAATTGAAGTCATTGGGGATATTGCCACACCCTGAGGGATTAGCCCCCAACCTGGAAGAATAACACAAGGGGACACTTGGTAAAAAGGCAGCAGACGTGTTGATGGTATTCATTCTATTCTAATTTCTGTTACTGTGATAGCATATCCTGACAGAAAGAAATTGAGGGGAGAGGGGATTAGTTTCAGCCCACAATTCCAGGTCACAGTTCATCCTTGTAGAAAATCTCCCAGTGTCAGGAGCCTGAGACAAGTTGAAGTGCATCTGCGGCCAAGACAGATGAATGCATGCTCATTCTGTTAGTTGTTTGTGCTTGGCTTGATTTCTCTACTCTTAAACAGTTCATGGGCATCAGGCTTGGTAGAAGGCAGTCCCCACATCTGTTTTATGACATTGGTAAGTTAGGCAGGAGCAAGTAAAACCGGTGTAAAATATGGATAAGACTGGGAAAAGGGGGGGTGGGGATAAACCTTTCCATTCAAAACTTATTAATCCATGGTGGATTAATTGATGTGGACTTCCCACATCAATTACTTGAGACAAGCCCCCTCTCAGGTAGACGGTCCACTCAGACTCTCTTTCCAGGTGATTCCCAGCTGTGTCAGGTTGACAGTTGAATCTAGCCACCGCAGGATTTGTATTAAGGTAAATCAAGTCTAGGGAACACAGGGATTCCAAATAAGCAAGACTGGATGGACTAGAAGGCAAAGAAGGAAGTAGGCAAGTATGTGTATGTGTGTGGAGAAGTGACAGATCAACAGAATACCACGCTAGCTTAGCAAGATGAATCAAACAGGAAAAATAAATAACTAAGTGAAAGGGAAAAAAGTAAAGCCTTACTCAAGAGCCTGTCAAGACATGGCCTTGGAAAAAATGTTCACTGTGATACAGGTGTGTGGACTGGGATGTCCTGAGGACACCTGCTGGAATTTCCAGGTTATGTCCTAGAAGAAGGACCTGGATAAGGAGTATATGAGTTGCAGAGGGAGCAGATAGTTTATTAACAAAGATTCTACCTCTGAACAAGGAAGTGGGCTGAGAATCGAGAAAAGGTTAAAACCCAACGGTACATGTCGGTCAGATCGGGCCATTTGAACAGCAGGCAGTGTCCCCCACAAATGTTCTGCATGTCCACAGCACTGGCTATTCTCCCAGAGGACTGGGGTTCAATTCCCAGCACCCACATGGCAGCTCAAAACTGTCTGTAACTGATACCCTCATGTAGGCAAGACACTGTTGTACATGAAATAAAAATAAATAACTTATATTAAAAAAACACCCATCATGATGCCTCTCTACTCTCCACTCCTGTTGATCGCCATTTCAGTCACAAGAAAGCCTTGTGATTGATATCATGAGCTATATCGTCTCTAGTCCAGGTTTGTCTCCCACCTCAGAACAAGGGTCACATCAAGTTGATCTTGGGTTGGTCAAGCTAAAACATAGCAAAGCAACAGTAGTCATAAGCTGTCCTCTGCTTGTATGGAAGGGGAGGAAACGGAAGTTGGTCAAAGTCTATCGTGTTTTGGAAGCACGTGGCAGATAATAGAACCTCCATAAATGCTCATGGTCTGGTAGGTGATGAAACTGGGTATCTAGAGGCCTAGGAGCACATGGTCCGCTCTTCCCAAGAGGGGACATGTCAAGAGTCGGGAGGACACACAGAAGCCCATGGTGGGAGAAAGCAAAGGGAGAAGGTGAAACTGTGGTTTCTGTGGCAGAGAGCAGGCTGGACAGAGTGAGCATCGCTCAGGATTCAGGAGTATGAATACTCCCAGCAGAGCTGAGGAGATGGCTGAGTTGGTAAAATGCTCACCAGAGGAGCATGAGGACCTGAATTCAAGTCCCAGATTCCATGTAAAAAAGATGGGTGTCGTGGCACATGCAATCCCAGTGCTGAGGAGGTAGAGATGGATAGATCCTTGGGGCTTAGATGGAGTCTCCTGACATATGGTGCTGCTGCCATGACTCCCACTGCACCTTTAGAGACTCTAACTTCACCCTGGCCATCAGGACCTTGCTTAGGGTGACTCCTCCTGTAATTGCTTCACCACTGCCAATTTCCCTGACCTACCTGGTCAAGCCCTCTCCTTGCTGGTCCTTGTCACACTTGTTCATCTCTCCCTGGGGACCTTGATCATCAGCCTCTCTGTTTCCTTGTTCCATTTCTTTTGGATATTGCATGGTAATAGGTGTTTATAATCCCAGCACTGGGGAGTTAGAGACAGAAAGATCTTCAGGTCTTGCTGGCCTAGCTGAATTTGTCAGGGGCAGGATCACTGAGAGACCCTGTCATAAAAACAAGGTTCATGGCACCAGAGGAATCACAGACGGATTGGCGTTTGGACTCCCACGCACATGGGCACCCAAACACATGTGCTCAGACATATACATATATGAAATAAAGGGTTTCCTTAAGTTCTCCAGTCTAAAACAAGTCAGTTATTCTGGCTTTCTGCACTGTGTGTGTTCATTTCTCTGAGTTATCTTGTTGCTTATTCATTTGATTCTCATCTGTATTTTTCTATACTAATCTATGTCTAGAAAACCAGAGATCTGGGGCATGGTCATAGGTCCAAAATCAGACCCAGGTCACGAGGGTAACTCAGCACATTCATGAATGAGCAAATGAGTGAATGAACAAATGTCTGAAAACACACTGTTCATTACTCTGTCTCTAGCTAACTCAAGAATAATTTCCTAAAGAGACTCTGAGAATTACTAAAGAAATACTGTGTGGAGTCTGCCCCAGTAGGCTTCCGGGCTCAGTGTTTCTTTAATTTCATGTAAATTTCTCTAAGTAAATATTCCTTAAAAGTGAATAAAATTTTATTTCGCTTTAACAAGAGAATATAAAAGTTAAAAAGGTCACTGTCGTAATAGGCTAATCTCAATTACCAGGGCAGCCTCTGAAACCCTCCCTCCCACCTAATCTCATTCGGTGCCTACACAGCTCGCCGTGTGATTTCCAACACAGCTAAATGAAATTACAAAGCAGTGTTAAATTTATTAATCATTTAATTAGCTAAATGTCCCTGCAAGTACTCGAGAGATGAATGGCATGTCATTTTCTAATGCAATTTGCCTTGCAGGCAGCCAGGGTCAGAGAGAAGCTCCTGGCATCTCCAATGAGTTTTTTATACCACACCTTCTATTAAGAGACCATCACAATACCAAGGTGGTATCTGAGTCCTGTCCACAGGACTCCAGTGCTTGGATATTGATATAAAAATAGCCTGCCATCCTCACCTGCGTTTTGAAGGAGGGCAGGAGGGTAGCTGATGGTTCCCCCCCTCCCAGCGATTGCCTCTTCCCAAGTCTCTTTTGAGGGCGAATCTTTTCATATTTAACAAGCCACTGAGCATACCAGAGCAAAAGATAGCAGCCAGTGTTAAACGCATGCTCAATCTAGTTTTATATCTTTAAATTTACTCAGTCGAGAAAAATTTGTGGAGTGCGAATTCCCCTCATGCTAGGTGACTTTTTAATCCTCGTTGAGCCAGGATTTATTTCCCTCTGCCAGCCAGCTAGCTTTTGCTTGACATCTTGGGGTATTTGCAGTGCTCAGGGTTTAAAGGCAGTGTGCACATGTGGGGGTGTCTTCTGGCAGAGGGCTGTGGCTCTCAGCCTTCTTCCTACCCCATGAAGGAGGGTGTATGTTTGGAGTATTTTGAGATTTCTTGACCCATGATTATTTCCAACTGCAAAAACTTGTGTCAATGCCTGCTGCTCAATACTTCATGGCTGTCTGTGCTTACACAGAAACACTGGCATCGGCATGATGTCCAAGTTAACCTGGAAGGCGACACACAGTGGGTGCCTTCTGAGGCTGTCAGCATCCCACAGACACTAGTCTGTCTGTTCAGGAAGGAAGCTGTCGGTTCTGAGAACTGTGGCAGAAAGAAGCTCCGTGTGCGTACATGTATGTGAATATGTGTGTATGCCTTTGTGTGTTTTGTGAATGTGTGTCCGTGTTTCTGTATATGTGTATGTATACATTCCTGGGTACATGTATGTGTGTGTGGGGGATGGGCTGGGTTCAATGTCAAGTGTCTCCCTCAATTACTCTCCATCTTACTAAAAATTTAAATTCGTTATTTTGTGTGTACATGCCTCCCCTCCACCCCACACACATGCACATGCCATGGCATACATGTGATACCCAGAGGACAACCTTTGGGAGTTCCACCTCAGTGTGTCTAACTGATCTAACTCAGGTATGGTTTGTAGTACAGGAGCTTGCCTGCTGAGCCACCTTGCCAGCACTTTACTTTTGTGAGTCAGGGTCCCTCAATGAACCTGGGGCTTAGCAATTGGCTAGATTAGTTTTTCAGCAAGGCCCATGAAACCTCCCGCCTTCCCCAGTGCTAGGATTACAACCATGTGCTGCAGTGCTTGGGTGCTGGAGATCCGAACTCAGATCCTCCTGTTTGCATGGCAAATACCTGACCAAGTGAGGCATCACCTCATACCAGTGAAGGAGTGTTTTGATAGATGAATGCCCCTGCTTCACAGAGCCCACCATGCGGAGGCAATTTGTTCTGAGTCGAGGGAGGTAGAAGGTAATGAACCTGACTGTGAGTTCAACCAGATGTTTGTTATAAACATATAGACAAATCACCGTTGCTCCGGGCCTTACACTTCATCATCCGTAAGGTCATCACACACTAACACCTATAGTAGCTCTTTGTAAGATGGCGGCAAAAGTGAAAGGGTGTCTGGGGAAGGGCTACACAGGTCAGAGGTGAGGTAGAGGACTGGTGGATACGTTTTCTGTATTTTATGTTTCAAAAAGCTATAGCTTTGAGCCAACTTGATCTGTAGCCACATTCAACTCACCAGCTACTTCTTATTCATCCCCAGTACAGTATTTATTGGAGGTTTGGTTTATTGGGGGATGGGATGGAAATCATAATGGTGTAAATTAGAGGGGAAGGGTATGTGTTCTTTTCCTTCTCTGTACTTAGAAATTTATCTATATACACTTCCGTGTGGATTTTTTTTTTGCATGTGTCTGTGGTGCACATGTGCAAGTATGCTGTGTGTATGTGCTTGTTCACATGTGTGTGGGTCCAGGTGTGTGTGTGTGTGTGTGTGTGTGTGTGTGTGTCTGTGTGTCTGTGTGTCTGTGTGTGTCTGTGTCTGTCTCTGTGTCTGTATCTGTAGCTATGTGTGTACATGTACAGGCCAGAGGGTCACAGTGTTATCTTCCTTGGCCATTCTCCACGTGACATATTGATGTAGGGTCTCTCACTTGAACTCAGAGTTCACCAGTTAAGCTAATCTAGCCAGCCAGGTTGCTCTCAGGATCCTGTGTCATCTCCTGAGAACTGGCCATTGTACCCGCTCAGCATTCCTGTGGATACTGGAGAGTTGGACTCTTGTCCTCATACATGCATCCATCCATTTCCTCGGCTCTGAGAATGTGCATTTATATGCATACACAATACTTATAATGCACATAACACCTATACACCCCTCCCACTCCCCCCACACACACACACACACACAGTTTCACAGTCACAGCATCTTGCTTGATGACTATTGATGTTACTACTATTTTGTATCTCTGCTGTGCCACTGTTGCAGGGAAAGGAGACCATCTACCACCTTAAGAATTTTGATATATTGCCCATCCTGGGTGTCTTAGGGTTATAGTGCTGATAACAAAACCACAGCAACTCGTATAAAGGAGAATATTTAATTGGGGCTGGCTTACAGTTCTGAGGTTTAGTCCATTAGCATCATGGTGGGAAACATGACAGTACACGGGTAGACATCATGCTGGAGAAGGAGCTGAGAGTTCTACATCTTGATCCGCAGGCAGCAGAAGCAACTGTTATATTAGACCTAGCTTGAGCATAGGAGACCTCAAATTCTGCCCCCACAGCAACGCACTTCTTTCAACAAGGCCAGACCTCCTAACAGTTCCACTGGCTATGGACCAAGCATTCAAACACATGAGTCTATGAAGCCGTAACTGTTCAGACCACTGCAGTAGGCCTTGTTAAACAGGCTTGCCATGAGTTAGCTGAAGGCAATTCTAGATGTACTTCAGTGCTGTCTCTGTGGATAAACAGACTCTACCTGGCTAAATGGCCTTGAACTTCTTTGCCTTGCTAGGCAGGCCTCGGTTTCCTTATCTCTAAGCATCCATTTCCCACCTGAGGTGGAGATGACATAGAAAGCCCATGGCACAAGCTCAGCCCATGAAATAATCACTGCATGCAAATGACTAAAGGGAAGACATAGACAGCAGGAAAGAGAAGGACTGAGAACGGGACAGAAGCGGAAATGCCCCTTGACATAGTTAGTACTTCTAGATTTTTCACTGACACGCTTCTAAAACTTCTTACCTAGATTGTCCCATTATCATTCCTTTTCAGAAACACATGCTAAGTCCCACCCTCCCCCCCAACCCCCGTACCCAGGTTCTAGAAAAGCCTAGAGATACAGACTCATCTCTGCAAGGTATCACAGGAAGTCCACAGTGGCAGAAACCAGAAACAACACACCCATCTCCTCTGCCTGTCTTTTCTTGGGTTGCTGTGACTCACCAGTGGTTAAGGAGTTGATATTTACTTGAATGCCCATCTATCCTCCTCCGAATTCTTGTTAAATGTGCCTGCCTGTGCACAAAGGTGCCTGGTTTGATACAATTGCTTCCATGGGCCAGGAAACCCTTGCGTTAGTCTTCGACTTGAAGGAGTGGTGGTTTCCTGCCTTGCCAGTTTGAGATCCATGTCAGGCACCTTAGAGTGACATGTCCAGGCCCTAGCTCTTTTCTCCCTGTAGGTCTGATGCAAGTTCCTGTGCTCCTTTCAGATCCTAGAGATAGTGCTGGCAATGTAGTTCACTGGGTAAGGTGCCTGCCTAGCATGTAAAAAGCCCGTGTTTGATCCCCAGCCCAGAGTAAACCAGGCATGGTAACACACTCCTGTAATGCCCCCACACAGCAGATAAAGGCATTTCAAGGGTGTGCTTGACTGTATCTCGAAAATAAAGCTAGCTGGAATATATGAGAATATATATATATATGAAAGAAAACCCAAAATATTACCCCATAAGTAGTAATTAAACCTTTAGCTATCTCAATAGCACTGATTTATAAGAAGACAACAGGTGAAGGGAGACGGGGTGGACTTGATTATCATGGGCCTTTGAGAATCATCATTCCCTTGGCACTGAGACCCTGGAATAAGCAGGAAGGGCAAACACAGGGAAGAGTAACCGGTCCTCCCCAGGACCATGACTTCCATTTTCCACTGTAGGCCTAGCTGAAGCCTCATCTGTCAGGAATCCCCATTGTGAAGCTGAAGGACTAAGACCAAGGGCAGCTTGACAATTTGCTGCTCTCTGGAGTATGCTAGAGGAGCTATGAGAAGCCCGGGAGGGTCTGGCCGTCCTGCTTTGATCTGTAGATCTGCTCTCTCAAGACAACAGCAAATGGAAGCAGAGGTGGTACTTTCTGCTGTCCCTTCTCTGTCTTGGGGCCTTGCAAAATATATATATATATATATATATATATATATATATATATATACTGTCCCTTAGCAAGTGTGTTTATGGACCAAAGGGTTCCAAGTTGATATATCCCAGAGACATATACACATCAATGTTTACTGTGTCTCTGTTCACAAAAGGTGTTATGGAACTAACCCAAGTAACAGAAGAATGGTAGGGAGAACAGCACGTGTATACAGTAGAACCTTCTTTCAGCCATAAACAAGAAATTATATCAACTTTAGGAAAATGGATACAACTGCAGGACAATATAGTATTGGGATGTTTGCGATCTATATAGATATGTAAAATAATGCCTGTATATATGATTTGACAGTAGAAGTAGAACTGTCTAGGGGACAAGGGGACTAGGAGGATCTCAGAGGTGAGCATTGTAGGAAGGACGGTGGGGGGATATTGTCAACACACCATATGCTTGTGCGGCACTAAAAACTAAAACCAAAAATTTTGTAGATGCTTATGGCATTGGATCAACCTTCACAGCGCTGTGACCCTTTAATTCAGCTCCTCATGTTGTGGTGACCCCCAACCGTAACATTATTTCATTGCTAATTCATGACTGTAACTTTGCTACTGTCACGAGTCATAATGTAAATATCTGATATGCAGGATGTCTGGTCTTCGACTCCCTAAGGAGTCCCTACCCACAGGCTGAGAACCGCTCGCTTGCTTGTAGGAAGACTGGGTTATAATAGTTTGCGACTTAGAAACAGCACCTTTCCATACACACAGGAAAGTTCTGTCTTTGGAATTTATTCTGACACATAGCATGAGGCCTCTCTCCAAAACCAACGTTTAGTGACAGTAGTTACACCAGATAGATGCTCGCCCGATGGTCTCTGTGCATCCTGATGCAGCTGATATATATCCCAGGGAGACTCAGGCTATGGAACCTGGGAAAGAGAAAAGGATAGAGAGGAAAACAGAGAGGAGGGAAGAAAGGCAGCAAAGAGGCCAGTGAGGAAGAAAAACCAGAGATGACTGGCAGAGTGATTGCAGATATGCGTGTTGAATGCGGCGGGGGTCGGGGGGGAAGGGTGGACAGTGGGAGCAGAGAGGGACAGTAGGTATACAGCCAGTCCTGAGCAGGAACCTCAGCAGCTCTGAGCCCCAGCTTCCTCATTTGTAAAAGTTGGGGAATGCCATTAAAGTACCTAATTAACAGACTCGCTCTGACCCCTAAGACATATTTGCATACAGACTGACTTTGGACTATGCCTGGTGCACAATCACCAACTCATATGAGCTTACCATGTCACTGAAGGGAGAGAGGGGACAGGGAAGACGGGCAGTGAGGACGTGGAAGTGGAGAGACTGTAGAGCAGACAGGAGCCCACTTAGAAGCAGCTGCCGCCCCTTCTTCCTTCTCCAGCCCTGCCTGTATTTCCCTGCCGTCTGCAGCCATGGCTTACATACAAACAGTGGGAAGTGTCAGCTAAACATGGAATTCAGCCATACGCACAGTAGGCATGCAGGAGAGCGTTCGCACATTCAGTTTGCCAGTTTGCCGCATAAAAGCTCTTTTTTTTTTTTTCCCCTACGAGCAACTTTATAGCCCAGGGACTAGACTACAAAAACTATAATACCATTCTTTATTTTATAGAAAAATATAAATCAATACATCTGTGACTCTTTTATGAGTTTGGGGACTATGACTACGGAGACAAGCCAGGATCTAGATGCCTCCTTTCTTAAACCCAGCTGTTTTGGGTCTCCACCACCCCCCCACCCCCCGCCACTCCTTTTTTCCCCATCATCCTGTGAAATATTTTCAACTAACTAACTAGTTAAACCATGGAGATGGACAAGATCTCCACTTCCACCCTGAGTGGATTTTATAATAAGAAGCCATTTTTGCCCCCGACAGACTGCCCTTGTGCCCGCCTCTGTGACTTTGAGGTCCTCATTATTGTGGGTTTAAATGAAGGGTGTTCATTCAGGCAGGGATGGGGGGGATGCCACCAGGCATCAGAGCTGTTATCGGGTCCTTCTATCAGGCCAAGTGACAGGCGTCCAGAGTGGGAATGCAGAACTCATGGCAGAGACCTCTGGCTGACACCAAAGGTGACCCCCTCACTCTCAACCTTGAAAGGGATAGTTCCCACTTTATTAAAATGAATTTCGAAAGGGCCGCTCTGACAGCTGCATAATTAAATATTGGAGTGTCAGCGATAATTTATTCCACTCGCATGCGGTGGTCAGGTCCCTTTCACTAGAGGGTCAGCAGGCGCGGTGACAGAGGCAAGGAGACAAGGGACTCTGGCCCTTTGTCATTTGTGTAGCTCCAGTCCTAAAACTGGAGGCTCAAAAGGAAGAAGAAAAAAAAAAACTCAAAAGACACAAAAACAAACCCTCACTTAAATACTTTCACACACATAGACATACATACACACAGACACTCAGATACACAGATATACACACATAAAAACACAGACACACACACAGACACACATAAACATACACACACATACACCTATACCCACAGCCACAAACATAGGCAGGCACACACATACACACAGAGATGCATACATACACACACATACACACAAACACACATACATACACACATTTACACCTATACATACAGCCATACACACGTACATACAGATACACACCCATACACATAGATGTATAGACACACAATATACACACTTATACACACATACACACATACATACAAATACAGACACATATACACACAGACACACACAGGTGCACATAGACATATATACACCCATACACACACACAATCACACACACACAAATATACACACATATACACATACACACAGGCAGGCATGCACATAGATACACACATATACGCCGACACACACATACATACAGACATACACACAGACACACAGGCATACACACACACACACACACACACACACACACACACACATCCCAAAAGGAAGTAGAGTCTGCATGCAGATAGAATGTTTTTATTCACCAGGCACAGCTCTCTAGTTCAAGTATAGGACACATTCTTTTAAGAATAGTGAATAATAAAACACCGAGCACACACCTCTCACCTGTATTTATATCAGATTATCCAGATGCCATAGATTTTCCCTGAGTCTCAGGCATTCCACAAGCATCACCTAAGGTCGTATGAGTAACCAAGGCCATCCTGGATGAAAGAAGCGTAGGACATCCCTGCATGTAAACTTTGTCCCATAGTGATTCTAAAGCTGAAGACTTCACTCTAGTTCCCACCCCTCCACCCCCGTCCCTGCCTCATGGGGAGTCATACCAGGGTCAAGTTCACATGTGGGAGCCTGTGTGTTATGGAGAGACTGTTATGTATTTAAGCAGATCTCCTGTAAACAGCACGGTTTTTAGGGCCAGACTTTGGATCTTTTCTTATGATTAATACGACCGAATTTCCCAATGCAACCAGAGCTATGTTGCTTCCTAAATGTCTATAAATACTATGAAAGCAGAGCCAGAGCAAATTCAGCACGGGCCCTCCTATATGTTTATTCTTTGCTTTGTTTTGTTCTGACTGGGGAGCAGTTGAGTTTGGTTCCTTCCTCCGCAGCTCAGAAGCAATGAGTTAGTGGCTCCTGGGATTCGTTGTTTGTAAGGCTGTGTCCACCGCAGATCCACACAGAAGCACCGAGTTGGAGCACAGTCTATCATTTCTTATTTGACCCTGCCCTGTTTACTCCGGCAGGGTACAAGCGCCAGCCAAGCTCCGCTAGTCAGTGTATTACTTTGTCACAGGCAGGCATGGCCACTCCGAGGCAGGCTGAACAAATTACATCTCTCAGTCGGTCGACGAACCGGCAACAGAGTTATAACTCAGTCTAAACACCCGGTCCCTCTTCCATTACCTTCATAACCAAGGTCGTACTAATCAACTCAATTACCAGCCCTCTTGGACATTTCCATAATGTTTTCTGCTAGTTGCTCTCCTGTGAAAATTTCTGGGTCTAAGCAAATTAATGCCATTTTTATAACTATCTACATTTCAGGGACAGCGATCTCCTTTGGAGAGATGGCCTCCCCAGATGCATAAAGGAGCTTTGCTTCCCGGATACTATGGAGATACATGGAGGATTTCCATAGAACACTCTCCACCATGTTCATGCTGCAAACAAATCAACTTACTTTTAGGAAAATACATTACCGTAAAGACATTAATATGAGTCCCTCATGGAAGTGGGGGGGCTAAGTCCCCTCCCCACCTCCTTCCTCCATCCGACTCTTGATCGTAGCAAGCTGAGCATTTCAGGTTGCAGTATTCCTGCCCTGAACTTCATGAGATCAAAACGATGGAATTTCATGGCCCCCACATTATGTTTTATGTCCTTATTCGTTCATCTTGACGATTTCTTTCTTTCTCACCCCATCTCCATCTGGGTCCTCTTCCCTTTGTTATAGAAATGCCAGGCAACACAGTCCCTTCTGGTTTTCGCCGAGGGTTCAGAATCACACAGCCCACGTCTTCAGAATTCCCTTATTCAAACTGCTGGGTAGACAGTGCCTTGAAGATGTCAGATTGGCATGCTTGTTAACTGAAATCCTGTAATTAAAAGAAACGTACCCATTTAAAAACCAGCGACCTACCAAGGTGCATGGAATCAGCTGGCATCAGGTGTCTCTGACCTCTCACCTCCAGGGCACGTTCATGCTATTAAGCAGAGAGAAAAACAGGGTGTGGTCCACATGCCTGGAATCCCATCACTGGAGAGATGGAGAACCAGTTTGGTTCACAGCTTATAAGCAGTTTGGCTCACAACTGCTTACAACTCCCACTCCAGGGAATCTGTGAAGACCTTCTTCTGGATTGGAAGGATCAGAATTTCTTGGCTACAACATGAATCTGAAGCCACCTTGGACAACATGAAACCCCTTAGCACTGTGGAACACATGCCCTTATAGTTAGCCAGTTCAGTGAATAAATTACTTTCGCCATACATTCATTCATTTTTTTTTAAAGATTTTTTTGTATTTATGTGTCTCTGTGTGCCTGTGTGTGAGTTTGTGCACCGGTGTGCAGGTAGCTGCGGAAGGCGGAAGAGGGTCTTCCCAGATTCCCTGGAGTGAGAGTTGTAAGCAGTTGTGTGCTCTGCCTTGTAGCAGCGATAGAAACCAAACTGGGTCTTGTGAAGGAGCAACAAGGGCTCTGAACCATTGAGCCATCTCTCCAACACTGTGTTCATTCTTTAATGAACTTGGTGTTGTGTTTTGTTTGGTTTGGTTTGGTTTTGTGTTTTCTCTAAAACGCTCTTAAGCTAAGTACAGAATATGCACTAAATTCTACTTCACTGAAATATTTTATTTAAAAAAGGAAGCTATGCCTCAAACATGACCAGGTGCTGACAGTTCTACTTCCGAGTTTCTGCTGATAACCCCACCGTTCTCTACCATCTCTTCTGGGATTAGTAGCTTCTCCTAAGGGTATTGACTTTGATTGCAAGGGCATGGTGGTGACAGGAGAGGGAGGTGGCGGTCTGCGTGCATGTGCACCAGGTTTGAGCGAACCACCTTGCTTCTTATGTCAAACTTCTCATGGGTTCTGCTTGGGCTCATTTTTGACATCTTGAACTAGGATGCAATGGGAGACTCACTGCCTGTGTCAACATCCCAGAGTTACTGGAAGCCAGTGACACAGGGATGAGATTTGAACTCAGACTACAATGATTTCAAACCCCCTGTGCATATAAGCATGGCTGTGCACAGATGCAATCTTAGCAGTAGGGAGTCCAGGGCAGGAAGACTTGCTTTTGAGGCCACTCTGGGCTACATAACTAGACCCTGCCCCCACCTCGTCTTGTAGCAAACAGACAAGCAAAAACACTTCTGGGTTTTACTTATCTTTTTTTTCTATACATTTTGATTGATTCAGAATTTATACAGCACCGTTGTTTTCAAGTACACACTTCAGTGCCCTTTAATGAATCCAAAGATTTTGAGGCTTCCTTCTCTAGTTTTACAACCCTATTACCGTTGCAGAAAGAAACACTCCAGGCCCATTAAGAAATTTCTCCCCATTCTCTTCTCATTTGTTTTTAACCTCATGGATTTACCTGTTCTGAGCATAAAGGGCAGAATGAAATACATGGCTGTGTCTAGCTTTGTTTGCTTAGCATAGTGTTTTTCAAGTTCACTTAAGAAACAGATATCAGGGCTCCATTCTTTTTTAAGGCAGACTAATATTCCATTGATCAAATGTACCACATTTGATTCTCTCTGTATCCAGTGATGGATATGTTTTTTTTTGTTGTTGTTGTTGTTGTTGTTTGTTTGCTCTTTCTTTCTTCCTTCCCTTCCTTCTCTTTTTCTTTCTTTCTTCCTTTCTTTCTTTCCTTCCTCTCTCTCTCTTTCTCTCTCTCCCTCTCTCTGCCTCTCTTTCTTTCTTTCTTTCTTTCTTTCCTTCTTTCTTTCTTTCTTCTGGCTTTGGGCTATTCTGAATTTTTTGCTGTAAACACTCTTGAGCAAGTCACTGTTTGGACCCTAATTTTCATTTCTCCTGGGAATACACCCACTGTAGAATTGCTGAATCTTACATTAGCTCTACACTTCTCTTCCCGAGAAACTGCCAAACTGCCCTCCAGACTGGCTAAACAGTTTTACACAAAGCCTCGATTCTTGACACTTCTCTATATTTTGTAGGCACTAGACTTGTTATGTTCGTTTCTGCAGGTTAAGGAGTCACTTCAGTCGCTGTAATCAAACCCCAGGGACCTGCTCACCATGCATGCATCTTTGCAAGCAAAACAACCACAGGCATATCTAGTCTATGTTACTTCAGGCTCTCCCCATCCCTGCCTGCCCCACTCAGACTCCACAGTGCTGGGAATTGGAGGTTGTGTGGCCTTGAAAAGTGGAAGGGAGGTAGGGAATAATCTGGTGCCAGCTGGATTTCCCAGAGGGTTTCCCCTCAGTGTTGAGGCACAGGAAGTCCCTCCCACTGTGTAGAAGAGAAAGCAGATTCCTACCACTCATTCAGTTTTCCCACCGTTCCAGGCTTTGCTCCCATCCCAGATAAGCCAAGGGTCAGCCTCCCTGTCTCACTGTCAGTACCTTAACATTTTACAAAACTATGTCAATGAAACAAGCCAGGCCTTCCTCCCCCTCTTCCTCCTCTTCCTCCTCCTCTTCCTCTGCTTCTTTTCCTTCTATTTTTGAAAGATGGTCTTACTATATGATCCTGGCTGGCCTAGAACTTGCTTTGTTCTTTGGCCTCAAGTTTGTTGAGATCCACCAATCTTTGCCTCCCAAGGAGGGCTCGAATTAAGAGTTTTTGGGATTAATGACAGCTAGTCTTGCAAGCTCTTCTTCATTTTCTTTCACCATCTCTGGCTGTCCTTAGAAACGAAGGAGCCAGGCCAAAAGCAAAAGCAAGGAAAATAATCTGGAGTGTGTCTTTCCTGAATTATACAAAAAAAGTTAAAACCGTGTACACCTGAACAATGAGGCGTCATTCTGTCCGAGAACTCATGCAGTTGGGTATGGACCTACTGAACAGGTGAATGGAAAGACCCCACTCATGGGAAAGAGACCTGGTCTGAGCACAGATGCCTGACAGAAATTGCCTTGCCTTGCCTTCTGGACCCTGGCTATAAACTGTGGAAAGGGCCTAGTTGTCACTGCTGTCTTCCTGGGGATGCCTTAGAGCATTTGGAACAAGGAACACAGATGAGGGAAATCCTTCTGTCTCCTGCACAGTGGTCCAAACCAGTTCTACTGAGCAGCATCCTAAGGCTTAGGATGCTTGGTGCTCACTCCCAGGGCCGTGCATTCTCAGGAACACAGACTCCCTGCCGAACAGAGACATGAGAATGAGATCAGATAAGTAGAATCTCCTATGATCCCTGCTCCTCCCCACGCCCACCCCTAGCCGCCGCCTTATTCTGGAACAGTTTTAATTAGCCCTTTGCCCCTCAGTAACCCAATCCAACCATGGGTTCCCAGTGGGAGCAATTCTCTGCTGAACGGCATGTTTCCTTCACGCATTTTCCCCAACCAGTGTTATCTCAGTTCATCCTGACACTCTTACTTCTGTTTTTATCCACCATAAACCAGAGACACAGGGAACCAGAGAGGTCATGCGATTTGCCAAAAGTTCGTCCAGCTAACAAATGATAAAGATAGAAGTAGACACAGAACTGGTTGCAGGAGTGCCGCACTCCTCCACCTTCCCGATATATTTCTTTGGGAGGGATGTTATATCATACAACGGAACCGACATGACCACTTAACTTTATCTGCAGATGAAAATGGTACCAGCCTCCTAAGTCAGTGAGCCCTATTCATTCTCTCAATAAATGTCAGATTAAGAAAATGTAATCTGACCATGAATCACTCCCTCAAAGGATTGCACGATTTCCATTGTAGAAGATAATTTTTTTTCTTAGAAAAAAATCAAACAGAAAACCAGAAGTCAGTTTTCACACTCAGGCACTTCTTCTTCCTTTACGGGAAAAGGTCTCCTGAAGGCTTTGCAAGCTCATTCGAGGAGGTTTTTTTTTTTCCCCCTCTGTCTTTCAGTTTCTCTCCAAATTTAGAAGAACAATTTATAATACTGTAATTTGCAAGGTCATCCTTTTCCTTCTTTCTTCCCCCCCTCCTCCTTCCTCTTCTCCCCCTCTTCTTCTCCTCCTCCTCCTCCCCCAGCTCCTCCTCCTCCTTCTAATGTAAGAAGGAAATAAAGCCTTCGGAGTTGTAGGAAAGGCATGATGGCTGTAATTCTTCATTGACCTGGGCCAAGGTTTTGTGAATTTCTGTGGGCTGACAGTTATTCAGGCCCTACCTACAGATTGTAAATACATTGACTTATTTAAATATTTCCCCATGTGCACTCCCTAATTTAAAAAAAAAGTGAGATGTTGGGAAATGTTTCTGAGAATAGACAAAAGGATTAGTCAGCCAGGAGAAGTCCAACAGAAGAGGAAGTAGGCTGTGGTAAGTTCAAGGAGAGTTTATTTACTGACCAAGGGCCCAGCACCTAGAGAGTAAGAAGGGAGCAGCTATTGAGGTCACAGACTAACATGAAAGACACATGGCACCAACAACTAGTAACAACCATTGGTTTGTACACCTGTGGATGATGCCCACCTCAGAGGGAGGGTCTGAGTTTAGTAAGGACTTTTACTTCTAGAACACATCTAATCATATGATCATTCATTCTTTAAATAGTGTAACACTGTTATTTATATTCTCATTCTGAACAAGTGTAATGACTAACTTACCACGGTTGCCCGTTTCCTATAAAAGACAATGGTTATCATTATTCTATCTAGAATTCTATTTTTTTTTTACTTTCTTTTTTTATTTTTTTATTATTTTTTTTCAAGACAGGGTTTCTCTGTATAGCCCTGGCTGTCCCGGAACTCACTCTGTAGACCAGGCTGGCCTCGAACTCAGAAATCCGCCTGCCTCTGCCTCCCAAGTGCTGGGATTAAAGGCGTGCACCACCACCGCCCAGCTTTTTTTTTTTCTTTGATTTTCTAAAACATGATCATTTTATTTTTAAATTATGTTGGATGGAGGTAGGGGTAGCAGTGTGCATTTGAGAGCAGATTCTTTCAGAGACTAGAGGTGATGGACCCCAGGATCTGGAGTTATACTTGATTAAGAGCTGCCCAATATAGGCGCTAGGAGCCAATCTTGAATTCTCTGCAAGAGCGGCATGTGTTTCTAACCACTCAGCCGCTTGTCCCATCCCCAAATTGTTTGCTTTGCTTTACTTTCATTGGCTTGGTTGGTTGGTTGATTGATTTTCTTTTTACATATCTGTTGCTCTTTTTCTCCTTTAACTAATTTAAGTTTAATTTTATCTTTCAGCCAGCTTACAGGGGACATCAGGGGACATACACCGTACCATGTAGGTCCTCATTCTATATTGCATGGTGGCACATGTTTAATTTTGTGTTGTGTTTCCCCTTATCTTTTATCAAAGTGACCCTGGACCTGACCCCAGATACTCTGACCATGAGTGCTATGCTGACACATGCTCAATTGGTGTCGTTCAACTCACTGGAGGGAAGCTGATCCCTTAACTATGCGTGATAGCCTTCTAGTGCTAGAATGCCTTCCACCAGCCAATCTCCAATATCAAAAGCACTTTACTGTAGAAACCAGTAGTTTGTTCTCTCTCTCTCTCTCTCTCTCTCTCTCTCTCTCTCTCTCTCTCTCTGCTGTTGTTTTGTCTTCTAATGTCCTGACAGCAGAAACAATCTTCGAAATCATATATATATATATATATATATATATATATATATATATATATATTAAATATACCGAAGCAAATTCAATCACAGAAGCTTTTAAAATCCAAAGTCCCAGGAAGCTAATTCATGCGCCCTTTTAAGAGGGCTTCCTGCCTTGCGATATACACATGGGCTTGGGTTAAATGCAGCTGGCGGCCTGCCAGGCATCAGGCAGGTCATCCTGGCTCTTAGGAACCTGGAACTCTTGCAAAAGCCTGTGGAGGCAGGGCAAGCCAGGACCCTCCCCTGTGCCAGCAAGTGACTCTGCTTGTTACCAGCTAGCAGGTAGAAGCAGCCACTGCTCCTGTGGTATCTTCCATGCTCTGCTAACTTCTCTCATTGCCTTGATGGTGTTGCCTTTTGTTCATTCCTCACCTGACATTAAACCACGAGAGAGAGAGAGAGAGAGAGAGAGAGAGAGAGAGAGAGAGAGAAATGAGTGTATCTCAGAGCTTTGCCTAGTTCTTGGCAGTTGTAGGTGCCTAGTGTCTGCAGGTGCTGTGGTGCAGAGACACGGGCTTCAGAGCCAGGCAGACATGTGGTTGGGAAGGAAGTCACACATAACCGAAAACTTCTATGCTACAAGGCTTTATATTTCTAAAGCCAGGCATAGTGGCATAAGCCTGTTTGCAATCTAGAGGCTGAGGCAGGAGAATTATCTCTAGTCAGCTTGGGGCTACACACTGAAACTCAGTGTCTGAAACACACACACACACACACACACACACACACACACACACACACCTTGTATATCTGCTCGGGACTGCAGAATCACTGAGGGTAGAAATCACCCATCCAAAAGTAGTCTGCCCAGTAAAAAGGACAGAGTACCTCAGTCCCAGCTGCTCCTCACAAATGACCGTATTCCCTGAGGCTAGGCTATCTGCTCTAGAAGGTCCTGCAGAACTTCTTTTTAAAAACCTATTGTTATCGGAGGGGGTGGCACACATGCCCTACAATGCATGTGGCGGTCAGAGGACAACTTTTAGGAGTCACTTCACTCCTTTCACCATAGATAGTGGGGATTGAACTCAGACAGCCAGGGTCTCATTAATCACCTCTACCTGATGATTCATCTCTCCTACTCGTGATCTTTAGAGACTCTGCTGTTTCCCTCCTGTAATTGCAGTGTCTCACTCCCAATGGATTATGAGAAGTGACTCCCACTTCTCTCTCTCTCTCTCTCTCTCTCTCTCTCTCTCTCTCTCTCTCTCTCTCCTTCTCTCTCTCTCTCTTTCTGTGTGTGTGTGTCTATAGGACATAGAAATATAAAATTGTAACAAATGCTCTGTTAATCTCATCCCTTTACATTGGAAAGACAGCCAAGAGTCTCTCCAGAAAAAATCTTCCCTGGCATAAAATACCATGTTAATCAGATTTGACACACATGCCTGTTGATGTCGCCAGGGCCCTGTCCTTACGTCTAAGTCCGTGTAGAACAAACCTTGTCAGTACATCCCGTACCATCTGCTCCCCTCCTGGCCCTCCTGGGAGCTATGGGAGTGGTCCATTCCAGATGCAAAGACCGTTTGTTCACTCTCTTAGAAGAATGAAACGCTTGGCATGCTTTGGGCGCCATGGAGGAGCTCAGAAACATCTGGCTGTTGGGATGGTCCATACCAGCCTTCTCGCCCATCCTCACTCTGAAGGCAAAGGGATTTAATGGAGTAAGGCTGAGGTAAGAGAGAGAGAGAAAGAGGACTTCTGCACAGAGAATTGAATGTTAGTGGCAACCCATGGAGATCTCTAGAGAGATTCGTTTATTCACTCTTCATGACAGGAAGAGGTCATAGCTCATGGACATCCACAGTCAAAACCACAGGGTGGGAGCGGGGAATATCGTATCTCCTACAAAATAGAATTGTTTTTAAAAACAATTAAACAAACTTGTCAACTCAACTTGAAGGTTCAATGGCAGGTCGGCGTATCTACCCAACAGAACATTAAGCATTCGCTAAAATAAAATGCCCATTGAGAAAAATGCTCACAACAAAAGGTTAGATGTCAAAAGTGGGATTACTAATAAAATATATCATCTGACTAGAAATAGATGAAAACAGCTTGATCTGTCTAGTGAGTTCCAGGGCAGCATGGGTCACAAACAACAATAAAATAACACAAACAAACAAACAAACAAAAACCAAAAGAGAAAGAGATCAGAGGAGACACAAGAGAGAAGAGAGAGGGCCGTGTTTAGATCTGAGGAGTGGCTGTGTGGTTTTACTTTTCAAAGTATTTAATGTACTTTACTGGCTTTAGAATCTTAAAAAATTCTGATTTTAAATGCCTCACCAGGAAAATCTTATGGAAACTGGCAGGATACCATATTTTTAGGCTAGACTATGTGATGGATAGTAACACTTGCATGTATTGAATGTTTTGTGAACTTGGTCTAAAGAGGTTTTAGATCTCATGGGTTCGTAGCAGGAAAGGTCATGTGGGGGTACATTCGATGAGACACCCATGTGGGGCTGTGGTTCGTAGGCAAAGCAAACTTCTTCAGCTCAGCCTCCTGCCAGATGCCTCTGGCTTGTCAGGACTGTGTGCGTTTCTCCATTGCCTCAGCTGCCAAGCAGTAACTGAGAAATTGTGTGTCCCACCCAGAAACACAGTTAATGCCTGGCCCAGAGAAGCATGGCACATTCCTCAAGATTAAAAGCAGACTGTGGAGATGTCTTGATGGAGAAATGCTTACTGTGCAAGTATGAGGATTTGAGTTCAATCCCCAGAACCCACATAAAAAAAGCCGGATGTAACTGGGCACCTGTTATCCCAGCACTAGGTGGATGGAGACAGGGGTCTTCTCAGGGCTCACTGGTCAGCCCAGCCAATCTAACCAAACCGGTGAGCTCCAGGTTCACTGAAAGACCCTGTCTCAAAAGACAAGGTAGAAAGTGATTGAGGGAAACTCCCAGCATGCACCTCTAGATCACATGCAAGCATGCATGCATGAGTACGTGTGTGCGTGTGTGCACACACGCACACACGCACCAGACTGATGTCTGTTGAGTTTCTTCTTTCAGACAGGAATGCAGGCAGAATGAAGCATGGATGTGTTATTTTACAACCTTTATGCACTAAGGAGAAATGCATTTGATAACTTGTTTACCAGAAAACACCATGCTAATTAAGAATATGAAGAAGATGGTGGAGCAGCTTCTACCGAGCCTTTACTAGATACCATTTTTTGTATAAGTGCTTCTAGCTTGCATAATTTACCCCATTTAATGTTAGCATTAATCACCAGTGACTCTGAGAACTCTTTCACCTGGGTCTGTCTGATATCATGGAGCCCTCTCTTTTCTCTTCGTACTGCTTCTTGGTAACCCCTAACCTTTGCCACCTGCTGCTCTCTGACAACACCTACTCGTCCATAGTCACTTCAGAAACTGGGAAGTCCCAGAGAGTCCAACTATAACTTACTTAGTCAGGACTGGTCCATCCACGTTGACTTAATCGCTTTCATTTTTCTATGCCTTCCTCTTTCTGCCGAAATGAAAGTGTTAGAGACAGGCTAACATGCTGAGTGAAAATGACATTGCTGCCTTCATGTACTATTGTGCATTATGAAGCCCAGTTCCTCTTCTACAGAGAAAAGACACACATTTCCCGTACTGCCCAGATCTAAGATTTTTCTCTCTGTGTGGGTTTTATTTTTATTTTGGTTTGGATTTTGCCTGCATGTCTCACTCTATTATTAGCTCCGTAGACAGCTCAACAGCTTTTGGTCATCAGTCCTGGGAGGAAGTGTCTTATGGGGTGGAAATCCCTGCACTCAGGATCTATGACTTTCTCTGGATCACATCTGACCCAGCTGTGGCTCCCACTTGGGAGGACACACATTGATCTTGAGGCTGGTACCTGTTCGGCTTTCTAGCGCTCTTTCATAGTCCCGCCGTGGTGGCTTCGAGTGAATCTCTTCAAAGTCACCCCTCCTGCCCACCACCCTGCTGCCCATATCCCACGTCTGAGCCTCTGGTGGTACCGTGACTTCTACATGAGTTCCTTTTGCAAATGTCCGTCAAATGGAGGAGAGATGCTACCTTTTTCATGGAACTGCTCTAGGACTCCGTAATACAGTGGTGGGGTTCCATCCTGTCTCCGTAAGAGATTCCAATTTTAATATTGAATGACGCTTTTAAAAAATATGTATTTAATGTTTTTATTTATGTGTACAAATGTTCAAGCAGTGTGCAGGGGTGTATGTGTGAGTGTATGTGAGTGTGTGTGAGTGTGTGTGTGTGTGTGTGTGTGTGTGTGTGTGTGTGTGTTGGGTCACCTATGTGTAGGTAGCCATGCAAGAAGTCAGAAGAGGGTATCTCAAATCCCCTGGACTTAGAGATATAGATAGCCATAAGACTCCCAGCATGGACTCTGGAAACCAAACTCAGATTGTAGGAAAGCACAGAAAGTTCTCCTAACTCACTGAGCCACCTCTTCAGCCCTTCAAATGATTCTCAATGGAACTGTTAGCCCATCTGCACAGTACTCTATCAGGATAGGTGAATAAGAGGTAGCCTCCAAAAAAAAAAAAAAAGCCATATAACTCAACCACCAAGTGCTGTTATTTCTTTTTCCCTACACACCAAGAGTCTGAGTTGGCGCCCCAGAAGGTAAGGGGTGGGCAGCAGCTATGGTTCAGGAAGCGAAGTCAGCTGCCAGGCTACACTCAGGAAATAACTCCCTTCTTCCTGTGGGCTCTATGTTCTAGCTGCTTGATTCCCCCCGGACTTTACAGTTTTCTCTCCATTTTATATGTATGAATGTTTTCCATGTATGTACAAATAGGTCCTATGTATATATCCAGTGCCCAAAGAGGCTGGAAATTTGTGCCAGATCTCGGGTGTGTGTGGGGGGGGGGGGACGGGACTGGAGTTACTAACTGCTGTGAGCTGCCACTGGGGATTCTGGGAGTCAAATCAGGCTTCCCAGGATGAACAGCCAGTGTGCTTAGCTCCCCAAGACACCTCTCCAGTTCTCCCTCTCTTACCAGTCCTAACCACTTTTGACTGGTGAGAACTGATCATCTCCCTCTGCAAGACAAGCTGTGTTCAATCTAGCTCTCTGCCCAGGAAGAAAAGCAATATATATATATATATATTTTTACTTTTCTTTTAATGGGAGGGGCTATGAAAGCCACAGTGGGCTCCTGCTCCCTAGGCTCTCTGTTCTTTGCTAGAAGGTCTTTGAATCTGGTCCTCCATATGTGTCTGTGGAATGCCTGGACATCTGGAATGTTAGCTTGCTTTCCACTTAACCACCCTGTCATTAAACTCCAAATCAAGCGACAGACCTTTTTCCCTCCCTGGCATTGTGGGTAGACCTTCGTTTTATGGCTGCCCACCAAAAAACGCCAAGGGCTTTTACGAAGGCAGTACTATCCCTTCAGCGATATTTCCTCGTCGCACGGTCATGAAACCAGAGCCTTGGCATTTTGCAAGGTGAAAACACCCCGTGAAGAGTCACTCCGTAATTCATCTTTATGTTAGAAGTGTATCATCTCCCATCCATTTCCCCGCCAGCGTGGGCCAGGCCTCGACTTTGGCTCTCCTTCCTGCCGGATACATCCTCTCTCTCGCTTGCTCTCATCAGTTTCCGTTCCTCCCGCCTAACCCGGACTACAATGAAGAGACGTATAATAAAATCTTTTAATTGTCTTAGCATATGTTGCTTTTATTAGGTAGGCATAATTGCATTCACGGGATCACCTACAAAGTCCTTTCGAATATAAAATTGAAATGGCTTCACACCCTGTGCACAAGTCCTTCGCAGCCACCGTTTTCCCCTTCGCTGCCTCCCGTTCGTTTCCCCTTTCCCTGTAAAGTTCACATTGAAGTATGAACACTGAGAGGTGGGCTGACACGAGGCCGGTCTTATCAGGCCTCGAGTGCAGCTGTGGCCCAGCCAAAAGAGAGACTGTCATTTCTACACCATTTATTCCTTGCCTGACCTCATTGCACCCTTCCTCTAGGAAGAAATTCTTTCAGAGTACTCTGTCATTTATTTCCATTTTTTTTTCCTGCTCTCCCTCCCTGAGCAGGTTTTGATGCGCATTTATCCCAAAGGCAAGGCTTTTTAACACACTTCTGCTGACCTCTGGGAGCCAGGCTCCTCTCAGCGGATACGGGCAGGTAAAAGCAGAGTGGCAAAGCTTTTATGGTATCTTTTCAGCTCCTTGGAACCCATCTCCCTCCACCTTTCAACCATTCCATTGCCTCTGACCGCCAGCTATTATGCAAAAGCGAGCATTGATGGAATGGGAGAGAGGGGAACCAGCCAGAAAGGTACCAGAATTCTTTTTCTCTGGTACCAAGTTCCCTCCATCAGGGATGGGCTGTTAACATCTCCTCATTACTAAGGATGGGGTCATGTTGAACATACTCAACCTGAATCACTATTGTAGAAGAGGCATTGGCTAATTTTATTTTTCTGCAAAGTTGCAGATATTAAATATTTTAGTCCTTAGGTGCTATGTCAAAAAATATTCAACTCCTGAGCTGGAGGGTTGGCACACTGGTTAAGAGCACTCTGAGCTCCTACTTGCAACTAGAGTTTGGTCCCCAGCACCCACGTTGAACATCTCCTAACAGTCTGCATCTCCAGCTCCAGGGACTCTGACTCCTCCTTCTGGTTGACACAAGTACTACACTCATGTGCACGTATTCCTACAAAGACACACACATAAAAATAATTTAAAACAAAATTAATCTTCAAGACTTTACTCTATTCCCTGGGGTCTTTTGAGTTGCCATTACAACATGCTATAAGCTATGTAATTTATATATAATAGATATTCCAAAGTTCTGGACCTTAAATATTCAAGCTTAAGGGCTGAGCAGATTTACAAGCAAGGGCCCACCCTCTGGTTCACAAATGGTACCATCTCACCTTGGCATCACATAGTGGCAGAGGATAAGGAACCCCTTGTTGACAAGGACACTAATCTCATTGAAGAGGGCCCCACACTCATGATCTAACTGTCTCCTGCCAGCCATACCTTCAAATAGTATCACATTCAAGGGGAACATTTTTCAGTACATGGGCTTGGGATGCTGACATTCAGACCACGACACCAGCATGGCACAAAGAACCACAGAAGATATATAAAAATGAGTGACTGTATCTCTTTCTAAAAACAAAAACAAAACTCAAAAAAACCCTGCATTTACTAAAATAAGAAGCAGGTGAGATTTGGCTTCTGGGATTTATTTAGCTCACCAATTTTAAATCTTAGAATTTCTATTTATCTCCCAAGAACCCCTCGTCTAATTTTAAATAACTCTAACTCTCCAAAGACACAAGGGCACGTATAGAAATGTTCCATTTGGAAGGTAGAATATTATTAGCAGATAAAAACCTCAGGTGACTGCATTCCCAACTGTATTTTCCTTCTTTGCTTACTTCCTTTTGGATCATGGAAATTCGTTTTTTAAAAATACATCCTGAACCCTTTCACTCAAAGCCAGAGCTATTTAGAAGTGTGAATGTTGTTGTTTCCCATTTACTATGCAGAATTCTCTAAGGAAATTTGGATATCTGCGTTCCTGAGGGGTGCCACCAGTGGGAGGAGGAATGAGTCTCCCATCTTAAACCCACCACTCTATCCCCAGGACCCCTGAGTCTGGTTGAGGGCCAGGGGACTAACAGACTGATGAGGGCATGTGTGAGAAGCCCCAGAAATTAACAGTCTCACAAAGTATCATGGGAAAAGTGACATATTCCCAAAGCACACAGATTAAACTCAAGAGGTGTATAATAATTTGTCTAAAGTCCAAGGAAGCATGCTTACTGGATCAGATCAGACCAGGGTCGGGTGAATGTTACATATCCAAACCCATGATAGCGTCCCTCCATCTTTGCGGTTTAACTGAAGATGAGTATGACAGCTAATTTTAGCCAATCACCTTTGGTCCTGAGTATGCTTCTCAGACACCCTTCCCCACCCCCTCTCTCATCAGTAACATTAGCCAAGGATGGGATGTGACATGGCAATGTGTGAAATGAGACCGGGTAGTCACTGTCTGCACCAAGGAGAAGCCCATGCATGTGGATCCTGTATGTTCATTCTGTAGACTTCAGCCTGGCTGGAAGGAAGATGGTCTCAAGGTCACCCTCAAATCAGGATGTTGGCATACTCACACCTCTGGGTCCTTCACAGCGAGACCTGCTGAGATTCTGTTTCACTGCCAAGCCATTCTAAGCCTATGACCTGGTCCTTTTTTGGCATCCGGGGTATCTGAGTAGCCAGGTTTAGTGACTCAGGAAGACTTGTGAATGGGAAAGGACCAGAAGCTCCCAATTCTGGTGATGCAGGGTATGGAAAGGATGACCAGATGTCCTGTCATCATAGTTAAATGGTGTTATCTGATAAACTTGCTTTGATTTGGCTCAGAAGTACATACATGCCCAAGGTCACAAAGGCAAGAAGCAGGCCTAGGTTAAGAGTTCATGTTTGGGGGATCTTAGAGTAGGTTTATGGCCCTCCTTCACCTTGCCCCTTAGAGGACGATTGTTGTCTTTTGGATTTCGTTGGATTGTTTGTTACGACATTGAATTCAGTCATGATATTATACCTTGTGGGAAGAGGAATGGTCTTCTGCTGTGGTCGAAGAGACTTGGGGAATCTGAACATTTGGGCAAAGAACAACCAAAAATAGATGTAAGCGGCTAACTCTAGTTTCAATCCAAAGAGAAGAAGAGAAGGAGATCTTGGAGACAGGGAGTCAAGGAGAGAAAGGGAGGGAGAGAGAAGAGGGAGGGAGACGGAGAGGGAGAGAGACAGAGACACAGAGACAGTGGAAGAGAGACAGAAGCAGAGAGAGAGAGGGAGAGAGAGAGAGAGAGAGAGAGAGAGAGAGAGAGAGAGAGAGAG
>JANHMN010000018.1:39187688-39206069 GCA_030674055.1 Rhabdomys pumilio
CTCTCTCTCTCTCTCTCTCTCTCTCTCTCTCTCTCTCTCTCTCTCTCAATCCTATGACTTCTTTTAGTTTCTGGATTTCCTTTCAGGATTTCCAGAATTCCTTTCCTGGAGGATATTTGCATGGGGTACGGGGCACAGCGTGCATTGTCAGAGAAATTACAAATGGCTAATTGAAGCGCCTCCGAGAATCATTTTCCTTTTGTTTTGCTTAATTTTCCACACTTAGGAGATCAAACTTTCTGTTAAATGTTTATACAGCAATTCAGTCCTTGCGAGCCATCTGTTGCCAGGCGGGATCTCTAGGACGCGCAGTCTCGTGTGCTGGGTTGAGCCTTTCAAATCTCTTTGCACAGAGGCAGGATGTTTAACCCATGCCAGCAGATCACCACTTTTATTTCCAAATCCCCTGCCAAAGTCTCATCGATCTCCAGGGGTCACAGATGGAAAGTGGTGTAGGTTGTCCTCACCTGGCTCAGAGCTTTCACCCCTCGCTCCTCCATTTCCACCATGGAGAAGGCACTGAGGGGTGCAGGCAGCAACCTTAGCATTAGTGCCCACACTGCTCATGAATAGCCGAGCTAGCATGCCCCAGAGGGAAAATATTGCTTCTCACAAATGCTCAATAATTATAGTCTTTATTGCATTCAAATCCATATTGTGACACATATTTGAAAGTCTTTAAAGTCTATGCAGAAGAGTTAACAGAGACTTGCTGGTGACAATGAAAAAATAAATTACTATACGGGGATGAAAACTGCATAAACAAGGAGATATTGGTGGCATCTGGGTTCCTCGGTCTCTGTCTTTGTGTATGTGTGCACATGTGCACTCATTTATGTGTGTAAGTGCAGGTACACATGTGCCCCGGAGCACATGCGGAGGTCAGAGGATAAGCTCTGTTTAGTCCTCATTTTCCACCATGCTGTGAGGTGGGCTCCTGTTGCTGTTTTTCCACCTTGTACTCTGAGGTAGCGAGCGAGCGTAAAGCTCCTGGGAATGCTTCTGTCTCTGATACCACCCAGTCTTTAGAGGGTTGAAGTTACAGATGCTCACATTATTGAGGCTGGCTTTTACTTGATTTATTTTGAGATTTGAACCTGTGTAGCAGGTGTTTTTACCCAGCTCCTTGGGGGATTTTCTAGCCAGCATGGTATGTTGGCTTCCAGAAGACATAGGTGAACAGACTACAGAGCGTATTTCTCACAGAATTCGCAGCAGTTTCTCTTCCCATCAAAGGGGCCCCAGATTCTCTTTTCTACGAGCTGTTGACCAGTGGACAGGAAGAGCAGGGGAAGGTGGGTCTTCCATCCTATCTCCCTGCTTTGCTTGTTTGCATTGAAACCTTCAGAACATAAAATCATTGCCTCCTTTCCATGAGAATAGTAGGGCAGCTCTTTTCTATCTTATAATCGATCTGAGCAAAGTGTCTGTTTTTTCTTCTTTCTTTCTTTCTTTCTTTCCTTCTTCCTTCCTTTTTTCCTCCCTCCCTCCCTCCCTCCCTTCCTTCCTTCCTTCCTTCCTTCTTTCCTTCCTCCCTTTCTTTCAGTCATTTATTTCTTTGTTGGTGACTTAACTCCTTATACATTGCTTAGTTTTGACGTAGGGACAGAGGGCATCAAATGTTTGAGTCCCTTGCAAGAACTTGAGTTGGTTCTAAACCGCTAACACTGTTTGAGGAAGTTATGGAACCTGCAGAATGTAGAGCTTAGCTGGCTGCCTGAGGTGGGTCACCTTGAGTGAGCCTTTGAAGGTATAGTCAGCCATGGCTCCACTCTGAGCTTTCTGACCATGAAGGACATGAAATAGAGTAGCCACATACTCCCGCAGGCAGTTACACCAGCTGTCCTGCCTTCCACATCATGATGGACCATATTCTCCGAAATAGTGAGCCCAAATATATCTTAAGCTGCTTCTGTCCGAGCTTTGTTTCAACGATGATAAAAGTATCTAATACAAGGGAGATGAAGATGTCCATCCACCTGGAACCATCAAATGCATCACTGTTTTATCTTCCACGGAAATGTCTTCATAGCAAATTGCTTTTAGATTTAAAAAATAAAAAAAAAACACTAAAAATTACTGTCATATAGTCATTAAGCATGGATTTCTACCTAACATTTGGATGTGAAGTTTAAAGACTTCACACGGGATTTATCGATGTCTCTGGATGCTTAGCACACAGGTGACTCTACTCTAGAGAGAGCCCCCGGAAGTTTTCACTGTGTGAGCTTGGAGATACAGCTCAGTAAGCAAAGTACTTACCAAAAGGCCTGGACTCAGTCCCCAGCACTGTGTAAACCACACATGGTGATACAGGCCTGATATCAAGGCACTTGGAAAGTGGAGGTAGAAGGATCAGAAGCTCAAGGGCATAGTGAGTTTGAGGACATCAGGAGATGCATAAAATGGCCCTTAAAAGAATTCTTACTGCTAGGGATGTAGCTTAGAGGTAGCATTTTTGCCTGACATATGCAAGGCCCTAGGTTCAGATCCCAGTGAAAGAACAACAAAACACTATGATGTTTTCAACTTGGATAAAACTGGAATAAAGATTCAGTAAAATATGAAGTCTATTTTGTAAAGGAAGGGAAATAGTTTAGAAAATACACTCTGATAATTTGTTGAGTTTTATAGAGCAATGGTCTGTGAACTGCAGTTCATGGGCCAAATCATGTTGCTTGACTATGCTTGTGTAGGCGGTTTTATTAGAACATAGTGGCTTATACCAACACACCCTGCTATTTACTGTCCTCACTTTTACAAAGAATTCGGAGGACTTGTGGGTATCATTAGCCCATTAGAGGTACCTACACATATTGAAATGCAGATGATTTTATTTGTCCATATATTTTTTTAAAACCCATGTATTCAAAGACCAACAAATGAACAATAAGATGTTGGGAAAGGTGTTCAAAGTAGATTTCTATTTCTTGGAGGGAAAAGGCAACCAGAGTGCAAGCAAAATCGGGGTATAGGTTCTGAGAAAATGTCTGATGTCCCAAAATTTTGCTTTTCTGAGCATTTCGTGTGTTTCGAAGTAGCTACATAGCACCAAGAAAGGCCCTTTCTCCTTTTTCTGCTTAATAAAATCCCTCTTGCCCCTGTATTCTTCTTACTTTTGGTTAGTCAGAACTCAAGTCTTATTCAATCACCGTAGACATCATATGGGAAAAGCTCCTATCTAATCCTGTTTGGAACGAGCAGAAAAGTTTCCACTGTACAAAAACCACCAAATAGGCCATGACAAAAAATAAATATCACCCACCCACCACCTGGCAGGGCTGGGATCAGCAGCCCAAAGTATCAGAGCTAAAGGAGCCCAGGCGACGTAGTAGGAGAATTCACTGAATAAGCATCTGTTTGAAAGATGGTGTAACGTTGGGATGCATGTTTATAAGCCTTCTCTTCAGTACTTAGTGCTGCATCCACTTTAAACAAAATTAGTGGAAAAAACAGGGAGTTTTAAAGAGTAAGAGATCAGGTATTCCCGGCTCACCACACATCAAGTGATTGAAGCTAAAAATGGCTTTAAATACTGCAATGGCTTGAAATGCCTTACATAAACTGACCAGGAATCTAGGGCATTCGCACTACAGACAATTTTCTTCTCCTCCGGATAAGGGATGGGAATTAGTCATAGGGGTATTTCCAGATAATGTAGTTAACACCTTGCACTGTATTAGGTAGGCAGAGGGCTCTGCTCCAGGGAGAGAAACTGCCCCTGCCAGCTCTCACAAGGAATGTGTGTATTTTTAAATTCTGAGTGACCACTAGTGAGTCATGTCCAACAGCATGCCTCCCTTTTGGTGTGAAATATAACAGGCAGTACTCCCAAACCGTCATCTAGTTATTTATTCAGTTCTTGATTGGTTCATTCATTCATTAAACCATCTATCCATCCATCCATCCATCCATCCATCCATCCATCCATCAATCCATCTACCTGACTATTCATTCATCCATCCATCAATCAATCCATCTACCTATTCATTCATCCATCCATCTATTCATCTATCCATCTATCTGCCTATCTATCCATCCATCCATCAATCAGTCCCTCTACCTGACTATCCATCCATCCATCCATCCATCCATCCATCCATCTACCTGACTATTCATCCATCCATCCATCTTTTCACTTCTCCATTTGTTCATCTATTTAACATCTACCTGCTCATCCATCCATCCATCCATTCATTCACTCATTCATTCATCCTTCTCATGGTTATTGAGGTGGCAGCAATATATTAGCATCTGACATCTTAGCAGTAAAAAGAGGCAGCAAATTACAAAGACCAGATGAGATTATACTTCCCTGTAGTTGGACTCCATCTCCCTCTGCCTACAGGTAGGGCTCTAGGAAGCAGCCTTGATTCCATTTTCCCTCCTGCAGGCAAATGCAAACCCTGTAGGCTAGAAGCCTTATAGAAATTTATACCTGGAAATCAAGTCCAAGGATAAAAGGAAGGACCAGGAACCTGCAGATGTATGCTCTAAGTGCCATCTCTTTTGTGTAACATGACTTCAGAGTCAAGGCATGGGTTCAAACCTCAGGCCTGATACTTAGGAGTTGTGTAGACTTGAGCAATTAGTTTCCTCTCTCAGTTTTCTATAACCTGGGAAGAAAAAGCAGACCTATTCCACCAGGACCACAAGGGATTAGGACAAGGACAGTGTACCCATTTTCCTCTAGTCTGCTGACTGCCTTGTAGCCAGGTTTGTATAAGAAATCTTTATGTGGGTCACAACGTACAGAGAGCAATGTTGCCCAAACCACATCAACAGTAATTCAAGAAGGAAATAGTTCAGGCTCTTATATTGTTTATGTTTTTCTTTTAATTTTAGATCTTTTTTTTTTAAGTATCACTCATCTCTTCTGCTAGAACTATTTGATGAATAACTACTGGATACCTCAAATAGAGTGGGGTGCTGGGCCCCTTCTTAGTGAAGTTGCACCCTGATAGTACACACTCATCTGCCTCAGGCTGATGGGCTCTGGGGATGAAGAGGTATTTGTATCGTAAATTTGCAGAAGAGGGAATGACGGTGGGTTGGCTGTCCTGAGGGAAGATATCCCCTCTCTGTGACATCATGTAAAGTCACAGTGGCATTCCTTCAGTCCTTACCATACCACTCATACCTCTGCCATCTCCTTCCCATGCCCAAGCTCCACCATGTACAGTGACTTACTTGTCCCTTTCCCTTTTAGAGATCCCACTCTGCCGAGTCAGGAGTTGCTACTTCTCCATCTCCCAAAGATTTCTTGATCACCAAGTAAACATTTCCCCCAGATATTAGACTTTTAGTTTCTGAGACAGGCACCAATGTTTCAATTAAATCCACTGTGTTTAACCAGAAACCAGTTGTACTCCCCTTTATGGGCGGGGGGTTCGGGGGATGAGTATGGGTACCACAGAAGAAGGAGAGTGTGAGCAGATAGATGCTCTGCTATCATGACAGCTAGCTGCTATATGTTGAGTGTAGACTGCGGGCCAGCTCCAGGCGAGTATATTCAGTGTATCATCTGATTCCATCTTTAAAATGAATCAAATGGGTTGAGTGTCATGATCTCAGGAGAATAAGCAGGCAAAGTGTGTTTCAGGTGGTTTCTCAATCACCCTGCTGGTTGAAGGTTGAAGGCTGGGTATTCTAAGCTGACAAAGACTGGTCCTTGTCAGGGTGCTTGGGGCCTGATGGAGGGTGTACATCTGTGAGGGAATGTGGAGCATGGAGGGAGGACAGACGCTTCTCATGCAGTCTCCTGTGTAGGAACCTGCTTATATCTTCAGTTCAGAAAGTACTTAAACCAAAGGCCATTTCATGGTTTGGCACCTTAGATGAAACTGCAGAGGTGCAGTATGAAGAAACATCTGGTTCTTCTCTGTGTCTCTGACCCCAGATCTTTCAGCTTAAGAGCATGGACTTTAGCTGTGTGTTGGAAGCTTCTGTATGTCAAAGGAATCTGCCCAGTTGATTTGTGCTGTAGGGCAAAGGAGTGAGTCCTGAGCTCATTTAGACCCATTTCTGGAGCTACCTGAAAAATAACTCACTGTCCAAGGATTTCCCATCCCAACATTACCCTCAATCTCTCTCTGCCCAGATGTCCTGCATATGTAGGCTCTAATTACACCCCATGCACTTTCCTATCTTTGTCCCGAACCCCTCTCTGCTTTACAGGGTTCCAGGCTTGTCTCCTCAACAAGAGCATGGTTGTTTTTTTGTTGTTTTTTGTTTTGTTTTGTGTTTTTTTTGTTTGTTTGTTTGTTTTTGTTTTGAGATGGGTTGGCATATTTATCTGTAAGAATATAAAGATTCTACGAGTAGAAATAAACTACCTGGTGGACTAGTCTGCTGGTGAGCCAGGTCATCGTACACTCTAGAGTCAGACTTGTGTGATTTGAATCCTTGCCCTGTATTTCAGGAGCTGTGGGTTACCTGACTGTCAGTTTCCTCATCTTTGAAATAGAACGAACATTGCTACCTTGGCTGAGTCTTTGCTGTGTTAGGTGAAGTTTCTAGAACACGGTCTAGGATTCCTTACTGATGATGTACATGTTTGAAACTGTGGTTGCCTTGGGCTAGGAAGTCCCTGAAGGGAACCAGCTTTAGGTTATGCAGACCACACTGAATCAATATCTAACCTCATCAGGTTTTATCAGTAAACATCAGTTTACATTTAGCATTTTCCCCCACAGTGTCTGACTCAGCCCAGTGACTTGATAACTTGCTTGTGTTTCCATTAACAAAATGTGTTAATAACACTCCACAGCACTCTTGCAAGAATTCAGCAAAACTTCTACCTCTTGGCATCTCCAAAGTGCCATGGAAAGCATCCAGGTCCCTATATAGGATCTACGTACGAAAGAGCCTGTCCTATAAATGCCACCTGATTCTGAATGTCAAGATGTTGCCAGCGAGGCCAGGCTTTTCACCACCTGGACACTCAGAGGACCAACCGCGCAGCTAGCTTGCATTCTCGCTGACTCTGTGCTTGGTCACGGGCTGTGTTTGTGCACCTTCCTTTTTATAAGCCAGGCATTTGTGAGAGGTTGAATCCTATCAGGTGCAGCAGCCAGAGGTGGGAAAAGCAGAGTAAGGTGTTCCTTGGTGTACCCCATTTTCGTGGGTTCAGCATTTCTCTGTGCTGCGAGGGCAAGAGAGCTTCAAGTGGAGCTGTCTTGTCAGGAGACTGCCCCTGTGGATGTGCCAGGTGGCCCGCACATACTGCACATACTGAGCCATTAACCCATGCCTTGCCAGCTAGCAGAACCCCATGAAGTTTACCTGGGACAGTGTCGGCACCACCTCGCTTGCAGGCAGGAATGGTGCCTTTTGAGTGTGTTGAGTTGGAAGGACCTGACAATGGAGTTCAGAGGTGGGGAAGAAGATCCCTCAGGCTCTCCATAGAGAGGATGCAGCAACCACTAGGATCAGTGGCCCAGGGAGGCAATGTATCAGGCTCTATTCTGACACACTTAGCCAAGGAACTTACGTCCTACACTTAATTCCCATGCAGCCTGCCAGCCTCTCCAGCAGAGCAAGTTCTGGGTTCAAATCCCAATGCATCCACAATGCATACACAAACACACATGCACGTACATGAACACAAACATAAACACACATACACGCAAACACCATGTAGACACACATGTAAAAAAAAAACTAGTAATGAAAGAATGCTACAGCAACTGTCATCTACTAACACATAAACACACTTAAAAAGTATTTGTTGTGTGTGTTTGCACATGGGCTGGAAGAAAGCTTCAGACCTCTTAGATCTGAACATGCAGGCCTCTGTGAGGTACTTCATGAGATGATGGAGCTGTGGTCTTCTGATACAACAGGAAGTACTCTTTAGCCCTGACTTCACTTAACCGTTTTGGTACTCTCTTGCTCAGTGGTGCCATCATCAGTGTGCATCTGTCTCTGGCTGTCTTTGAAGAGAATGCTTGTTAAAGGCTGGTGCAGGGATTGCCTTGAGTTTTAGAGCACTTAACAAAGGATCATGGTCTTTGTTCAAATGCTGGTGTCCTGCGGGCATGAATATGAGCTCCCTCTGTCCCACAGTGAGGTGCCCATCAGGGGAGTTCACAACCAGTGTGATGCCCAGTGATGCTGAAGGAAGTTGGGGAGAAGGGTGACTGCTGCTTGGTAGAAATGATTTCCCCATCTGTTAAGCACCCCCAAATGAAAACCAGACAAAGACACTTTGATCTGCCTGTTTCCTTTTTTCAACCCAGAATAAACACCACAGTAGCTACCTATGAACTTGTGTCTGCTGTCTAACCCAGGAAAAGGCCAGCATGGTCACAAGATCACATCACAGTTTTATTATTATATCCTGCAGGGAGGAAGAGTCAAACATATGGGGGTTTGTCATACGGCTGCCAGAAGCTGTACTCTTTCTGACTTTAGTTCCTTGTAGTTACATACTCTGAGTAAACTCTCTCCTCTTCCAGTCCTTCCCAGAACAGAAGACTATCTATAGATTCCCACTTGGGGGAGGTTAGAAAGGACCTCTCTACACCCAAGGGGAATGTTCAAGGTCTTTGCCATGGAAAAGCACAGGCAGGGAAGGCTGTGTCTGCACCTGGGCTATGAGACAGCAGGGAGAGTCAACTCTATGTGTACGCTATACCCGTGCTGGCTCTGCATTCCAAAGACCTAACATTACAGCTTTCTTCAAGGGCTCCAGAGTTCCGTGTGCCGTCAAATTAGGTTTGAAAACTTCAATAAAAGAAGTCCCGAAGGAAACTGTCAATTAATGCATTTACACCGTAGCATCATACTTGGGCAAAACATCTTCAAACACTAATGCTGTTTGCCAACCATTAAAGAAGTGAGCAGGCTGCTCGGTTTCCATAGATACCTGAAGTAATGGCCTCTTTCCTCTCTTTAAAGCTCGAGAGTTGTTTAGTTTCTTTCTTTTCTTTTTTTTCCTCCTCTTTTTGCTTTGTCTTTCTTAACTTTCCTACTCCATTCCCATTTATAAAAATAAAATATAACTAAATTGAAGCCTGGCAGTGTCATTTGTCTGAGACAGATAGCTTGATTTTATAAACTCAGGGGATTTCATTTCTGCTCATCTCATTATTCCATGACTTCCTCCAAGAGTGTTGGTACTTCCAGGAACCAGATTAGAGGGTTTTCAGTTGATCAAAGTATTTCCCCAGATCATTCAATACAGATACACACATACTCCGAGGGAATGCTTAGTGTTATATTGAGGAAGAACTGAGTTTTCATAATCGGTAGAGCAGAAGTTGGCAAATTTTTGCCTGTAGGCAAAATCTGGCCCATTGACTGATTGTATAAATAAAGTTTTATTGATGCATAGCTATGTTCACTTCTGTGCATATTGCTGCTCATGACTTCTTTTGCAAAAACAATGTTGAACTTGATCTTTTGCCACAGAGACTGTAGGTACCTGTATTATTTATAGGCTTTTCAGAATGAGTTCATAGATCTTGTGTATGCTAGGAAAACAAATCAGAGTTTTAGTGGAATTTAATCATTTTTGTCCTTTCAAGACAAGTAGCCAGTCTTAGTGTGACTCGACTTCTGCATCTTTGAAATGGGTAGAACAGGACCCTCTTATAGGATTTTAAGACTGGGCTTGGAATCTAGAAGTAAACAAGAAGAATTATATTTGTTTGTCTATTGCCAAATGAAGACAATCAAAGAAGCCTACCTAAAGCTCCAGAATTGATCTCATATACCTGAGAAAAGTGTATGAAAATGTATTCCAAATAACTCAGGTATGGTTTGGGGAGGTTGTCTGTGCTCAGCAGTTCCTTCCTGTAAAATGAGAAGCCAGTCTAGGAGTCCATTCACAGTGGATAAAGCAAACAAAAGAAGCCACACCAGTCTAGGAAGAATCTTTAATTTCTATGCAGCTTTAAAGAGTTTGAGAGAGTTTTCCCCTTTCCCCCCTTTTAACAAACCAGTTCAAGTCCATGCCTTTAGATTATAAAAGTACCTGAAATCGCCTAGAATATCAACATGCATAGTGTGTTAGTATTTACATATATTTACATAAGGAAACAAGAGAAAGATCTACAGTTATTTACAGTCTACATAGGGGAAGAGAAAGGCAGCTTAATTGTATTTCCTGAAACACAGTAGCTGAGTAGTTAGCACATGCATATTTAGATTATATTTGCATGGTAGAATGCAATTTTTTAAAAATTTTTTTTTGTTTGTTTTGTTTCTAGTGTATTTGCATCAAGTGCTTTTAAAATGCTCACTAACACCCAGGCAGAATTATTTACTCTGGCAATTAAAGCAATAGCACACGCGATCATTTCCCACTAACTAGCAACAAGCCGCTGGTGAATGAAATATCTATTGTTTCTCATTAGCTCCTAGACCACTGAGAAGAGCTCTCTCTGTGTAAAGGCAGTGCCTGAGCGATCACCATTAATTATGGAAGTAATACCAAACGAGATGCTCTGCCACAGTGTGTTCTAAATGAAATATTAGCAAGGCTGACATCTTCAAGCCAGAGAAATGATCTGTTCCAAGGAGTTCTCAAAGAAAACACACACAGCTAAATGAGGATGCGCCCTATTTGACATGGCAGGGCTGGGCCTTTGGGGGGAGAGGGGCTGCCCATGAGAGCTGAATTATGGCAGGGTGTGCCTTCTTAATTCATGCTGGGATGACAGGTTAACAGTTCATTTCTTACCTTGATATGGTCATATTAGGGACTCTGCATCTTCCATCTCCTACCATGGTATTTTTATTTCTTTTTTGTAGAATTTACCAGTGATATAAGTGTATAGCTTCTGTCGACCGTTAACAATCTAAACAGCTTGTTTGAGGTGTGCCCTGAAATCTTGCCTGCTCTTCACATATTCAGTGGGGTTTTTTTTTTTATTTTTTATTTTGTTGAAGAGCTAAAAAGACAGGCAAACTGACTGAAGCTTTTCTATGCAGAAGAGGGGGAGCTATGTATTTTACTTATACCAAGAAGAAATCTTTTTCCATTATATTAGAACCAAACCCATTGATTCTGCCTGGCAATCATTTTTAAAGGTTTACATCAGTATACATGGTGAATACAGAGGCATACATGTATATACAGTATTTATAAATATATATAGAAGCTATAACAGAAGTTAAAGAAATGAAATGTAAGAGATGTTTCGATTTAACGCTTGCTAAATATCTTCTTTTATCTCCTATGGACACTTCATAATTCCTTCCGCTCTGGCATTGAGGTGGACCAGTTAGAAAATTACAATGGTAAGCCCAATGTAGAAGTATTATGCTATTCATAAGATGCTTGTTTCACTAGCAAATTTCTATGGCTCTTCTGTCGGGCCACATCAAAGTAACTCATGAAAGAATGGATATCCAGATCAGATTTCCATCTCACAAGAGAAATCCCCATCCACAAAAGAACTAGCTATGTTGAGTGATGTATACATTCTGGGCAACTCAACAGGGAATGCCCAGGGACATCTTTCATGAATATGTAAGGTCTAATCCAACAGACCTTTCTTTCCATCCAATGAGAATTGCTCAAGAGCATTGTGGGTGGGCATCAATGGAATGCGGAGTAACTGTGCTTTGAGACAACCTAACAGATTACATGTGACTCATATGCTTCCTCTCTTCTCATTAGGAGTACCCTCCACCTCTCTTCCCACAAAAGCGTAGGGTCCCACAAGGTGAAATGATCTTAATTACCGTATTGCTAGACCTTTAAGACCATACAGTGTGCTGTCATGGAACTCATGGGTTTTCTATGGCAAAAATTCTCAGACTTGAGGAAAATACGAAAGTTACCTTATTTATTTTGAGAGAAAGTCTAGAACAATTCTTGATGTGCAGACAGCTTACAGAGGTCGGTCACTCTGCTCTCCAACCCTGGTTAGGTTAAAACCTTGCCTGGCCTCACATTCTGAGACCAAACATGCCTTTGGATGCCTCGGAATGGTTGTGATTGGCTATCTAGTCCTTCCCTAGGCATAAGGCTCAGGATGGCAGCTCTATTCTTCTGTTCTAAAAAGAATTCCATCCAGCTTTCCACCTACAGCCCAGTGGTTCCGGACTTTCTCTCACAGAAAAAGCAACACTGCCAGAGGCTTTTGCATTCGCTTTATCCCGGTCTTCAAACCAGGCGCTCAAAACCCCTCCGGGGACCGTTCTAGAATACTGTGTCTTCTGGCAGCGGTCTGACTTACATTTGGTGGTGTTTTGCTTGGATTCCCTCAGTGCAACAGGAAACGTCTGGGGTCATCTCAGAGACTCTCTCTGAGTACTTGGCTGCCAGTGGACAGTTGACTGTCATTCTTTCTGCTCCTTCATGTCACTCAAGAAGGACTGTTGCAATTTGGGTGTTATCTGTTGCTGGCCTGATTGTGTTTATTTAACATGATGGGTTGGCATGTTTCCCTACGTTCCTCTCCCTCGGAGCGCTGGCACTGCTGAACTCTGCAGATATGTCTGCACACCCGAGGATGCACTTCTTACCTTCATTCGAGAGTCACCAGGAAAAAAAAAAAAAAGAACCTGAGCTCTTCCGAACCTGAGACCCTGTGTGTAGCAAAAGAATCTGCGATAACAAATAAGTTGTGGAACACCCTGTCAAAGTTGGGTGAGCGAACTCTCTTCTGCAGAGTGAAGGGGCAGTGTGTACTTTGTATGGCTTTTCTGGAACATTCTCTCACACTGGTATAGCCTGTAAACAAATATCCAGTCTACAGAGTTTTGTTTTGTTTTGTTTTTTGTTTTTTTTTTTCTCCCTGCAATGAAGGCTTTTTGTACAGAAGGCTTAAGAACAACCTATGCGTTAGCAGAAGTCCCGAGGGCTGTGAAGACGGTTACATCTCAGCGTCTACACAAACTATTTGCGTGTATCCGAGCTGAGCCTGTACTATTCAAGGCCTTTGGAGGAATCAATTGTTGGGAATTTGTAGGAGTTAATTTGCTAGGGCTTTATTGGGGGGCTCCATAGAGGGGGACAGGCTGCTTTGCAAGTTTAATGGATTGTCAGAGCCTGCCTCTGTGGAAGGCTACATTTTGTATGGGAGTTTATAAAACAAGGGTGGCTCTGGAAGCAAACTGAAAGTCCTGTACCTTTCTGGTCGGGCATGTACAAGCTTTCCTTTGAGAGGGTTGTTAGGAGATGGGCAGGATACAGAGGCCATGTAGGCAACCATTTATTCCACTGGTTTTGATGTTCATTCTTAGAAAATATCCTTCATCAAAGAGTATGTTCTTTAAGTTGGCAGATCTGGTGCCTGGAAGTGGCATTTTGAGTCAGGTAACTCTTTCTTTCTTTCTTTTGTTCTTTCTTTTATTCTTTCCTTCTCTTTCTTTCTTTTCTTTTTCCTTTCCTTTTCTTTTCTTTTTTTTTTTTGAAAGGGTCATTTGCTGTTGAATTGGTGGATTGGGACTGAGTGCTGAGTCTTCATTTTTTGGTTAATCCAAATGGATATAATTTCAATTTAGTTCACTGACTAAATCAACAGTGGAAAAGTCTCCCTTTTTCAAGTGAACATACAGACAGCTCGTTTATTTAATTTAGGCCAAATCAGGGCAGCATTCTGTAACTAGGCACAGGACTGAGGACAAAATAGCACAAGGAAGCTTGAGTCAAATGGTAGGCACCTGGGAGGAGATGGCCCATATGTGTCACGTGTTTGGGAAGGAGGTTGCCTATACTGACTCATGGATTCTGCGTCTGTTAATCTGTGACTGTCACTGTGTCTTTTGAATCTATGTGGGTCTATAAAAATGAGGAAGCTAGTTGTCCTTGGAGTGAGGACAGCATGAGGATTAAAAGGTGACACTGATGAAGCCATCTGCCAGCACCTGCCAGATAGTCACCTCTCGATGAATGCTAGTCATCATAGCTACTGGCATGGTCACTATTGGCTGAAACTCATTGGAGGCCAGGGCTGTTTGTTCTTTTTCGTTGTGGTGGAACATGGCTGCTTATTGCTAAGCACATTTGGTCATATGGGTAGCTGTGACATTCTGTCATTTTGGTCACTTGTCAGAGAGGTGTGTGTGCCTCCTTCCTGCACTACTTCAATTTAGGAACAGGTGGAACATGCTGGAATAGGAAGTCAATTTGTCCACTGACAATACTGTTCTTGGATAGTAAGTACAGACACAGTACCTCTTACAACAGCTTTGTTTGTTTGTTTGTTTTGTTTTGTTTTGTTTTTGCCTTGTAAACCGGAGCTTGAAATTATTAATTGTGGGAACAACTGTGTCCCAAGCACCAAGACCTTTGGAGATGAACTCCAGAATACAGTGTTGCATATTTCAGATAGAAGTCTTACAAACTCTCTTGCAGGAGTGTGGTTACAAGGAGAGGGAGAGGGTACTAAGATGCTGGTCACTACCACAGCTTTGTGACTGACTGATCATTCCACTCAGCGTGGTCTAGCCATAAAGCCAGTTGCTTCACATTTGGAAAGTATATTCTATGCCTACGAGACCCCAGATGAGTTGCAATGAAAGCTCTGGGGGTCTGAAGATGCACCCGTCTTTCCTCTTTGCCTAACCTTCCCCTTGCAGATCAGCAGTTCCAATTCATTCCTGTAGTCACGGCCCACTTCTCAAGAGCTGCCTGCCTCCCCTGCCCTTGGGACTCCAGGCCTAATCTAGCTTGCATGGTGTGTTCCCTTTCCTGAATCTATTTTTTTTTGCATAAATTGATTAATTCAGCATTTGCTGTGCGATGTCCTGGTGTGGATATGTCTGTAATAAAGCAATCTTCAAACATCTCCCGCTCTTTCAAGTCTTTGAATATAGATATGCCATGATATCGTGCGAATTTTTTAAAATGCATTGTTACACCTACTTCAAGAAGGGGATCTATTCTTCCCTTTAAATGAGCATGCATATTATCTTGAACGCTAAATTAATTGTGTAACGTGTGTTCTTATAAGAACATGGACATTCTATCACAGCACTAAGTGATGCATCACAGATATCAATATGTGGTTGTTGGTTTTGTTTTTTTTTTTTAGCATGTTTTGTTTATCAGAAACCTCTGCACCTTTTTTCTTCAAAGGACTCAATATCCATTTGTATTCTGTGCTGACAGCTACAAATTGATGGCCGGCCATTATCAAATAAAAGTTGATGGAAGGCAGCTACTTAACAGTTTCATCCCACCAAAGGATTTTTGGAAGGATGTGGCCCCTTTAAAACTCGGGGTGTCAGCAACCAACAGCAGCCCCTGTCTGTGATCCAGGTTTCTGAAGTGGAAGATGGAACCTGAAAAATGACTTCCTATAGAGATTGATAAACATATATATTAGCAAAATGTTCTCAGCTTCACCCCCAAACAAGAACCCTGGGCAATTTTTACAAGCATAGTAACAACCGATGGTGCAGTTCAACTCTGGTCACTGGCAAATGTTTGACTAGAACCCAGATGTCATTGGAGTGTGATTCAAAATTCTACTAAGCTTCCCATATACTCTCCGTCCTGGGCTATCAGTGCTTTAACCCAGTGGGCATCGCTGTGAGTTGAAGGTGCCACTTCCCCCAGCTTCTGCCACTGAGTGACTATGAGCAACCTGGCAAATTGTTCTGGAAGAGATAAACACACACACACACACACACACACACACACACACACACACACACAATTCTGGGAGAACCCACAGCTCCCGACAGCCGTCATATGTCAACCGGTTATTATTTTATCATCGTGGATCAGTAAAGCAATGTTGACAAACGACAAGTCATACCTTCAAACATTACACCAGTGTTGTTAACATTATTTCCTTTATGCATCTCTTTCATCTTCTCAGAATTATGTACTGATGACCCCCCTCCCCCGCCAAAATGTCATAAAAGTCATTTGATGGTAATTGAAGTGCTCAAAGGGGGAAAAAAACCCTCCAAAACCCCCAAAACTTTTCTTATCGGTTTAAAAATGTTTTATCTTCTATCAGTGGCACAAGCTTGTTTACTAATGAGATCTCACTAATGTGGTCCTGTCTCCGGCTGATGGTATGCAGACTTTTGAAAAGCTGATGAGCCCGAGGTGGGAACTTGTTATTAAACTGTTGCCACATCTGATGGTAGCCACTCAAAGGTTGCCATTGGAACAGTTGAAAAGAAAATTCTCCAGAAAGCCCATGAGGTAGTGGGCATGGGACCAACAAGATATTGTCAGCACTTAATTGTGTGTCTGGAAAGAAGATAAGGCAAGAGCGGGTGGCCCTGCACATGGCACAGGAAGGGAGGCTTTGCCAAAAGCACACAATTGGTCTTTGGGGCAGCAAAGGTGGCCTTTGTACCCTGTACTGTGTTCTTTTATAAAGCTCAGTGCACTGGCAGTAGAATTTGGGTTGTAAACTACCCTAAGACCAATAGCAAAGAGTCGAAGTGCGCATGTGTAGAACGGTGGGCTTTTAAAACTGCTGAAGCATAGTTACTAAAAGTACTTTTCCACGAGACCAGCCCGACTGCAGTCACTTGCAGATCCCAACGAGGGAAAATACATCTCGCTCGTGACCCACAAATTAGCTTGATTCTGGATTGGGGCGACTTCAGAATTTCTTCACAAAAGAACCATTTTCACAATGCAAGCACACAGACCACATCATGTTTAGAAGGCCACAGTGGCAACGTGCCACATTAGGATCGGAAGATCTCCAGTTATCACTTTCCTGAGTGGCCTGCCTTGGTCTTGTTTCAGGATTGGCAAGGCTGTGGGAGGCCAGCCTACTCTGAAATTAGAATCACTGTCTGACATGAGAAGCATCGTCTACGATTCAGAGAGGAGAAGGACGAGGAGGGAGGAGAAGGAAGAGGAAGAGGAAGGAGAGGAGGAAGAGGAGGGGGATGAGGAAGAGGAAAAGGAAAAGGAGGAAGAAGAGGGGAAAGAGAAGAAGGAAGAGGAGGGGAAGAACAGGGGAGGAGGAGGAGGAAGAGGGATGGATTTGGAGGTGAGCTGAGTGGATTCTCTCAGCTACCACATAGAAGTCTGTGGCAAGATGCCTAGTCACTCTTGGCTTTATTTATAACCTACAAAATAAAATGCAAATCCAATAGAAACAGCCCAAAGTTTATCCAGAACTCCATCTTTGCCTGGAGTCTTGCCTGAGGACAAGCTAGTGTGTGGCTTGGGTTACCTGAGAGATAATCTCTGTGGTCGGCTTAGCTATTAGAGGTCCTCTGGCTGCCCACCTCCTCCTTACAGAGTGCAGAGGCATCACATAACTGCCTGCCAGGTATTTAGATAAACACTCCTGGCACTCAGCTAAGGGTCACAAGGAGTAACACCTCACAAAAGGGAAATCAATTAAGAAAGAAGTCATTGAATCAAAAGTAGTCACTGGTTTTCTTTGGGGGGGTGTGGGTGGTCGAAAAGTGTCGGGGAGTCAAATATGTTGAGGGACTTTAAAAAAATCACACACCATTTGTTATTATTCAATTATGCTCCAATCACAAGCCGTAAGTTCAAATCCTGGACAGATGGGAGGAACCTGTCCAGCCGTCTCCAGAGGCTAGGTGTTATCTGACTTCAAGTGTGCATCTCACACCCCTCCACACCTCTCCCACAGTCAGGCCACGTGGCTGCATTTGACCTATGCATACATGACTGCAGGTCCCAACACAGAGACAAACCAGCATCAAAGAAAACCCAAGTGGGCTTCATAGAACTTTCTAAAATTGTAAGTTCTTGGGATCCTGGTTCTCAAAGCACCCCCGGCCCCACTGATTCTACATTTAGGGGGATGTTCTTCCACGGACAGTCTAAACTGACACAACTTAAACCCTGTAGGGGCAGAAAAAAATGATTACATTTGAGTAGAGACCGAAAGCCATCTCCCTCATAAATCAAAACATTTCTAATGTTTTTCTGAAGGTGACATATTGTGATGACCTTTTGGTCCTTGTTTGTGACCTCACTCCCTGTCAGCTGACAATGGGTTGATCCATTGGGAATTGTTCCCCCTCCTCTATTAATGATCATAGGATGGCAGATGAACTGTACTGTTTTTAAATTAGAGCTGTGCTCACCGTGCCTCCCTACGAACAGAAACCTATTATTTTTAATTATGGCTTGCAAAGCAAAGTGAGCTCTTGCCCTCTTCACAACATCTCTGGCAATATTCTGTCAGTCGGGATGACTTGGTATCGCACCAGCAGACACACCCCTAGCTACAGCCTCAACCGTTTCTCCAGAAAAGATCAGTGATGTTTCCAAAGTCTTGCAGTTTGAAATGCAAGGAAGGAAATGTGCCTCCCACCTTAGGCCATATATTCTTGTAAATCAGATATGGCATTGAGAGAAGTGTTTTCTGGATGAATTAATAAACACATCAGCTGTAGGGACATGTGAGACTGAGTGTGTGTGTGTGTGTGTGTGTGTGTGTGTGTGTGTGTGTGTGTGTG
>JANHMN010000018.1:39206079-39231951 GCA_030674055.1 Rhabdomys pumilio
TGTGTGTGTGTGTGTGTGTGTGTGTGTGTGTGTGTGTGTGTGTGTGTTTAAACATCTCAACAGTGTTGTTAACCCATCCCGCCCCATAAGAGCACCCTGAGCAAAGAATACAGGAAATGTCTGGCACCAGTCTCACTTGAACCTTCTACTTGACAGGCCATAATCAAGAGTTGTTGGATTCTTTTGCACAGAAGGTTCTAGAAAGCTCTCGGTGTCAAATTACATTGCGCATCGAAAAGTCAAAGGGTTGGATGGATTTGTTCTTGCGGATTGGGGAGTATGGCATCTCTTTCTCCATGCTGAAATGGCGTCTGGCATGATATACTGAAATGTGGCTTTATTTCCCAAGCCTTTTCCTCTATGAGGTGTAAAAAGTCACACCAGCTTTACAAGCAAAGTTTATAGACTTGTTTTTTCACAGCTGTCGCACATCATACTTTTTCAATCCTGGGCTTGGAAGAGAGCCCTTTGCCACGCTGATGTCCAAGTGGAGAAAGACTCACTAATCTCCAGATAGCCAAAATGGCATTGTCTTGTCACTCATTTCTTTAAAAATAATTGTTTTTCTTTCTTCTCTGCTTTTCAGCAACAGGGAGCTGCTACCACTGTCTACTGTGCAGTCGCCCCAGAGCTGGAGGGCCTTGGAGGCATGTATTTCAACAACTGTTGCCGTTGCCTGCCATCCGAGGAGGCTCAGAGTGAAGAGGCAGCCCGAGCCCTGTGGGAACTCAGTGAGAGGCTCATCCAGGACCGACTGGGCAGTCTGTCCAGCTAATTGGAGCCCCATAATGTTGGGCAAAACCCCACCCATGTGCTGACCCTCATCACAATCAACCCCATCATCCTGGGTGCCCTGAACCTCCAGTGCAGGGCAATGAGAGTAAATAAAAGCAGGTTTAATCAATGGGAGAAGGTTAGAACCAGTAGGAAGTGGGGAATTTCAAGGGATGATGTCCCTTTTCTAAAACAGGGTTAGTTGTGGGACTGCTTGCTTTTCTGGTGTTGGCCTGCTTGAAAATGGAAGCATGGTTAGTATGTAGGTCCCCTTGCTCCTGGTAGAAGCACACATGATTCTCTATCAACCTTAGAATAGCCTAATATCCTTTTGACCCACCCAACATCCACCTCTGCCACCTCTGCCTCCCAAGGCTGGCTTTCTCTTCTTGAGGGAAGAAAGATGCACATATCCACTTCTCCACGCTGAGTTCAATCCTGCAGGATGTTGATTTATACTTCTCTACCGAGTCTGAACAGGCATGGGTCAACTTGAGAGAAACTCAAGTACCCTGTCCCAACAGAACCAAAGGGATGGTGCCATCAGAGGGGAGCAGAAACATGGTGTGCAGAGCATGGTGGGTCCCTGAAGCACCAATCACGGTCCTTTTTGCCAAAGTTACACAAGCAATTTCCTAGAGATGATAACAAATACATTTTACAGTTTGCAAATCATTCCCTAGATACACAGGCAGGCGAAAAAAGAAGGCAAGGCATCCTTGAGATACATGGGATATGCTTGGGGTGAGAAACAGGGAAGTAGTTCCCTCCAGTCTTCACACACAGTTCCAAGAACAACTTCTTTAGTGACTGTCCCAGCCTCTCAGTCCTCCGGAGTTCACTTCCCCTGCTTCCTCCCATCCTACGCTTAATAAAAGAACATGCTTGACTATGGTTTCCTGAAGTGTGTATCGTCTGTTTCAATGTTCGTATCCGTAATCTTTGTTCTGTCTTGTTTTTATGTTTGTTTTCTTTCTTTTTTTCTTTTTTCTTTTTTAGAAAAGAAATCTAGAGGAAAAATAAAGCGCTTCTTGTAGACGCCAGGAAAAACACCATTCTTGATTCTTCTCTGAGTTTGAGTTTAGTTTTTTTTGTGCTTTGTGGGCCGAGTCGTCTCACGGGATAAGCATGCCAGCATCATATTTTCTGTGAGAGAAAGAAAGAAGAGAAAAGTGACCATGGTGTGATTTTTCACTTCAATTATGTCAATTCTTAACTTGCAGACATTATTTCGGACTTCCAGGGATGGTTCCTGGAATTATCAGTTACTTGAGAACACCCACTCTCTCCACTTACACCATGGTCTCCAGGAAAGAGAACATGGAGATGACTTTAAGTAAATTAATATACTCCTGTGTCCTAAAGTCCAGGCCTTTCATGTATTCATTGCCCCTTATGAGACTCCTCAAAGCTGCATTCTGAAACACAAAGTTTAAGGTCAGCAAGATACAGAAGAGTCCTCTGTGACATGACAGAGACTCTGAGATTTTCATATGTCACACTGTTCCTCCTCCTCTTGGGATGGCAGCTTCAGGCCAGCCAATAACGCAGATCTCTGGACCTCTAGGTTGGTCATGTGAAATACTATTGCTTTTCAGCTCCTCATAGCCTAGTTTTCAGCCTCCCATGCCATCTAAGTCATCCCAGAGGAGAAGAAACACCACACTCCACTCACAGAACTACAAGGAATAGTACAGATTTGTAATTTTTTTTAAGTCTTCAAATCTCAGGATTGTTTGTTACACAGCAAAAGCTAGCTGGCAGCTCTCCTTTCAGCAAGTCATAAACTTTTCCCCACAGCCTTGTTGCTCCCTCTTAACTAGAACCCCGGATGCCTTGCCCAACCTATGTTCTAGAACATTCTCCCTTTCTTGTAGAACGTCCTCTAGACTTCTTGTCGCCCTCAGACATGCCAAACACTCTCCCAATTCAGGAGCTTTCTGTCTACGGCTCCTTTTGTGGGAATGATTTTCTCTCACAAAGGTTTGTCTCTCACTGACTTCAGCTCTCTGTTCAAATGTCGCCTGTTTCAGATAAGATAGTATGTCTGGCCACTTCATTCATGGTATCACTGCAATGGCCCTCCCCTCCCCTTCATGTTTCTCCATTCAAATACAAAATAGCATTAGACAAGTTAGCAGTCATCCTTTTAGTTAAGGGTCTGCACAAACCGTACTCGTTGTTTCATTGTTTGCTCACGGGATAAAACCGAGGCCCTGAAAGCAGCTTCTCCATAGCCTGTGCCCAATGAGTAGCAGCCAAGACTGAAAGGTGGCTCTGTCTGGCTTCAAGCCCATGCATCCTCTACTATACACCCTTTTTATGGGTTGACTGGAGACCAGAAATGTCTGCACATTACATTTAGACAAGGGGTGAGTTACTCACAAAGGAAAACTAACCTTCTACCTAAGGCCAAAATGTGGCTGTCCTTCTAGAACCAATGACTGGTATAAGCTTTACAGACGGCTTTTCATACCTGCCACTGACCCAGCAATACTGGCTTCCGTTCTACCCAAATAGCCTTCTTCCCTAACTCTGTCCCAGTTATAAATAAGTCTGTTCCCAGCCTGGACTTAGCTGTGGGTGGACTCGATGTCCAACCTTCTGATGAAGCCAATAGAATACATCCACCGAGAAGAATGAGTCATCTCCTCTTTGGTCATTTTCTGCCATTTTCCTCTCTGTCCCAGTCTCTTTAAGTCCAAAAAGGCATCTGATTTCCACATCCGTGCCTGAGAGAGACCTTGCTGCCACTTATCAATTGGAAAGTCACTGAGGCAATGGTCGAAGCCTGTGGCTTGTGGCTTTGCTCTTTCAGAACGTGGAGATGGGCAGTTTTATTTTGAACCTCAATGAAGAGGAGGCCTGATTGCTTTGTCAAGGTCAGTGCTAGGCCAGAAGGTCTCAGATTGCAAAGTGCCTGCCAATTCCCACCACCAATACTCACCACGTTTAGAAGTTTATGTTAAAGAACAAACAGACAACAAAACACACACACAAAACCCCAAACCCTAAAATGACAATACCTATGTACCCCAGACATTGACTCTATGCCTTCTAACATACCCCAGTTCATTGCTGAAACCACTTCAGAACACTAAGTAAGGTCATTACATTTGATCCATATGATTGTTGAATCTGATCTGAACCGCTGAATTCATGAAATGAGGTGCTACCAGCAATGATAACTCTTAGAAAAAGAAAGTCTAGCAACACCACTAAATTTAAATACAGACTGCGTCCCTTGCCACATTACCTCTAGAGTCTCTGCTCTTGGCTCGAGCCTTTGATTTTGTATCCTTTCTCTTCTTTCCCCCATGAAAGTCATCTTGGTTTTTTTTTTTCCAGTCTTTTCGTGATGTTAATAAATGCTTAGTATATCATTTGGGTGGGCTATTTTTATAGGTCCGTTGTTTCTACTATGGGATATTCAGGGAATGCCTAGTTTGTACTGTTAGACCGAAGTCTCAGCATCTCTAAACATAAAGACTTTTCCTCTTAAGAATTTATATTCCTAGCATTGGTTTACATGGAACCCCACCCTCCACAAAAAAAAAACCTCCCAGGACTGGTATGTTTCAGTAATGGCATGCTGACCAGAAGCACATGTGTGTGTATGCTTACAGCCTTGTCAACATTATGTGCTATTTAGTCTTTCAAAGTTATTTCAACATCATCTTGTCACAAGCTATATTTACCAATGCATGCTATTCCCTAGCAGCCAGCCTCCTTATTTAAAGTAGAAACATCTGTCCTTCCTTTTCCCTGCAGGGTAGAGTTCAAAATTTTAATTAGCATGGAAATTCAGAGTGAGTGTATGCAGAAAGGATTTGGGTGGGAAAGTGTCCCATCTTTACCAGGTATTCGAAGAACATCTTGTCTCTCTTCCTTTCCAATCATAAGTGCAGCAAGGCAGTGACCTCATCTGAATCTAGTACCCAAACCAGAATAAATGCCACAAATGTCTTTTTCATCTTATTGGCTCCTGTGCTCATAGCACTAGCTGGGGGTCCCCAGAGGGCCACGTTTTGATAGCTGACAAACTGTCTGCATTCATTAAATGTCATTTATGCCACACCAATCAGAGAGATTGTCTATTTTCTTGCTGTTGTGTTTATGGGACTATCTCCCACTGCATCTTTGAGTAAGGAAGCAATGCTAACTTTGAATGGATGAAATACAAATATGCAAAAAGCAACTCTGACAGACCCTGTTTCTAATCCCAAGGAGTCTTCTGGGACCTTTGTTCTCTGGCTTTGATCTGTGTCTCATTAGATGCTTGGCATCCTGATGGAGAAGACCGACTTTCACTGGGTTTCATTTCCTAAATGTTTACAAGTGTGTTCTCCCAATGGCTTACTTGCAAAACTGTCTGTGCATAAAACATAGGTTCCTCTCCCACTACCAGTTGTCAATGTGAGTCTTCCTTTTCATCAGTAAGGAAGCCATCGGACCCTGAGGCCATGGCTTTTTGTGCGACTTTGTGCTCTGAGTCTATCTGTCTCTGACCCAATTCTCTGTGCACAAAGCATTTGGGTATTGTCTTGTCCCTCTTCCTGGACACATCTCCCAAGATTTATTTTCTACTTCTAAAGATTTATAAAACATTTTTTTTTTTTTAAAAAAAAGAGTTCATTAAGTCTTGACCTGAGGGCATTAGAGAGATGGCTCAGCAGACGAGAGTATTTACGGCACAGGCATGAGGCCTTAAGTTCAAATCCCGACCACCTAGGCAAACCAATTATGAGTACCACAAATGCCTATAACCCCAAATGTTTTTGGCTCCCAAGGTTGAGGATTTCTGGGGCTTTCCAGCCACCAGTTCAAGTCTAGGTAGAGTGATGCACTCTGTCTCAAGGAAGTAAAGCAGAGAGTAATCAGTCAGGACACTCAACATTCTCTCCTGGCCGACCTCGACACTTATGGGACAGGTGTGCGTACACCTCGTGTATATAACACACCCAGTTTCCACACATGTTGTAAAAAAGGATTTGCCTGCCCGTGTTTTCTCCTTTAAATCCTTGGAGTGAGATTTACGCAGTTGGTTCACTTAAGAAGTCCTATCGAAAGAGCATTGATCTTAAAAATGATTGGTGAATCATTCGCCTTTGAAACAACAGGCACTTCTGCTTTGCTGAGAGAACTCAAACTGCCGTGCTTTGTGTTTCAGCTTGGGGGGGGGGGGGGGGAAATCAGGAAGACACACACGACCACACTTGTCTCAACAGCCATGTTAAAACATTCTGATATATTTTCATCTATTCTCGAAATGTATTTTCAAATTTATTTGTGTCTTACTTCCTCCATAAATGTATAAATTTCAAAATAAATTCCTTTTATATCTTTCAATGCCTTTGTGATCTTATATTCAGTAAAGAGATGATAGATAGATAGATAGATAGATAGATAGATAGATAGATAGATAGGCAGGCCTTAATTTATGAATTCTTGTTGCTGTTGTTATTGGAGTTTTTTCCCCACCAAGGTTTTGTTTTAGAGAACGATGAGGAAATACATTTATATAAGGCTTTTGAGTTAGGTGGTTGCTTTTCCTGAAGTATCAAGAAGGCTGCAAGTTCCAACAATACTGAACACTTTCTGGTTGTTAGTCGCTACAGACAAGAAACTTGTCTCCAGCTGCCTGCGTGACTGGCTTTTACCTCTACTGTGTGTAGGGGTGGGGTGGGGTGAGGGGGGGCTCGCAGATGTTTGGCATTCAGGTGGACTAGCTCTTGATGAGCTTCTTTCCCTCAGATGACCTGCCTGCCTGGCACTTAGCAGCATGAGTCTTGGGAAGAAATGTCGGGAAAGTTCCTGGGTGAGGAGTGCTCCTTCCACCTGGATCCAAGGCAGAGAAGTACAGGAACCCTGTATCAGCGGAAATAAAAACCGACTGAATGCAGAGAACAGAGAACGGAAAGGCGCCAGCTGAAGTTTGGGTCAGCCGGACCGCGGGCCTCTGCCTGGTGCTCGCTGTTCTGCTGCGTAAGAAGCCCTGGGGAGAGTCTGAAGGCTTTCCTGGCAACACCGGGGCTTGGTTGGGAGTCTGCCTGGTATGCTGAGACAGCCCTCCCCTCCTTGCTCCCTTCTTTCAGAGTCAGTTCTGGGGACTTCTACCTGGGCTGGCCTAGATAGGAGGGCTTCTAAGATGAAGTGCTCAGCTTTTTGTGGCTTTGGTGGCTACCTTCAGATTTATTTTGGGAGGCTGGAGAGATCTTCCCCAGGTAAGTTGTTAAAACGTTCAGATGTGTCTCCCTGTTTGCTGTTGAGAGTTTTCTAACACAAACGCATCTGTGTATTTATCATGTTCACACCCAACAGTGGCAATGGACGAAGAACAGTTATTGAGAATAAATAGTCAATAAAGCCACAATGATCATTATGAAGAGGAAAAATCAGAGGGTAGGAGATGGTTAGTCTGTAACGTGTGTGGTACACATGGGTGAGGACTGAGTTTGAGCCCCGGAATGCATGTTTTAAAAAGCAAGGCATTTGCTTGTAATCCGGTACTTGCGAGAAGTGAAGACAGATGGGCGGAGTCCCTGAGACTTAATGACCACCTGAGCTGAAGCAAGTCGGTAAGCCCCAGGCCAGTAAGAGACCTTATCTCAGAAAAGCAACATAAAGCGTGATAAAAGAGGACACTGGACATTGCCCCCATGGCTTTCAGCCACATGCCTACACACATATGAAAATGTATACACAAAACAGTACCAATATTCTGGCCCAGAAACTCAACTTCTGCGTGTGCGCACACTTCAATCCCATTCCCCACCCAGGACCACAGGTTTAGAAAAAGAAAACTACAAGTTGTCCTGTAACCTCCACACATGAGCCACGTCTGGCACACACACACACACACACACACACACACACACACACACACACGTTTAAGAACATAAACAATTCAACTTTATTCATCCCCAAGTCTTTTGAGCACACAGGCCGTGTTCTGGTACCTAACTGTAAACAGCAGCAGTGTCAGCAGCAGCAGCAGCCCCCAGGCACAGATGGAAATGTGCCTCTTGAAGCAATAACAATGACAGTAAGAGGGAACCGTGGGCTCCTCTGACATGTTTGCGGAAGACAAGTCTTCCAAGTACTGGGTGACAATGCAATGGAGGAAATGGGATTGATTAAGTGACACTTACAAACTGCTGGTAAAAATGTAACTTGGGATGTTGCTAGGCATCTGTGCACCTACTTAAACAATTTTTTTAAAAACAAATTATTTGTATTTGTCTGTGTGATGTGTGTCTGTGAAACCCAGAGGTTGACCTTGAACCTCTCCCTTCATGATCACGGCTTATTTTGCAGGACGGGGCATTTCCCTGTATGGAGCTCGCAGTTTTATCAAGGCTAGCTGGTCAGGGAGCCCCACCAGCGATCCACCTGTCTCCACTTCCCCTTGCCTGGATTTGCTCTTGTTTGCTGTGGTTGCAAACTCAGCTTCTCAAGTTTGCATGGCAAGCAGTTCACCCTGGGAGTCATCTCCCTACCCCCACTCTATCCCTCCATCTACACCCAGAGATGAGGGGGAGACAGGGATGAGAGTAGTTCTATCTGCTGGACAGAAATGGAGCTGATGTTTTTGATTTGTTCTCATACCTAGTCCCCTTGTTTCCTGCAACCTGAGTATCATCAGCTCTGTCGCTTTTTGAAGAGCAGGAGTCATAGAAACAAGAAAGGACTCAGCAGTCACACAACATGCCTGTGTCTCTGAGGCTTACAGCCAGCCTGTGAGCTGATGGGGATTCGAAACCGATTTTTTAGAAAGATCTCTGAGCTCAGGTACTGACAGAAATGGAATGTGTTTTAAGGTTCATAGGAACCGAGTGGAAGACTTAGGTATGAAGAAAAAAATGTATCTGAAAGACAAAACCAGGAGGATTATTATCATTTCATTAAAAAAAAATAACCAAGCAGTTGTCTATAATTCCTTTCAGAGCTTTGTATTCAAGCAACACCTCTGTGTGGCTTTAACCAGGGGATATTTAAAAGGCATGCTCCTCTCTAGAGTCTGACTTTCTCCCAAGGTTATATTGAGCGTAGTGTATTTCTCCAACTCCTCACCTCTCTTCCTCAGTGGCAGTCTTAGTGACCTTGAACATTTACAACCAACTTGAGCAAACCCTGGTGTGTGCATGTATGGCGAGCCCCTTCCGACACTGTGTGCTAGGATCCCCCGCTCAATTTGCGTTAAATGATAAACCCAAACCTTGAGTTCTATTCTCCATCTCGTCTCTACACGTGGGAAGTTTTTAAACAACCGAGTCAGGAAGGCAGAAGAATGCTTGTAGAGACAGCTGTACTCGTCAGCAGACCTTGAATAAGGTCATTAGATACGACAGTGATTGGCAGGAGCTGGGGAGAAAGTTGAGTGGGTGAGTTGGCACTGTGCAAGCCTGGGACCCTGAGCCCAAATCTTCAGCATTTACATTAAAGCCTGGTGTAGTGACATATGTCTCTAGCCCCAGAACAGGAAGAACAGAGGCAGAGGATCCTTTGGGCTCATAGAATAGCCAGTCTAAGATGAAACAGCAACTGCTGGGTCACTGAGAGACCCTCTTTCAGAAAGTAAGGCAAAGAGCAAGAGGGGGGGAGGGGGAAGCCCTATATTAAACTCTGGTCTTCACACGTGCAAGCACTTGTGGGTGAATACACCTGCTTATAAACATGCTCACACCCGTTTAAAAAAAAATTCAGTAATGTTGATAGAGTTTTTGAGTGAAGAGAAATTCTGAGCGGATAGCAACGTCCTTCTCTGAATTCAATAGCAGAATTGCTTTGGGCTTAGAACATTTCCAGAGTTGTTTAAATTCTGTTGGAGGTGACTAGAACTAAAACGTGCACAGTCTACAGTGAAAATATGAATAATCGTGGCAAGTTCCAAAGTAATTGAGCCTCTAAACCAGCATTCTCCATGACAGTACATACTCCATACCTAGTTGCAAGATGTAGAGGAAACAAGCTGGGACCAAGCTAAAAGCTTCCTGTGCATGATGCTTGGGGTGATAAAACGTCAGTCATTTCTCCCAGCTGTGAACTCTATGAACCAAAAAAATCACTCTGCTGTGCAAGAAGTGCTCACCTGTGCAGTGGTGGCACAGGAGGTGTGAAGGTAACCAACCACTCTCTAATTTCCCTCCATAGGAAGGAACTCATACCTGGTACTGTAAAGCCTGGTTAACAGCCCATGCCTGTGGAGTTCATAAACCTAAGTAAGAAATTCACTACTGTTTAACTAAATCTCTGTTTATATCCACAGGCAAAAGCTACTCTCAGCCTCAGTCAGAGAAGCCTCTTTGTGCAGTGAATGGTGGTGCCCAAGATGCTTGGAATAAGTGAGAATTGAGGGCTCATCCCCAAATGAGGCATTTATCCTATCCCTTTTAAGGCTCAGGGAACATTACTGAAGAAGAGACTGGAAGTATGTAAGAGCAGACAGGCAGAGTGAGGGCTGCAAACGCCTTCTTCTATATTCAGTTTCAACCATTATGATCATGATGGCAAAATGCTGCAGTCACCAACTTCGAGACTACACAAGACTGGTCCTTTAGATGTCCAACTAGGAACAGGGAGGGGCTCACAAAGCTATACCTTATTAATGAACTATTGGCTATTGATAAATTCTGGGAGAGAAAGAACATTGGGTTGTATTTATGCTAATCCCAGTAGGAGCCTAACTCAGGGTGAAACAGACAAGCCCAGTTTAACTCAGTGGATTACATACAAAACAAATAGACATGAACATGAGAAAGAGACCCTGTAGGGAGTAGTAGGGTAGACAGGGGCAAGAGGGAGATGGGAAAAAGTAGTGGGTGACAGTGGTCAGTATGCTAAGTGCGTGTGTAAAATTATCAAAGAAGAAATTTAAAGAAGAAAGGAAGAAAGAAAAGAAGGAAGGGAGGGAGGGAAGGAGGAAGGGATTTAAAAAAAGACAAGATAATACCAAGATTAAAGAATTTTGTCCTCAACAGATATCCTGGCCATGGCAGAAGTCGGATCATTTTCTGTTTACACTTATATCTCCAGATCAGAATGGGCTGTTCTGTCCCCCTGGCAACAGGTTTTAGTGTGGCCACAAAATAAGCAATAACTCAGTTGTCAGAGGACGGTCTTGTGGGCGCCCACCACTCATCTGGAAGGCAGGCATTTTGCAGGGTGTCTCTTTGATGGCCTGTTAAAGAGCCGCCTGACCCTTCCTCTGCAGTGAAAGCTGTCTTTCTATTGTCTGTGGAATTCACTCTGCGTGTTGAGGGAACTGCCAGCCCTGGCAGAGAGCAAGGGAGCTATAAAAGTGTCAGAATATTATGAACAGCCTGAAGACTGGGGCCCGTTGTTCTGCGCTGGGCAGTGAGGGAGGGCTAATGGAGTGCAGCATGTAGGATGTGCAGTGTTACCTCCATTCATCTGTGGAGAGGGAGGGAGGATATGGCAGGCACAAGCAGGCACACAGCTCCAGATGTGGCCCAGTCGATCTAACCATCAAGGGCAATGGCAGTCTGCAGAATGGTCTAGGGAAAATTAGCACTTGTAGTCCTCGTCTCCATTTCAGAATGAAAGATGCTGGGTTTAATCTTGACAGAGTAGTGATAGGGTTTCTATATTTGTTTTCTTCTAGGACAACCTGATTTCTGCAACCTTGAATTGACAGTAGTCCATGTATTGTTTTGATTTTATTTTTCTAGACCTTTTGCATGCAGCATTAAGCATGCAGCCCCACCATCCAATTAAAAGGAAGCCTTATCAATTTACAGAATAGTGCTCACGGGGAAACATTATTAAAAACACTACTCTGAGTCCTCCATTCTTAAGAGGTGAGCATCAGTCACTCAGGGCACCTGTGAGCATCTAGCCAACCATCTTGTCAATACCCAGTAGGCATATCCATGTTTGGGGAACTTGTGGGCAGGTTCTCATTTGGCGAGTCAGGCTTAGTTTTTATTTAGCTAATTTTCTGGAATTGAATTTCAAAGAGTTTTCCAGAAGATTGCACGCAGGAGGTAATGTTGGCAAGAATTGTGTTCTGTGGCATATCCCTTTGGCCTTGACTTTTGTCCTTGGCTTAGTTAAGGTGGGCTTCTCCTATGGGATCTCACAAAGAGGCACAGGATGTGTGACCTGCAGATGGAGCTCAGATTGTGTGCTGTCCAGTGGAGGCCTCAGCTGCAGGAAGTCAGCAAAGACTGTCTCACCTGGCTGGGTGGTCTTGAGCCAAGTGAGCAAGACCGTTGACTTGAAGGAATTCTGTGATTCCAAGAAGCCACATTACACAGGGGAATAATCACAGGTCTGATCTGATTCTACAGCTCAGAAGGCTTGGATGTACAATGATCCTTCTTGTGCCCAATTGACCTGAAAATGCCCCCTCCACCATGGTCCTTTTAAAGATTGAAAACAAAATCAGGTAGGAAGACAGCTTCATCTATAGAATGCTTGATATGCAAGAACGTAGACCCAAGTCTGATTCCTCAGAGCCCACATACAAGAAACAGGGATGGCGGAGAGTATCTGTAATCCCAGGATTGAGGACACAGAAACAGGAACATTGGGACTTTCTGGTTAGCTCCTCTAGCCAAACTTGTAAACTCTAGGCTCATTGAGAAATCCTGTCACAAAGAGTGAATGGAATAATGAAAGTGACCTTGACCTTTGGCCTTCATACACATGTGCATTGCACCGACATATATGCACTCGCATGCACGTGTGCATGAGTGCGCACATACACACACACCCATAATATATATAAAAGTAGTTCTTATAAATTCACTGTGAAGACCATTTTCGGAACCTGGAGATTTCTTTCCAAGACAAATATCCTACCTCATATTTCTAATATTATATTTCAACTTTCATGAACAACCAATCTCAGGTGTTGTCTCTTGGGCGCCATGTACCTTGTTTTCTTAAAGGCTTTATTTTAATTTTTTTTAAATTTATGTGTGTGCATGTGGGTCAGTGTTAAGTATATATTGATGTCATCAGCCTCCAGGAGAGGGCATTAGATCCCTGGAGCTGGAATTGCAGGTGGTTGTGAGCTGCCCTGCATGGGTTCTGGGAACCAAATGCATGTCTCCTAGGAGAGCAGCAAGTGATTGTAACCATTGAGCCATCTCTCCAGCCCCTGCTTGTTCTTTTGAGACAGGGTTTCTCAGTGGTCTGGGCTCACTAAGGTAGGCTGGCTATCCAGCAATCCCCAGGGATCCACCTATCTCCACTTTGCCAGGCTTGGGATTACAAGTGTGAGCCACCGTGCCAGCCTGGCTCTTTTATGTGGGATCTGAAGATCAAACTCAGGCCCTCTCGTTTGCATGCTAAGCACTTTACTGGCTCAGCACTCAAATATTGATTTTTAAAAATTCACTGAAAAGCAAATTAAAGTGAGGAATGTCATTTTCTTCTCCAGGCACATTAGTTTTGCCTCTAGTGAGAGGGAATGAAGGGACTACCTGGGCATGACAGCAGGAACACCACAGGTACTGTGAACACTTCAGTAAGAAAAAAAAATCAGGCAGCCAAGAGTTCAGATCTGTAGCTTGCCCACTCTTTGCCAATGAGATCTTCTGGGGCAGGGTACTGACATTTAGAAGGCTAAGTCTTTGTTGGGGCTATTGGATGAGCTGATCAAGGTTGAAGAAAGGAAAAGGTCACTATGTTGATATTCTGACCTGGTTCTTTGGGTAAAACTGGATGAGAGCTCTCTGTACATGTGTGTGTGTGTGTGTAACTAATTATCAGATATAAACCAGAAAGAAGTCTCACTAGAACTTGGTTTTAACAGTAAGGAAAGTGGACAGGAATGGACATAAAAATGATGCACATAGTGGATCCAAGAGCTCTTTCTGTCTTATCTGTGCCTCGATCAGAGGAGCTGGGATAACGAGGAGGGTCCCCACTGGAAGGACATTGGCATTTGATAGCTACATAAGTGGCTTTAGACCTTCATATGTAAAATGGAGTAAGATCAAACTAGAAATTCTGCATTTGCTAACCATTTTCAGACATGCATCCCACAGCATGGGGGATAGCTAAGTTGGTAAAACGCTTGCCTTGAGGCACCAGGACATGAGTATGATCCTCAGAACCCATGCTTTAAAAAGGATAAGCTTGATGGCGTGTGCTTGTAATCCCGGCACCAGGGAAATAGAGTCAGGGGAATCCTTGGAGGGTTCACTGACCAGTCAGCCTAGCATTTGGGGAGAGGACCAGACAAGTGAGAGACCCTGTTTCACAAAACAATTACATAATATCTGAGGACTGACCCCTGAGGTTGCTGCCTGGCCTCCACATGTGCATGCACATGTGTGCACACACCTACATCCACACATACCTGCACACACACTCACACATCACAGATCTACCTCCCCTCCCCCTTCAGTTCCTTTACTCAGGAATAGCTCTTTGTCAACCAGGTCCCAGTAGCTGTTTACCACCAACCTTGGCTGAAGGCAACATGTCTCTTCACACTTGAAAGCCACACAAAGCGCTTTCTCCAGGGACCATCAATTGTGAGACTTATTTGTAAGATACCAAGCATTGTTAGTTCAGCCCAGGCCACCCAACTAATTTCCTTTTTGCCCTCGGCCAGCTTACAAACAAAGACCCCAGAGACATCTGGAAAATTAATTTCTTTAAAAAAGACTAGCTTGATAATACGCGTGATAATAAAATAAATGAATATGTTCAATATCTTATAAAACAGTTGGCAATCACACAATGGAGTGTTCGTTGTCAGTTTGTTAGCATGTCTCATTACACCCTGCAAATAGTTGTAAAATAGTGTATTATTCATGAACCAACATGCTTTAATTACTGTTAGTGCATATTTAGTTTTCAAATGGGAGTTAGAGTTGTCTGTAAATCCCAGCTTCCAATTCTGCTAGAAGATGTTCCCCAAGAAGGGACCACAAACTGAGCCCCCCCACCCCCAAGCTTGCAAAGACAACTAGGAGAATGAATTCCCCTTCTCCTATCATGAAACAGGGCTGGTGGTACCCGGCTTTGGATCACCCAACAAAGAACCAGCTTTCAAGGCCATCAGCCATAGATGCCACTCCAGACACAAGTGGGTGTGATCATTCATCCACCCCATTCTCTTTATGAACTTGGCCTTGAAACTTAATGTGCAGTGAGATATGAGCAGAGGAGCAAGAACATTGCTATTCTCTTACGTGCCCAGCATTCATCAGGAAGCAGGCCCTTCCCTCAGGGCATCAGTAGTCCAAGGAAGATATGTACACCCTAGAGGAAACTCAAACAAGAGCCTGAAGCCAACTTCATCTGGACCAGCTGACACTGAGTCTACAGGCAGATGCATGAGCCGTTATAACAAGGGCTGCCTTTTGAGGTGGTCTGTGACACAGCTAGATCTAACTAATACACCTGTCAGAAGGGAAGTCTTTGGCATGCCCCTGATAAATCCTCAAAACAAAGATGTTTGCTTACATGGTTCCTTGTTCTAGAGGATGTATGACCAATGGAGTTATCAATACAAGAAAAAGTCATAAATTAATTTTAAAAACTATATGAGCCTTGGGTTGAAGGTGGCTGGGACAGCTATTCTAACTGGAAGGCTTGATTCACCACATCAAGCTGCTTCTCGATTGGACAAACCTGTCCATGGGTTTAGGAGATAAAAGACACAAGAACTTTTAATATTGAATGGCAATTTTTCAGTTCAGTGTTGGGTATTTAAGGCTAAGCCCCCAGTTTCCTGACTGTTGGGGTAGCTATCATATTAGAGATTCTGAAGACAATGATGGTCATTCTAGCTCAGCTGGTAGAGCTTCAGTGCCTAGCACGGTGAAGTCCTGAGTTTGATTCCCCCATCACATCATGGACTAAGAATGCTGCTATATTTCTATAATGCTAGCACTCAAAAGGTGGATCAGGTGGATAGGAGGAGCAGGAGTTCAAAACCATCCTCAGCTACATACTGACTTTAAAGCCAGCCTGGGCTACCTATATGAGACCCTGTGTCCCCCCCCCCAAAAAAATGGAGTTATCACACCCACGGGAGTATGATAACTGCATTATCACCTCTAAGAGATGTGATGCTTATTAGTGTTTCACCTGTTTGACAATGGAGTTGTAGAACCAGGAGTAGAAGGAAGGGCATGGAGTACCTCTAGCCTGCACTGCCAGCCAAGCTTTCCCACACAACAAGCTCTTCCTCTTCATCTTCCAAGATAGCCTTTCTCAACTTTCCCTACCCTGGCTTCCTAGAGACTCCAGCTTGGCTGAAACTCCAGGTCTGCTGGAGCTCAGCTGGTAGTTCTGGAATAAACTTCAGCCAGGCATCTGGCTTCAAAATGACTGCCTCTACATGGGTTCAGAGAAATGTGTAAACATCTGGGGTTCTGATGGACCATTATGACTGATGTTTGTGCACAAGTTGTGCCCACCCCTACCCTATACCACTTCCCCCTTGCATGAGGCTTCATATCCCTCCTCATTTCTTTTCTGGGTGCCTGGAGGGTGACCCCTATGTATCCATCAAAATCTACAACTCAGTGGAGTCCTCAGGTGACTTTCCAGAGTCAGCCAAGCAGATCTGCCTCGAGTTCCACCAAACCCCGCCTTTCCTCTTGTGTTACTGTCTGTGTCATACAGATTGTTGGTTCCATTTTTTTTCCATGTCCCACACATCCATGAATATCCAAAAAAAAAAAAAAAAACCCAAAAGTCTTACCCTGGTGTTCAGACTTGAAACACCAGAGAACTTGAGTGGAGTTGCCTGAGCCAGCCTCTGAAGTGGAACTAGAGGCCCACATCCCCTTTCTTACCACCAAGTAGGTCTTCTGTTCTAATTTCTTCCTACCTTGTTGTCCAGGCCCCTACAGCACATCAGAAGATTACCTATCCCTCTCTTTCTGATAGTGTTCAAAGAGCAGTACTTTCAATCCCCACCCCCTTTGCCTCTGTCTCCAAAGTGCTAAAATTGTAGGTAGAAGCTAACATACGAAGGTGAAGTTTCTTTTCCACTTTCTTTTCTTCTTATGTATGTGTGCCTGCATATATTTGGATGTATCTGTGGTCAGAGGTTGATGTCATGTGTCTTCTTCAGTTGCTTTCCCTCATAAATATGTATTTGTTTCTTGGAGACAGGGTCTCTCTGTGTGATATGTCCTGGAACTCACTCTGTAGACCGGAATGGCTTTGAACTCACTGAGATCCACCTGCTTCTGCCTCCTGAGTACTGGGAATAAAGGTGGACACCACCTTATATTTATTTTATATTTATTTATTTTAATTTATATTCTCCCCCTTATAGTTTGAGGACGGCCATCTCACTGAACCTGGAACTCACCAAGTCAGTTAATCTGGATGGCCTGCAAGCCTTAGGTTTCTGACTCTCTGGTGCTGGGATTCTAAGAACACTGTCACATTCAGCTTTTTTGTATAGGTTCTGGGGGATCGAACCCAGGCCCTCATGCTTACAGAGCAAGCATGTTAATAACTGAGCCATCACCTCTGTCTGCCCTAGGTAGCTCCTTCTTATTATGAGCTTTAAAAGAAATATACTCCATCCACAGGGCCATTGACTCTTAGCTCTCCAGGGACAACCTAGCAAGCTTTACAGCCATCCAGAGCTCGAGAGGACATTTGTAATTAAATTTTTTAGTGCTCTACTTGACCCCATTTCAACTGGGCCATAAGTTTTGAAAAAAAAAAAAAGGCCTCTCAAGTCCAAAATTTTAAATAATGCTTATGAGTTGGTTTATAACATGGGCTGCTCATATTACCCCAATGGTGGAAAAGACTTTGATCACTGGGGCTAATCTTGGGACATGTTGGAGAAAGGACTCTGGCCATTCCAATTAAAATGTTTTCAGGAATCTCTGAATAATAAAGGGAACTTGCCTATAATTACAGATGAAATAATAATTAAAAAGAACCCTTGTAATCCTGTGTGTAGTGTTACAGCTCACTGTTGGTGTCTGTGTACCAAGACAAATACCTCCCCAGAATTGGGAGCCACAGAAACAATTAAAGAATAAATCCTGGGCTCCCATTAACACCCGACTCTATTAGCTGACTCAGTCTTCGGTCACATTAAAGCCCCATGGAGTTTGCTGGTGGCTGGGGAGGAAACAGTTTGGGCCCTACAGAAATGAACCTGCAATTCCAGTCAGTAAATCTCTTCTGTAATTGGCTAATAAGCATAGTGCTTGGCAAATAGCTGCTGGAAATGGCTGGTTGAATATTTTCCCCATTTTTTTTTCGTCTCAAAGGTTTTCTAGCTTGGGGGTTGGTCTCTTGAGCTTTGAAACTCTGGGGACCTGGAAGCTTCAAGTAGGTGAGGTCTGACTTGGAGGCCTCTTGTGATAAAGGCTCCCTTTTAAACCTTTCACATATATTTGGCATCCCTAAGCCTCAGTACTATCAATTCAAGGCTGCATCCTTCCTTCTTTGTTTGGCCAAGGACCTCTTAGTTGCCAATAGCAACACCATGTCCTGTAGAGACAAACTATTTGTATACACCATCAAATGCAATCCCCTGTAGGACAAACTACCCTCAGGGAAGAGTTGATAGTCCAGCCCAATTCACCATGAGTGTCCCATCTTGGTTGAGCTATGAGAGGTCATTTACACTTTATTCATTGACCTGGTTTCTGTTGCCCTTTGACCTTTAGGGTGTTTCCTCCCAGTTGTGGAACAGACTCGGCCTGATTCAAGATTCAGGTCAAAAGAACAGTTTAAGAATATAGAAGCACCTGGAAGCAAATAGCCTGTCAACAGGAAATGAAATGATTTGGTATTTCATTCTGATAGGCATTAACCCTTCTCTCCAGTGACATCCCACTTAACTTCTTTCTTCCCATCCCAGGGACTCTGCAGGTGCATCAGGGAAACCCATCATTTCCTTGCATTGGAGGCTCTCTTAACTGCACAGCTTCCTCTTGGTGAGCCCTGAAATGAGGCCCTTGGAAATCATGAATAGGGGAGGAGAGGAAAGGACTTTTTCCAAATTGTTCAAACAGTCCTTGTGTATGTTCCCGAAGCATCACCTTCTCATTAGACATACCATGGAGCAAGGTGAGGACATTTGCAAACTGCCACCCATGGTCACCCAGCTCTTATTAGCTACAGCCAAACAAAGACACCTTCCCAGAAGGCTTTGCTGGCAAAAAAATAAAGTAAGAAGAAATTAATCATAGGTGCCTTCACTAACTTCCATTTGAGTTCATGTCAAAACATTTTCATTAAAAGAGGAAGGGGTTTGCAACCCCATAGAAAGAACAGCAATATCAACCAGACATGCCCTTCCCCCTCCCCCAGAGCTCTCAGGGACTAAATCAACCTCCAAAGTGTACCCATGGAGGGACCCATGGCTCCAGCTTCATATGTAGCAGAGGGATGGCCTTATCTGGTGTCAATGGGAGAAGAGGCCCTTGGTCATGTGAAGGCTCAATGCCCCAGCATAGGGGAATGCTAGGGCAAGGAGGTGGGAGTGAGTGGTTGGGTGGTTGGGTGGTTGGGTGGGTAGGGAAGCACCCTCATAGAAGCAGGGCAGGGGATGGGATAAGGGGTTTCTGGAGGGGAAACCAGGAAAGGAGATAATATTTGAAATGTAAATAAATGAAATATTCAATAAATAAAAGTTAAAAAGAAGATGGAAACTGGAGAGACTGTTTCAGCACACTCAAATCAATGTGAATTATTCAACAATTTTGCTTTGAAAATAAGCACTGCCTATCACATTCTAGGATGAGCCCAAACTCCATTCATTTTGTTTCCTTCTAAATATGCTTAAAATGTTGGCATAGGACATCTTTCTCCAGTATGACTTTGCTTCCCATTTTAAGTGTGTGTGTGTGTGTGTGTGTGTGTGTGTGTGTGTGTGTGTAATATATATACTAACCTGATTCTTTTCTGCTTATTTTCCAGTTTCTCGTATATTTGGCATGGAAATAGATAATTTTTTATTAATCTGAATTTCCCCTGATAAATAGTGATTTTAAAAAGATTATTGTATCTTAAATTATGCATATATGTGTTTGTGTCTGTGTATGGCTATTTACATGTGAGTTCAGGAGGCACAAGCAAAGGCCAGAAGCATTGGATCCCCCCAAGTAACTGTACTTGCAGCCAGTTGGGAGGTGCCTGATACAGGGTCTGGGTTTCTTGGGTCTTCCCACAAGAGCAGTATTCAGTGGACCCAGGGCCTAATGCATACTGGGTCAATATTTTACCACTAGCTACATCTACAGCCCTTGGGTTTCTTCTTCCTCTTTTTCTTAAAGTTACCTACAAAGAGTTAAGAAGGCTGCTTTGAATTAAATGTGCTTGCTACCTGATCACAAGCGTTGCTTTTCAGAATTCAAAGCAATTTTCTCTTCCTTACGGTCTTGCTAATATGATCCGGCATCTGAAATAATAACTATATTTCCAACAGCCTGAGCTCTCCCACTTCTTTTAGCTCTCTAATTTCTTACATGATTCCCCTGGTTTTACAAGTATTTTTAATAGACCAATGTTCCAGATTTCTCTATGCAGTCAAATCCTTTCCTAATCAGAAGCCTTGTTTTTCCATAGGAATTTAATTCCCTCTGCAGAATTGTACCGGGGCTGGGCTGTACTGGTTTACATTCTCTGACATGTTTTCCCTCCCCTGAAGATTAACTTAACCACCGCGTGGCTCCGTCTCAATCCTTCGTATCTCATTTTCACTTTAGAAAAGCATTCTGCTTCTGCTCGGTTGCCTACGTTGCAGACTGCTGAAGATGGGGCTTTCAGACGTGGGGGTGTGCTTTTGTGGACGCTGCTGCCCACTGCTGCTGCTTAAGCTGCAGATGATGACGCTCTAGAGAGAGTCTAAAGTCAGGACCCGGAGCCTGGGACTCTTAACGGGGAAGCAAAGTCGCACAGCTGGGTGCACAAACCGAATGCGGCTATGAAGATGGGTTATTCCTGTGGGCCATCCAATACAGATTTGTCTTTAAAACTCAGCTCTATTGGTCATTTATCATACACCGATTTGATAAGAATTGTTTTTAAAGTTTGCACTACTCAGAAGCTCTAAAAATCCTTTCTCTAAATGACTGCCTCACAGCCCATCCCCTCCCAGGACTTGCCTTAAATTTAAAAAAACAAACAAACAAAAAAAAAAACCGTCGATTTAAATATTCTTCTCTAGAGGAATTTCCTGTTCCTCTGTAAACCTGGTCTCCTTGACTCTCTCTATGTCTGCTTCCCTCCTTCGACCTTAACACACCACCTCCTGTTTCCTTCCTTCCTTCCTTCCTTCCTTCCTTCCTTCCTTCCTTCCTTCCATCCTTCCTTCCTTCCTTCCTTCCTCTCTCCCTCCCTTCTTCCCATCCCAGTTTCCTTTTTTCTCCCATCACAACGGTATCCACCACATGCTCTGCCTTCTCCCCCGTTCTGAATTCCGCACATCTGTAACCCCAAGTGATTCTGCTCCTTGCCAAACTGCAGCGTGCCAGACCTGAAGAAGCGGTAAATAACTTTAAAAAAAAAAAAACACACACACAGGCCCCGGAGGTGACAGGTTCCCCCCACCCCCACCTCAGCTCTGGCCTGGCCTTCAGTGCGAACTGTATTAGCCTCATATCTGCACCATCTCATCACACTGTTTCCAGTTTGCAATAAATTATCATCGCAGTGTACCCGCCAATTTAAAAAAAACATCTTTCTCAGTTCTCTGGCTAGAAGTGGCTACAAATGCTCCCTCCCCTAGAGAGTATGGTGACAATGTAGTCCTGCCCGGTGCCGCCTCCTTCACGTTCTTGCTCTTGTGCATTGAACAAATACTTCTCAGGACTGTATTATCCTTGCATAGAAGGCCATACAAAGAAAAGGGGGCTTTCAGTCAAATTACACTAGCTGGTATCCTTGCCTCTGACTGAGAGAATACACAGAGAGTTGCAGTTGTTTTGAGTGTTAGACAATACTGCTGCCTTCAGTCCCTTAAGGGGCCATAGAGAAACACAACTTCTTCCCCCATGACAGAATGAGGGACTTGAACTAAACCCTGAAGATTCTCTGGTTTCTGCATCTTGCTTCTAGTACATCGCAGGGTGGGGGTGGGGGTGGGGGGAGGTGTAGTGTCTCTTTCTGGTGCTTGGGGCAGACTGTTCTTCTGAGTGACAGAGAGGGGGTGTGACAACACATCATTCAGTGGTGAAGAGCCCAGCTCTGAGGCTCCTGAACATTTCCTGTCTATTTATAGAGAATCTGGGATCCCATCCAAGCAAGCCTGCTGAGGGCCTCAACCAAATAATAAGCTAGTTTGAAAAACCTGTGACGTGGTGATTCCACCAACTCAGGTCATCAGCTCACCTCTTACTTGCTGGCTTGGGCTAGATAAGCGAGGGTGACTAGTGATCCTTGTTGCCTGCAATGAAGGGGTTCCCCAAAACTAGGGCCGTTTCAGGACTGAAACCAAGACAGTCCTAACTAAACTGTACTGTGGGTGGCCTCAATTGTATTTCATTCCAATAATGCTAAGATTCTAATTGCAAAACCCACCATCACCATTGTGGAGACCAGAACTGGGATCATTCCCAACAGCCCTACAGCTGCAAGCCTCAATCCCAATGAGACTAAATAGGCAGGTCTGATGGGGCAAATTTACACACAATTGATTTTAATAGAGTAGACTAGGGCCTGCGGAGACAGCTCAGTGGGTAAGAAGGATTTCTATTCAAGCATATAGGATCTGAATTTGAATCCCCACTACCGATGTGAAAAGACAGGCAAGCATGGGTATACAAGTGCCCATAACCCTAGCACTGTGTAGGGAGGAGGCAGGAGGATCACGAAGACTTGCTGGCTTCCATATTAGCTCTGGGTTCAGTAGGAGGCCCTGTCACCAAGGAATAAAAAGGAAAGCCACAGAGCAGGACACCCAGTGTACTCCTCTAGTCTCTGCCTGTTCACACACAGGTGTGCACTCCGTTCCCCACATACACACTAAGAATAGACTGTGTCTTTTATTCTTTATTATGCCTAGGTTCATACATAATCTTCATCATGAATATTTACTGTTATTCTCAGGAGAAAAACCTTGATGTTTAAATCTAAGTACCACTCTTTCTCCCTTCTTCTCTCCTGTCCCTCCCTCTGTTTCTCTCTCCTCCCTTCTGTGTGTCTATTGCACATGAAGCCCTTCAAATAAAATATCCTCCAGATACCTAACTTTAGAGAACCTTTAAACCAAGTCACTCCAGTTTACAGACGAATCAAGAATCCCTCGATTAAAATTAGCATCTTTTGTGACTCACTGGTCTGTTTCATCCCAGTTTCCATACATCTAACATTGGAGGGAGACATTCCATAAGCTAAGGACACTTCTGAAAAACAGAGTTGTTCCGTAATGAGTTGAACAGTGAGTGTTTTCAGCTTTGTGTCCCATATAGTCAATGTCACAACTAGTTAGTTCTGCCTTCCTGGCAGGAAACACAGACATAGGCTGGTGCAAACAAATGCATAAGACTGAGTACCACTAAAACTTTGCTAACAGACACAAATTAGAATTTTCGATGACCCCTACTAAGTTGAAAGGCTCACTTTCATTCTTCTCTCTTGAAGTGACTTACAGAAAATTGCTTGACAGTCTATGCCTCAGTTTCTTCCACTGGGTCAGGGTATAAAATTAAATGAATGAGGGTAGGGTATCTAAGGAGACTCTGGTTTTCCGACTGGTTTTGTTGTTCTGTAATGGAAAGTCTATTTTTAAAAATGTAAAAATATTATCCTGTGTGTATGGCATGTGGGAGGGGGGGTAGGATGGGGGCCAGAGGGCACCACTGTGAAGTTGGTTTCTCCTTGCATCTTTACATGGATTGAGGGATAGAACCTGAGTTGTTAGGCTTGTCCACTGAGCTGTCTGTGGCACCAGAAGGTCTACTTAACATTCCCACGAAACACATTAATAAGTCCTGCTCTGTGAGTTTCAGTAGGGTCTAAATAGGACATTGGGAAAGGTCTCACATGGTTGTGATTATTCAGTCCCCATGGAAGCCCATGGAGACCTCCTCTTGGTTCAGCTTTCATTGCTATACACCTTGTGGTTGTGCACACCACAACTCTGAAACCATGAAGACCCCCTAGAACTTGGGTCCTAGGCTCATGTTGGCAGCTAGACTTTACCCAGAACCAGAAAGTTTCAGCTCCTCCCTCCCTCACCCCACCCTCTATGAATGCCTGGAGTTGGCAGAGTGCCCAGGCTTCTGTCTGGCTTAAGGCATTATTTGCTTTTCTTTTGCAATTTTTTTAAAATGAAAATAAGAGTGATGTTCACTTATGTATCCCTACCAGTTTTTCCTGCCTCATCTGCCCAGGTATCTTCTTATGTCCCATCACCTACTGGTATTCTGAACAGGTGTGTGTGTGTGTGTGTGTGTGTGTGTGTGTGTGTGTGTGTGTAAGAGAGAGACAGAGAGATGACCGACAGACACAGAGACACGCAGAGAAAGATGAAGAGTGGATATATGTATACCTGATAATGTTTTCATCTTCTTCCTTTGGCTTGATCACATTCTCTCTTTCTTCTGTATCTCTTGACCCTTGACCTTGAAACAGGAATATTTTCTGTTCCTGTGGGCTGGGGTACTTGTATCTTGACCATGTCTAATTCACCTCTTCCTGCAAATCCTGGACTCTGGGCAACCACAACCCTTTCTCTAAGGGTTTGAGTGTTTAATTAGTGTCTTTATATCTTAACTTTCCCAAGACTCCTATGTGTTCCCTTTCCATCTTTACTCTCTTGTCTAATTTTCAAGGGATGGTCAACACAGTCCAAATTTATGGTACACAAGTGTCCCCAAGTAGATTCTTGAGTGAACCTCCCAACACTGTTTAGGTATCTGTAAAATACTTCAGACTTTGAAAAAACTCTCTATAATTTGTTTCCTCTATTATCTTAAAATAGACCATACCATGCACATTTACATTACAAAATTATTCCATATGCCTCATTGAAAGTGCAAAATAATGAACAAAGAGAATAATTAACCACCGTCCAGAGAAGGATATAAACACAGTCCTGCAATTATGAGCACTCTCTCTGGGTTTCTTTCTCTTGTCCTCCTCTCTCTCGTTTTCTCCTTCTTCCCTACCTGGCCTCTCTCCCTTCTTTCCTCCTCCTTCCTCTCCCCCTCTTTCTCCTTCCCTGCTCCTTAATCCTATATAGTCAGTTAACACACTAACATCAATATTTGTCTTTGTTATTGCCCTCTTAGTGAACAAATACCACTCTATGACTTCATAATATTCCATCCAAGCACCGTCTTATGTTTTATTTCATCATTTCCATTTTATTGAACATTTGTTTCCAATTTTTACTATTATAAATAATACTCCAAGCAACATCTTTGTGCACAGATGATTTTTATGGTACCTTAAATTACTTATTTATGGCTGAATGCTACAGGTGGAATGACTCTGTGAGCATTTTAGAGATAGCTATATATTTTTAGAGGAGAGATATTGTCAGGGTCTGTGCTGAAGGAATATGGTATCTACAGACTCTCTTTTTCTGACTGCGCTAGAATCTTCATCTCAGGATCGCAGTCCTAGAGAGAATACACCTTCAGGAACTTTCCATTCTGCCCATCACATTTATATTACACCAGTCTCTTCTCCTCTTTAGTGCATCTTGCTGTCAACTAGCACTGGATCAAGTGCAGAGACCAACCCTTGGTTTCAGAACACAAATACCATCTTGCCCATTTGTCATCTTTCCTGACCTCTCTGAGTTCCTCAACCTGCCTCTAATATACAGAATAACCCAACTTCCTTGTTTTAATACAGACTGGAGAAATGGAATTCATAATGCTGTGATATTTTGTTGGTGATAGTCTTCAAAAGATTGGGCAGCAGAGGAGCTGGCTCCTTGTTGCTTGTTACCCCCAGGTTCAAATTGCACCTCAAGGCTAATATTTCTCTTGGCTTCCTGTATTCAATTGGATAATCTGCAATGGTCTTCCTATCTTTCCGAGGATTTTTGTACTGCTTGTGAGATACCCCTACCTCCCCCACACATATACCACACACACACACACACACACACACACACACACACAGAGAGAGAGAGAGAGAGAGAGAGAGAGAGAGAGAGAGAGAGAGAGA
>JANHMN010000018.1:39234062-39253078 GCA_030674055.1 Rhabdomys pumilio
TCTCTCTCTCTCTCTCTCTCTCTCTCTCTCTCTCTCTCTCTCTCTCTGCCTGTCTGACTATGAATTAGGATATATAGCTCTCAGCTTCATGGAGGCTTTCATTCCTCTCCTTTCATGTGTTCACAAGCATTCCCCTGACCCTGAGTGAATTCTTGTTTGTGACATCTCATTTAAAATTCACCTCTTCCTGCAAATCCTGGACTCTGGGAAACCACAGATATCCCTATCTCATCCATAGGATTTTTACACAACACTCTGGCATTTTCTATGTCCCATCACCTACTGGTATTCTGAACAGACGTGTGTGTCTCCATGCTTCCTGCCATGATGATAATGGCCTAAGTCTCTAAAACTGTAAGAAACTCCCCCAATCAAATGGTTTCCTTTATAAGAGCTGCCTTTGTTGTGGTGTCTCTTTATGGCAGTAGAACAGTGCCTAAGACCTTATATTCCTTTGGTTATTTCGTACAAAAAATACCGTGAATTTAGATTATTCCACTCTTACTCCACAAATCCTAATCCTCATTGCTCTCCCCCTGTATTCTCCTCTTACTGAATTTCCTCTTCTTCTTTTTTTAAAATGACCCACTAATATGTATGGCTATAGAGCCGTCCACTGGAGCATGGGAAATCTACCATAGGCACAATACTGAAGAGAACTGACTAACTCTTTTTTAGAGGCCCTCAACTGCCAAATATAGTTTCTCAGGTAGGTGTGGAAACTCACAAGCTCCTTTCATATCCATGTTGGCATGTTGATAGCTTGTTCTTAGACAGGTCTTATGCAGACAATTGCAGCTGCTATGAGTTCATGAGTATAACTGTCCTGTCATGTCCAGGAGATACTATTTCATAGCAATCCTCCCCACCCTCTGGCTTTTAACACTCTTTCCATGTCCTTTCCAGTGATATTCCCTGGTCCCAGAAAAGGGGGCAAGATGTAGATGTCTTAATCATGGTTGACCACTTACCACTCCTCAGTCACTTATTCTCTGCAATTTGACCAGATGTGTGTGAGTCTCTGTGTTAATTACATACTATGTCCAGTCTTTTTGGTGGTACTTTTTACTTGTGATGAGAAATTTTAAAATGACACAGGGAAAATTTAAAAAGTGTGTGTGTGTGTGTGTGTGTGTGTGTGTGTGTGTGTATACTACCAGGTAAGACTGGAACTCTGTCTTTTTGCTGATTGCACCATCCAATTGTCAATTTTGTGGCCCCACTCATATACTTTGGTTACATAAAGTATCACCAGTGCAGGGAGCTGAGACATTTCTGTGCTATTTCTGTACTTCTCCTGACTCTAAAATTATTTTGACATAAAATTATAAGTCCTATGCTGTCCTTCTTCCAGAAAATTATTCCAAAGGAGGAAAGACATACAGATACCATTGGAGTATCTACCTCAGGACATTTTCAAAGAATCTTTATCCAGCTGTCTAAACAAGGCACCACACGTACATTACTCTAGGCCTAGGGTGGCAGGTCACAGGGAAGGACAACCTGTCCAGTGCACTTGTCCAACTTCATTAAACTGCTTGGTATCACTGTGTTTCAGTGTCTCACCCGGAAACTGAGTATGCTATGATAATGCCAGCCTGCTGCACTGCTGGTGCTGAGTCTGAGTTGGTCTGTGGAGGGTCTGCACAAAATAGAACCAGACACTGTAGACATGCTCAATAAAGAAGCTCTAGTAAGTTTAAGAACAGAACAGAAGGAGAAGAACTGGCTGAAGGAGAGAGCTTAGTCAGTGAAGGGCTTGCTGTGCAAGTGTGAGAACCTGAGTTTAAATCCTTACTCTTCATGCAAGAAGCTGGTCACAGCAGTACATGCCTGTCTGTAGTCCTAGGGCTGGAAAAGCAGACATGGGAATCTCTGGGGTGTGCTAGCTAGATAGTATAGACAAACCAATGGGGGTGGAAGATCAGTATAAAAACATAGGTGGAGAACAACTGAGGAACCTATCATTAACCTCTAGCTTCCATAATCATGAACACACTACACACACACACTACACACATACTACATACATACTACACACCCATACTACACACACATTACACACACACTACATACACATACTACATACCTTGCACATACTACACACACACTACACACACACACACACACACTACACACACACACACACACACACACACACACACACACACACCCTACAGAAATGGAAAAAGGAAAGAAAAAGGGCAGTCACTAATAGTGTAGAAACATGCTTTCAGTTGGGAAAAACTGGAGACTATCAAATCATATTCATACTCTCGGTGCCAGTTGTTTTTTTAAGATTTAGAGATATATAATGTAGTCAGTGGAAGGTTTGGCCACAATAGTATCAGTAATGAGCACTTTGTGTTTTCCTCTAAATTCTGCTCTAGTTTCTAATGCCAACTCAATGGACATCACTGCCCTGCAATTTTAAGTGGAGAATGAAGTGCCATCCTCGGGTGAACACAAATATACAGATGCCTACTTCACCCCAGCAGCTCTGCTTGGGTAAGCTCAGTTTCTGCCATCATAAACCACAGAGTGTCTCTGCCATGTGTAAATTGTTCCCAAAGAAAGAAGAGTAATGCCAAAGCTCCTGGTGGGTATGCTTACTTGCTGTTGTTTATATTGTCTGGGAACTCTGGGGGTCCTTGTGCATACATCTGCCCATCATCCATACATCACAGTCCAGTAGTCACTCCCTTGACCCCTTGGAGACAACCATCCTCCAACCTCCAGGAATCTCAGACAGGAATCTCTAGGAGAACAAATAACTCTTCATGCAACACCAATCCTGGGACTGTTGTCTGGGATCTGGCCATGCTTTCAATATCTTCCCCAATTTTTCTCTCCCCTCCTATAACTGAGTCAACCCATCATGCTAACTTTTGTCCTTGGGCCTGTCTGCTCTCAGGACACTTGCTTTCTCACCATGGATACAATGGGATCAACTGCCTCACACACCTGGTACCATGCCTACATCACCATGGTAGCCTACCTCCCTTTAACTATGACCCAAATAAACCTCTGGTCTTTTAAGTTGCTTTGGTCAGCTACTTTGTCAGAGCAAGAGGAAAAGTCACTAATACAAAGCATGAAGAGGTGAAGACAAAGTCTCCAGGGACTTTCCCATCAGCTCTGTTGGAAGAGTACCAGTGTCCCTTCCATACACCGTCTCCTAGGACGTTGTTTTTGGAGGCTTCCATTTCTCTCCTTTCATGTGTTCACAAGCATTCCCCTGACCCTGAATGAATATTTGTTTGTGACATCTCATTTAAAATTCACCAGTGGTTTTCCACAGGTCCAGTGTAGGTCACTTATTCCAAGCTCTGCCCACCTCACTGATTGTCTCTTTCCCCTCCATGTTAGGCTCAAGCTCCCTTGGCTTTAACATGGCTTGGGTACACACTGGGCAGCCCACCAAAGGTCCACAGATAAATGCTTGGTCCTCAGACCAGCTTGGTACTGGTTGTCGATATGACACCTTATGTGTCAAGGCCTTATGGGAAGTTCTCAGCTTACTGAGACATGTCCTTGAGGAGGACTGTGTGTCCTGTCTTTCAGCCTTCCTATGACCACTCACTCTCGCATGCCCTTCTGGGATTGCCATTGGTTCCTTCATCAGAGGGCCAAGCCAAAGCAAGCATTTTTATATTGAACGTAAACTGACATAACTAACCCCCTTTCTTTGTTAAGTTTTGCATTTGGGCGTTTCATAAAAATACAAAATAGCAGTCTGCTACAGCCTCCTTTTGCTCCTGCTACATACCTGCCTTCTTCTCCGCTCTGAGACCTTTCCCAGACTGCTCCCCGTGCCTGACTCCGTCCACCTACAACCCTGGAGGAGGAATTCCCTCCATCTTTATGTTTTATCAGCCTAGAGCTTCACTGACGTCCTGTAAAGTTACCCCATTGACTTTATTCCAAGCATCGATTAGTCTGTGATTCTGTGATGTGTTTGTGTTGTGCTTGAATGCCAGCCCCACACATTCCTTGGCTGGAGACTTTATTTCTAAAGCCATACATGAACGGTGTTCGGAAGTGTAATCCTCAAGAGGGGTGTGGTCATTGGAGCATGTAGACTGTGATCTATGGGTAAAATAATCTGATAATGGATTGAAGGATTACAGTTTGCTCTGACACATAGAGTGGTACCCTATGCCTGACCACACTGCAGAAAGACACTAACCAGAGGTTGAAAAAATGTTGGCACCAAGTCCGTAGACCTTCCAAACTTCCCTTCTTTATAAATTACCCACTCATGGCTTTTAATCACAGCAACAAAAATGACCTAAAGTCATTTGCTTGATTATTTTCTTCTTTTAAATTCCTGGAAAGTTGGACCCTATGTGTACTGACCGGGGTGGCCCATGCTGTAGGTATCCACTAAACCATCTCTGGATGCTGGGTTAGTGGGATGAGGAGAGAATGTGGCTATTATTCCCCAGACCAGAAGTTTGTCTTTGCACATGCAAACTTGCTTTCCTGGACAAAGGGTGACATTGTTGATGTCTTAGGGTTGGGAGCTGCAGGACTGGTCTTCTCCACTGTGGCTACAGGATGACAGTGTGAAGGATCACGTTGGAAAGATGAAGCCCTTTGGCACACATGATATGTCTCCCTCAGATTTCCCCTCAAGCTTCTGAGTATCTCAAGGCCAGGTGAGAAAAGATGAGCCTAGCACTGGGCAGTGACCCCGCTAAATGCACCTGTATGATGACATATAGTTAGAGTTCTTCCACAGGATGGTGGTTTGTGGGTAGATATGAAAGAAGCCAGAAAAAAAACAGCTTTCCCAGCCCAGCCATGATGGGCTGTTTCAAGTTGATTAAGGTAAGCAGACTCTGTAATCAAAGGTCACCTGTTTGGATCACGTCACTGTCCCTGAACAATAAGGAGAAACATTTCTGTGTGTTTTCATCTGTAACTCAGGGGAAAGACTGGGGCAGCATGTCCTTTCTGAATGACTTGTATGTGTAGGGATTATTCATTTCAATCTTTTCAAAAAATGCTGATGCTGTCCAAAAGATGCTGAGGTGATAAGAAGCAGGAGCCACACACCCTGCTGACCCCAACAATCACAGTGCAGTCTGCGCACTGGTACAGGGGCTTCCAAAGTTTGGTAGGTTCTCAGGGCCACTGTGGTCAAATCTCCTACATCTAAGCCACCAGGTAGAAAAGACAGGAGCTAACACAGGGCAATATCACATTAACCCCAAAGAATACAACTGGACAGGGACAGGCAGACATAAGACAATAGAAGAGTCATAGTGACAGAAGTCAGAAATGGCAAAAATGATACCCAGAGAAGGCTGGGTATGGTTCAAATAAGGTAAGGACCAGGGAACAGAGAAACTCTGGTAGACTTGAACACATAAAGGTGGACTAGTGAGGTGGTACAGTAGATAGATGCACTTGCAACCAACCTGACCAATGGAGATCATCCCTGCAACCAACACCGTATAAGGAGAGAACCAGCTCTTACAAATTGTTCTCTGAACTCTACACATGTACACACACAAGCGTACACACACAAGCACACACACACACACACACACACACACACACAGTTGAGAGGCAGAAGCACATATGGGAATGGAAGAGGGAACCTTTTCAGACTGAGGTGGAAGAGGTGAACCTGCCCAGTGCATGGTGGGAATATTCTATGGCAAGCCAGAGTGTCCTACAGAGGATGTACGGATCTACCTACTAAACTGGCATATACAGGAGGTTTTCTAACTCCTTCTTCCATTCATCCTTGTTGTTGTTAAGACGTACTATCAAAAGTCAGTTACATAAACTTGACTCCCTTATCTTTTCTTTATTGCCGCATTACCACTAGAGTAAGTACACAATGAGAACAGTTGAGAACAGAAGCTTGGCACATAGTAGTCACTCAGTGAAAACACTCTTGAATACCTGAGTGCTGTTGATCACTTGACACAAAACAGTGAGCTCTCTACAGGCAGGGGGTGGGGCAAAGATGTGGGACCACATATGTGTTTGGTCTTTATCTTAATGGCAGTATTCGAGAATGCATATTGTACCTATTTGTGACAACATGAATAGTATTGCTTGGCACGGGAAATGACATATATGGTAGTAGCATGACAACTTGTGGGAGAGGGCTCTTCCCTTCAAATATGTGGGACCTAGGATTAAATTTGAATCATCTGGCTAGGCAGCAAACACCATTACCCATTGAGCTATCTCACTTGGCACTCCTGGTTCCTACAGCAAAGTCCAGAGTCCACCGAAAAGCAACATAACCAAACAGGCCTTCTGGAAAGATGACTAGTGTTAGCCTGCTGACAGGCTGGTGTTAGGGTCAGAGAGAAGATATAGGAGCTGTGTTGACAGTTCAGACAGAGGGCACTGAGCTTGAGGGAAGGGACATGGGAGGAAGCTTGGAGTTGTGGGATAAAGGGAGCTGAGGTTATTGGACCCTCAAACCTTGCCCTTTGGTGATGTCCTTCCTCCAGCAAGGTTCCACCTCATAAAAGTTCCGTTACCTCCTCAAACTGTGCCATCAATTGGGGAAGACGTGTCCAAATACACAAGCCTATGGGGAGGGTATTTCCCATTCAAACCACAACATGTTCTGTACAGTGTGTCTTTCCTTCCCCCTGAGACAGTACTCACGAAGCCCCTAGGAGTATGAAGATGACAATGTAGATTCAGTCATACACACACACACACACACACACACACACACACACACACACACACTTATTCATTTCCTCATGCAATATTTACTGACTGTGATGTACAATGTCCTGTACTGACCCTTAAAGAAAGGTCCACCTGAAGCTCATACAGCTGCTCAGGTGGGATGCAGGGAGTCCACTTCTGTTGACTCTTTAGTAGCATTGTAGAACGGATGCATTTCTGAAACAGAATTGGGCTGGCAGACAATTTTGGACCTTCGTGTTAACCTCCATTGGACTTTAGCCTTGTTGATGGGAGGCTATGGTGGAGCTTACAGAGAGCCACATTCAGCCTTGGTCCTAGCAGGAAAGAGAGTTAGCAGAGGGCTCATGCATTCCTGAAATTGTCTGTCTGGCCTTTCTAGGGGCTGTTCAGTGTGTCTGCAGCAGGGAGCATCTTGAAGGAATTTGGGTGACTAGCCTGTCCCACAGCATCAGGACCTAGGCCAATTCAGTGGGTGCCTCTTAGACAGGAAATGTGTTCTCCATCTAGGCTGTCACACTGAGAGCAGAATGGCTAGACCAGGGACTGACTAGAACATCTGAAAAGCCCTTCTTATGTGTCAGGAATTTTTGCCTATGTCCCTCGATGTCACTATCATTGTAGCCAATGCAGGATGAGCCCTTCTCCAGACAAGGCATGATTGGAAACTGAGTCTGTCACCCTGAGCCACAGCAGCCTGTGATTTCAATTCTCTAGCCAGATTTATCCACATTTGAAACTCGTATTCTAACAGCCATGGTCTTGCATTTTATCAAAAATAGATCTCTGGGCTCTGTGCCTAAAGTAATAGGAAATGTAGACCAAGGGCATGAGAATGGGGGGAGAAATATTTTGGGATTTTTTTTTTTTTGTGGCTAAAAGCTCTAGACCTGGTGAGAGAGCCCCAAGACAAGATCTGGTAGGTCAAGGGCCTCAGGCAGAAATCTGTCGTTCAACCCACAGGAAGGGTGCTCCAGGCAGAGGAATAGAATGTGCAAAGGTGATATAGGAGCCTGGTGACTGTCTCACTGCCATGAGGCAGAGCCAGCAAAGAAAGCAGAGCTTACAAATAAAGTAGCAAACTGGAGGTAAGACCACAGATACCTTACTGTTTTCTTGTGCAGAAAGGATCTACTGGTAACACGGCAGTTTGCCAGAATGCTCTAGGAAGAATAAGTGTTACCCAGAACTTCTCTGTTGGGGATAAGCCTCAGCCCATGCCTCTCCCAGAGTGAGATCCCTGTGCAGATCAGGAAATGGCCCTTGGTGGTGGTGAATGGATTTTATCGGAAGAAGGAAAGTAACCATGCCTGTTCCTGTGCTCTTACAATGTGTGTTTTTCTGGGAATATCAAAGAGCAAACCAGCCTCCACGTGCAGGTTCCTTCAAAGAGAAGAGTTGATGACTCAGAAGTGGTCATGGACCCTCAGAACACTACTAATATTTTCTGTTTCCTTATACTACGGCCACTGTTCATGCAAATTATTCAACATGTACCTATATATTATGACTACCTGCCCCTCCTCTCTGATTCCTGGTCCATTCTGATAAAACCAGCCTAATTCGCAAGCTCCCACTGATGTAATATGTACCAGCATGACTCCCTTGATCAACATGGTGGACTGAAACTCTTTGAAACTCTGTGCTCCAAGGAATCTTTATTCCCTTGTTTCCGTCAGACGCTTTGGTCAAGGCAAAAGAAAAGGTAGCAAACACGGTTACACAGTGAGCTCATAGCCATAGTGTACATAGAGGGGTCCAGGAGCTGATAATTAAGCCCGTAGTCACACCTCAGATCCATGACTGAGTCATTAAACGGTCTCACCCGTAGGCTTTTTGATCTGCGAACATAGTCGGTTTATGGGTGAACTCAAGGCAGGGATAAGGTTGAGCACATATGGGGCTGGGGGTGCTGCTTAGCTGATAAAATAGTTGCATATTATGTGTAAGGCTATGGGCTTAATCTCTGTCACTTCCAAACCAAACAAATGACTGGCAATCTCTAGTTAGAAGTAGCAACACGGTAGAAGGATACAATGTCCTTTCTTTGTCTAGTTATTTTTGTATATGAGTATACAATGTTTTTTTAAGTGTATGAATAAGGTGTTTTCATTAATTGCTTTCAGTATTTTTTTTTGAGATAGGATCTCTCTGTGGAACTGGAGTTTACCTATTAAGAGTTGTTATTTATGGGCTGAGGACTGAGGATCTGAACTCATGTCTTTAAACTTGCTCAGTAAGCACTTTCCTGACCAAGCTGTATCTCCAGACTCATGTCTGGCTGTTTTAAAGAAGATGTTATTTCCTCTCTTCTTTAAAAGATCTAGGCATGTTTAGAGTTTGGGTCATAATCTTTCTCCCTACATAGACAGGGCTTAGATAGTTCAGTTCTGAAATCTAACTCTGTTCCCTTGTGGGCCTTGTGGCTTCTTACTCTCTATTCTGTTTTTGTGGTTGTTTTTTCTTCTTCTTCTTCTTCTTCTTCTTCCTTAAGCTAATCTTGGTCATTTTGTCTGTGATGCACTTTAAACCAAGGGGTTTTGAGCCTGTTGTTTTGTGTTTGGCTGTGGAGAGGGTCAGAACACTTACTTTCAACTTATTTTCTCTCGAGCTTAGTGTGTAGCTTCCTGGGGGTTCATTGCCAGGCAACTAGAACCTTGTGTCTGATCTCCCTGATAGCATGCAAAACAGTCAGCAGGTGATTTCATGTGTGCACAGCTTGAGGTACTAGTGTCATTTCTATGTGCCGCCATACCTCTTAATCCATCTGGTCTCCTGAATGATGGACTCTGGTACCTAGATGCGTGTTTCAGTCAGCAAAATGATGCCTACATATGAGCTTTGCATGTGACAAGAGTTCTGTGATCACTCATGGGCAAGCTAGACACCCCAGCCACGCTTGGGTAGAACAGACTCAAGAGAACTGAAAAGGAAGTCGAATCTTAAGACCTTAGAGCAATAAACAACAAGGCTACACCCTGAAGCCTGGCTTTCAATCTCAGTCCAAAGGTCAAAGAAAATAAAGCAAATGTCGTCTTGAACAACCTTAGTGCATGGCCAGTGGCAGAGGAAGTAGCAACAGCTGCTCGCCCTTGTACATCCCAGTGGCCTCAAAGACTGAGCTGACTGAACCCTTTGTCCATGTTTCACTCTTTAACCCTGTCTTGTGACAAAGCATTTTGAGCCATGCCCTGTCTTTGTGTGCAGCAGTACATGCGTGTGTGCATGCACATGCAGATGCATGTGTATATGCTGGTGCAGACCTGTGCATACATGTAGAGGTCAAAGATTATCCTCAGGTGCCATTCCTCAGAAGTCTCAGAAGCATGCTATCAGGGAGATCAGACACAAGCTTCATTTCTTTGAGGCATGGTCTCTCCCTGGTATGGAACTTGTTGTTAACAAGGACAATAATTTCTATTCCCAAGGATCCTTCTGCCTTCCCTTCCCCAGTATTGAGATTATGAGTGTTAGCTACTATGCCTGTCATTTTTAACACGGATGGTAGTGATAAAACCTAGCTCCTTACACCCACAAGACAAACACTTTAGCAACTGAATCATATCCCCAGTCTGTGCTTACTCCAGGAAGACCTTCCATCAGGAGCATGCCTTAAGCTTTTTTGAAGATAGAGACCATTGCTTCATTCATGTTCTGACCACCAGTTCCTTCCCTCCCATACTATTCATAGGCTTGTAGGGTCAATGGGGAAACTTTGAGGAAGGGAAGCTGTGGGAACCAGAATTTGCCTATGACTAATCTTTGATCTTCCATTGAAATCGGCTTTTGAGGAAGTTCTTTCAAAAGCCTGACTTTAAGATTGAGTTTGTCTCTTTCTACTTCAGTAAATTTCCCAATGTGCCACCAAGAACAAGGGAGCAAAGGGTCTAGTGGTGTGTGGATAATGATGAGTGTCATTCAAATCACACACACACACACACACACACACACACACACACTCCACTGGCAAAATGAATAAAATTCTACCTCTTTAAAAACAAAATGGCTAGCCAGGCAATGGTGGTGCATGCCTTTAATCCCAGCACTTAGGAGGCAGAGGCAGGCAGATTTCTGAGTTCGAGGCCAGCCTGGTCTACAGAGTGAGTTCCAGGACAGCCAGAGCTATACAGAGAAACCCTGTCTTGAAAAACCAAAATAATAATGATAATAATAATAATAATAATAATAATAGCCAAATATTTGTAAATGGCCAGAATTTATTTTTGAATATCATCCCCCTGTGCATCTGTTGGTCCCCTTTGTGAAGTATTGTGATCTGGTCACCTGGGTCTTGCCTTTCTGCACTTGGACATAGAAATGAGTGAGCTTTCAGACTCTTTTGTCTTCAGTCAACCAGGTCTCTAATCTTGACTCATCAATTTAGTGACCCTAAGGGAGACAAGTTTTCAATGTGTCTAGAATAAACAGTTTCATAGAGGGGAGTTGAGGACTAGATTATCAGAGACATGGAATGTGTACCCAAAGAGGCCAGAGTGTCTTTTGTGACATTGAAGTGGGGGGGGGGGAGCAGAGAGAAGGGGAGATTGCAGGGAACAAATGGACGAGGGTTGTTCCTAAGGAAAAATTCTCTGTGTAAAGTCTGAATCCTTCCACTTACCTATGACATTGAACTTCTTATTGTATATAATAGTTAACTTTTCAATTTTATATGCTATCCTAAAGAGTGAATGAAAATAAACAAAACCGAAACTTTAAGACCCAATTTAAAAAAAAAAAAAAACAGCAAAAAGAATTAAGATGGCTAACCAATAACTGGCACTATCTGAGACCCATCCTGTGGCTGAGCATCAATTCCTGATACTATTGAATGATACTGTTATGCTTGGTGAGAATGGTACAAGCTAATGATGTTTATAAAGGTCTTGTTGGGAGGAAATAGAAATATCCACAGGAAATTACAAGGATGATACTTTTTTTTTTTTGTTTTTGTTTTGGTTTTGGCTTGGTTTTGGTTTTGGTTTGTTTGTTTTGGTTCCTGAGCAGGGACACATTTCTGTATTAGAGCACAGGAAAGCACTTGGTGGCCCTCAGTGAATATGAGTACTACACTTGTGAGTTGAAATGACTGGTCAGAAGTCTGTCTCTATAACTACAATGTGAATCCCCATGGAAATAAAAGACTCCACCATTGTAACTCATTGCATGGTCAGTATGGGTCAGTAGATCCTCGCCATCTTAAGAGCTTACAGAGGAAAGATTTACTTCACTCAATGACAGGTCATAATGCATGGATCTGAGGATTCTGCTCATGAAGATTCAACTGGGCAAGCAGCTGCTATTTATTATTTTAAATGTGGAGGGGCACTGGCTAGATCCACCATGACAATGGTAGAGATCAAGCTGGGACTAACAATAGCGTAGGTATGGCCATACTGTTCCTGAACATCACACAGTAGCCAAAAAAGAAGGTAGCATGTAAGGTTTGGGTTCTCTAGATGTGTGAGAGGTGTAGGAGTGAATAAAGTAAGAGAAGGTTTCTGAAAAGAGACTAAGAGATGGCACCTTCACACGTTGCTTTTAAGTTGTTCTTGGTGGGCCAAGTACCAAGAGGGACAACCCCCATAGAGACACGAGGACAGCTTAGAATATGACCAATCAGCCAGTTGGATAAGAGAAGAAGGGAGACACTGCTGTCTCTGTGCTATGATGTAGAAGTGACAGAAATCTCCTTAAACTTGGTGAGATTCTGCTTCTTCTCCTACCAAATGGGATTAAATGACCCATACTTCCTTCATCTGTCTTGTGCTGAGATGCAAGGAGGAAGATTCCTATGGGAGTGTAGTTGTCTGAAGGCATGGCACTGAATCCCTGAGTGCAATGGTCTGGAGAGCGACAGGGCAAGATCAGGTACTATTTGCCCACTTTTGGGAATCTGAAGCGTGCGCAGGGTGGCTCTCCAGCTTATGAGAGGAATGGTGCCTTCACTACAAAATCATGCTGTTCTGCCGACACCAAGCCATGGTGGTCTCTCTTTGAGGAGAATTGGGTCTCTTAACTTTCACCTGACATCCTGACTATTTTGATCCAGATGATAAATCCCAAAGGAAACATAGTGGCCACTAGTGGATTCATCTGGCATTGCTCGCTCTCTTGAGGACCAGGGAGTATGGGCATGAGCTGCTCAGGCAGTGGCAGAAATTAAGTCCCTTCACTCTGTGAATTGCGGGTTTCTTCTCTGTGTCAGGAGGGAAAGGTGGCCTTCTAGGCTTGGAATTGGATCTTAATCTTAGAAGGAGCTTGGCTCTGAGGTAGAATCTTCCACTGTCTACTGCATCACTTTGCAGTTTTCATGTTCCCCCTCAGCCTCAAACTGATCATTTGTGGAGTGGGAAGAACAGCAAGGGCACCAACCCCACAAGATATTCCTGAAAGCAAATACATCTAGATGATCTATAAAGAAGACTCTGCAAGGGCCGGAAGCAACACATGCCAGCAAGTGGCCAGCCCCTTGTCTGCACAGGTACCATAAGGTCAAAGTATGATAAACAAAGAGATGATTCAGTTAAAGAAGAGAGAACAAGATGGTGGGTGAACCAAGATACCTGGGATGATTCCATGACCGGTACTTTTGGGAGAAAGAAAGCAAGCTACACAAGAAGGTTAGTAATAGGAAGCCCAGTGAGGGTAGGCATGAATTTTCATGGGTTTCAAAGGAAAACCAGTAGGAGAAATGAATCCCCAATGTGCTGTTAGCTCCTGAGATAGTCTTTCTTTCTCCCTACCCCACCTCCAAACACAAAACATCATCAGACTCTAGGATGGAGTTCTTCCTCTGTGTTTGGATGGGTTTCACCCTTCTACCTCTTTCTCTTCTTAATAAATAAGACTTCTTAGGATACTTGTGATACTTGAAGGAGATTTTAAAAAAAAAAAAAAGAAGCCCTGGAAGCATTTGATTGATACATTATTTTTCCTATGTTTCTGTCTTTCTCTTGTCCAAATCTTTATGGAAAATCTCTTTATTTTCCTCTTGTTGTGGAGCCTGTCACTATTTTGTGTTCTTAGTCTCAAGTGCCCATAGTAACCACTCACTGCCTGAGTTGTCCAGGTTGCTTGCCTGTAGCACTACCCAATTAATGCTACTCAAGTTGATCCCAATTGCAGTGCTCCTCACTACGCACCCCAATGTTCTGGGTTCCCGAATGAAATACTCGAGAGCACACACACACACACACACACACACACACACACACACACACCCTATATATTTTGATAAGCCTAAACAGCTCAATGGCTGGGCCACTTTCTAACTCCCTTGTGGCTTTTGAACTCCCCTTCGATATTCCTGAGTTATTACTTACTAAAATCTATATTCCATCTTTGCTGCCCTAGACCCAGACTAGTAGCTCTCTTGGGCCATGATCCCTGGCTCCTACATGTCAGCTATGCTCTCTGTCCCACACTTCTCAGGCATGGCATCTTGGCTCTCCTTCACCCATCTTGGCAGATCTCTACCTTCCTTCCTCCTTCCTTGGTCCCTTGTCTGGGAATCCTAAAAGTCTCACCTCTGTCTCTCTGCCCAGCCACTGGCTGTTGGCAACTTTATTTACCATTCAAAACCAACTGGGGGCAGGGTTCCCTCAGTGTCTTATATACAGACGTGCTGATTCTTGTATAATTTTGGGGACCCAGATTAACATAATACAAACATTAGACCAAACCTACCACACTTGCCTTACAGTATAGAATCAGAACTCAGAATGGAATGGGTGAAAGGGGCAAGACTGGAGTCTGTCTGGTGATGGAATGGCATCTAACAGCATTGGTCCAATGATTCTTGGCACCTGAGGGAGTCTTACCTCTTCCTTATCTCATTCCCTAAATTCTATTGTTCAAACTTGATTTTGTTCTGTCTCACAGATGGGTTGCTATGGCATGAAGCCCTTCTGAGGGACCCCTGGCAATTCCCCTGGGGAGTCTCACTTCCTATCTGTTTCTCTCTCTATCATTAGTGGCAACGAAATGGGAGGTGAGGGGGTGGGGCTGAACCTAGCTACCATCCCAAGTGAGCCAATATCCTACTTTGGTTACTAGTCTCTTTTTCTTTTTCTTTTTTTTTTTTTCCCTCCTCAATCTAAGACCAAGTTGTGATGAAAAGACAACCTGAGGTTCCCTCATGTAGAAATAAGGTCATGGGGGGGGGGGGAGAATGTGGCCATTTTGAAACCCCAGTGAACTTCGGGGGCTAGAATGGAATGAGACTCACTCTAGATTTGCCTCATCTTCCTTCTCTGTGGCCTGTGACTTGAAGACTCGGGGATGTCCCTGCCTCTCAGACTTCCTTTCATGCAAATTGCTTTTGTAGGGTGTGGGGCAGCCACATAAGCAGGGAAGTGAAGGGATGTGACCACCTCAGACCTCCATGGACCTAGTTTCTATTTTGTAAGGCAACCTCTGAAGAACTTCTGCCCAACCTGATGGCTGTGCCAAGGGCTTGCTGGCTTCTAGTACCATCTTAAATCCAGAAACGAAATGTGAGAGATAAGCCCTACCTCTTCAATCTTTTTTAAATGGAAAGAAAGTGCACAGCTCCAAGGGGCTTGTGGAGTCCTACAACCCACCATGTATGCACAGGATTTCAAGTCCCTAGGCCATGTCTCTCCAGTATTGTAAACTCATTGGAGACTCAAAGCTACAGAAATATGGAGACCAGGGGATGACTGAGCAGTCAGGATAGAATGGCTTGAGGAAGCCCTTGACAAGAAGGACTCTTCCTGAGCCAGCACACATTGTGTGCCCTTGAGAGCTATCAGGAACTTTTTCTTGAAATGATTAGAGTTAGAAAGAAAGGGTGTGTAACATAGTTCTTGAGAGTAAGAAGTACCAGGGAAGGCCTTCTAGCCAGAGATCTGGTCAGGACAGAGAAGAAAATACAGTATAAAACAAGAACAGAAGAGGAGATAAGCATTTGGGCAAACAGTACCTACGTGAGGGTCTTAGTTTCCTTTTCTAAAAAGAAGGGGGCTGGGAATTTAGCATCTCTCCTGCCAGTCTTTTGTAGGCCATCCCCAGAGGGAAGAGTTTTACTACAGTCCTTCCATTGCATTAGGTGGGCGTTGACTTCTTCTGGGCATAATTCTAAATTTAGGTACAGAAGCTCCACAGCTCAGCCGGCTCTCAAGAACCAATGTATTGGCGGTGGGGGTAGAGAAACACGAAAGGGAGTTCTCGGTGACTTGGAAGGAGACCTTATGCTGTTCCTTGATGACTTTAAAGAGTATTACTTGGAAGGTTCCAGATCAGTCTCACCCCTAGCAGCTCCCTTCACCCCCCGACACACACACTGGGGTGAAAGCTAAGCACTGAAGGGAAAATCATATCAGAGCCCCAGGTCCCTGCTTCTTCACTTAAAAATATGAGAGTAGAGACGCCAGAAGACCTATAGTCTCAACAGCAACTGTTCCATGACATTTTTAAGACACCATCTCACAAGCACATAAATACCTTTAAATCTCAGAGTATGTAAACAAGGCACTCTGATGCAACAGAAGTGTCCAGTCACGCTGAACATGTCAGCCAACAATTCTCTGAGCTGTAAACTATGAAAATGAACTTGTCTTCTCCTCACAGTCTTTTGCTCTCCCTAACTAGGTAGATGTCAGCAGTGGTCACAGCCTGAATAACTGCAGCATTAAAATGATGCCCAATTGTGGGTTTTCTTACTCACACACCAGTCTGCTGATATTGATCAAAATGCATCATTAATATTGGTAAGGAACCATCAATAAATATACATCTGGCTGGTTCAGGTCAGTAAGTCATTTCCAATCATACACCTGAAGCTGATGGGATATCTCTGGGGATCTTGCTTGAGGCAGATATCTAGCAGTCTCCCTTCTTAAGCCAGCAGGATGGTTTTTCTTTCATAATGTCCATAGTGGGGTTAAGAAGCTTTTAGGGAGACCCCAGGGAAAAAAGATGGCTAGCAAAAGAACTTTCTCTGTTTTGTAGGCAAGTTCCAGGAAGGTGACCAGGTTGTCACCATCATCTGTAGGATGGAGACACTGACTGCAAGGGCAAAATAAGGGCCCATATGGGATGTAAAATCAAGCACAGATTATTCTTTCTTTCAACAGCCCCAAACTGGTCTTTTCAGTCAAACAAGGGTGGCTTGTTCTCCCAGACAGGGAACACGTGTGAGCCAGTGTTGGAGAGGGTGTTTAATGGGGGTAAAAGAAAACCCTTTTGAGTGAGTGGCAGGCAGGGCCCCACCGGGGCGTCTCTGGTGACAGATGTTCATCTTGATGTGGCCTGTGGGGCTCTTCTGAACTCACCCAGGGACAGAGGCGTTGAGCAGCACAGTATGCGTTTGTAGGTGTTTCTCTGCAGCGAACACCAGGCGGGAAGCAGAAAAGCCCAAACCACTTCAAGTGGATTCCGATTCTAAAAGGCGCCACATGAAACGGGGCAGAAACCTAAGTCCCCTTGCGTCCCAGCCCAAGAGTAACAGACAGAGAATGGGAGTGTCAGCCAGCTCCCTGCAACCCACCACTCTCTGAGGCCTGGTGTGTGCATTCCCATTGCCAACTGCTTCAGTGGAAGGAGGTGCTTATCACACTACCTCAATCTCTATAAGGACCAGACCACAGCACTGTTCCAAGTAGGACATTTGTCACCTGTGACCACGTAGCCTCACCCACCATAGAACTTCCGGAGTTTGGGGTAGACATGGGAAGGTTATAGCATCAGAGTAGCCACAAATACATGAAAACCTGTGGCTTAGTGTTAAATCATTCATTCATTCTGCCAAATCGTGTATCATTCATTTATATATTTGTACCTCTTAATTGTTTATTTGTTTATATCTTATTTAATTTGTGTGTATGTATGTGTTTGTGTGTGTGTGTGTATAAGTGTATCTGTGTGTGTATGTGTATATGAGTGTGTGTGTTTATGTGTATGAGTATGTGTGTGTTTATGTGTATGAGTGTGTGTGTGTGTGTGTGTGTGTGTGTGTGTGTGTGTTTACAACAAAGTCTCATGTAACCCAGGTTAGTTTTTGCTTGCTGTCTCCCTCTGATTCCCTTCTTTTGGCCTTGCTGTTTATTGGCCAACTCCTGCCATTGACTTCCTGCCAATGTCTGATCAGAGGCTCTGAGCTTTGGTTATTTCAGGCCCCTCTTTCCTCCTGAGTTTCATGTAACCCAAAATGTTTCAAAGGCCTAAATCAACAAACATAAATGTAAGAAATATGACAGATTTTAAATATCAATGTTCTGGATTTACTGGCAGTAAAATGTCAAAATCCACTCTAAGTAGGAACTCTTGTATGCTGGTGCTGTTTGTCGAGGGTCATAAGATACATTTACTCAGACATTCAGATCCTCAAATCCTCTTCTCAACTCCTTGGAAACTTGCTACTGTCCTAACCTCTGGTGGGGGTACAACACAACTCACTGGCTCCTGCAAAGACCCCAGCATCTATCTACACCGAGCTGGGAAAGGCAAGAGTCATTCTAACCATCTCACAGCAACATGGGGCTCTACATCCCAGTCTTCCATGGTGATGAGTCCTCTTGCTGGAGAAACTGATAGAATGTATTCGATGGCTCAAAAAGATACAACTTAGTTCTTTACGGTGTGCGTGTGTGTGCGTGCGCATGTGTGCATGTGCACGTGTCTGTATGTGTCTATGTATGTATCTGTGTGTGTGTATGTGTGTGTGTATATGTCTGTGGTGTGTGCTCCTGCATGCATGCACATGTGGAGGTCAAAAACTGATGTCCATTCTTCTTCATCTCACTTGTTTGAGACAGGAGTTTCCACTGAATCTGGTGCTCACCATGGTCTGACCACTGAGTACTGGGGACCCAGGTGTTTCAGCTCTTCCTGTGCTAGAGCAAGAACCACCATATCCAGATGTTCACATGGATTCTGGGGACCCAAGTTTAGTTCTTCATGCTAGTGCAAGCGTTTTGTCCACTGAGCCATCTTCTCAGCTCTGCTTTCTGTTATTTTTGGAAGTCAGAGTTCCAGTTGGGTGTCACTGAACTGAAACTGACGTGTTAACAGGCATTCCTTCCCAATGCACTAAGGAGAGTACACTGGCTTGATGCTCCCCTGGCCCCCAAAATCAGGAGTTAGGGCTAAATTCCCAGTGCAACAGGGTTAAGTAATAGAATTTAATGAGAGGCAGATAGATCATGAAGGCTTTGTTCTTTGGGTAATTAAGGTTGTTAACATGGGACTGTATTCGTTGCCTTAAGTTATTGATATTGATATAAGGTTGGTGCCCCATGTCTCTCCTTCTACTCTCTCTCTCTCTCTCTCTCTCTCTCTCTCTCTCTCTCTCTCTCTCTCTCTCT
>JANHMN010000018.1:39253088-39255588 GCA_030674055.1 Rhabdomys pumilio
TCTCTCTCTCTCTCTCTCTCTCTCTCTCTCTCTCTCTCTCTCTCTCTTCCTCTTCCTCTTCCTCTTCCTTTTCCTCCTGCTCCTCCTCTTCCCTTCACTCTGCTTCTTCCTTCTTTCTCCTTTGAGACTATACCACACAAGAGCCCTTCAGTAGACATGAGTTCATGCTGAGATTCTTCTTTTGGACAAATTAGACTTTGGGGACTTTTGGTAAGCTACACCAAAGCCAAACCCCCTGCTTTTTTCCCCCTGCCATTTTGACTTGGGAGATACCACCAATGAACCCATAGACTGATTTTTAAATTTCTATCTTATATAAGAAGACAAAGGGCAGGGATAGGGGAGGACCATGGTGAAGAGTTGAAACACAGGCCAGCTTGGAAACCCTGTCTTGGCTAAAAAATAAATTTGAAATGGACCACTGCCTACCCCCAAGCCACTTTTGGAATGTCTGTGCCAGCTTGCAAGTCCCATCATCTATGTGCATTTAGGGACTTTTTAATATAGCAGGTCCTTGACCCTTTGGACTGATCTAAATGAATGTTTGAAGCAGGCCTCCTTGGGATTTGGGGGCCTGACCACAGATTCGTCATCTGAGAAAGCCAGGCTATGAAAGGAGCTAATGTTTACCCACCGTTCCGAGGCCGCCATTTCTCCGTCTTTCTGTCTCTTGAAATATATCCCTGGGGAGAAGTCTACATTACACAAGCTGGAGGAAGCTTGGGAAAGCATCAAAAAGCACAAATGTGCGTGTACTTGTAAAAGAGGCTTTTAAAAAGTCTGGATGGAACCCAAACCAGTCAACGTTGGGTATGTCCAAGTGGAGGGCATAATCTTTAACAGAGTAAGTCCCGACTCGCCTATCTCTTCCAGCAGGGGGAGCTGCTCTGTGGTCCCAATCCTAGGTCCCAATCTGGTGCCCTGTGGAATGAGGGTCATTACGGTGGTGACAGTAACACTCTGGTAGAAAGGAATAAAGTTTCTTAATATTTTCCTAGGGTCTCCTTGATAAATGAGCGCAGACAGGGGAGCTTAAAATAAGAGGAATTTATTCTTCCACATTTCTGATGCCAAACAGCTGAACTCAAGGAGACTCCAGTAGAGGACCCATCTTTTCCTCTTCCAGCTTGTGGTAGTGGCCAGTGAACCCCGGAAGGCTTTGGCTTCCGGTTGCATCACTATAGAGTTAAACCTCATGTATCCTTTCACTCTTGATGAGCAGTGGTATTTTTCTCATCTCCACTAATACAGAAGGAAAGAGAGGGTACCTGAACCTTCTAGGGGGTTAAAAGGTGTTGGATTTAGGAACTGTACAGACACTACAAAATCAATTGGTCTTTGGTGTCTTATACCTCTATACCTCCATGTCTCCATCTGTGAAACTGGAGGTGAATTTTTTTTTTTTTTTTTTTTTTTTTTTTTTTTTGTAATTTGACAGAAGCGTATAAACATGACCATTACTCAATTAGACAGACCAGATAAGACATTCTAGCCCACTGGATACACTGTGTTGATGTGGTAAGAAGGAAAGAACACGTGTGAATCACTTTGGAGCTAAGAATGCAGCCCCAGAGCCCTGTCCATAGGCCTGGCCTAGAAGGAATATCTTTTCATTCTGTTCTTGAGGGCAGCCTGGGCTTGCAAACCTGTGGGGCTACATCCTCAAACTAAGTACCATCCCTTTTCCATTCATAGGGAAGGGAGAGGGCTAATTAGGAGCAGGCAGAGCTATCCTGATGCTGCCTACTTCCAGGTTCAGAGGCAAAAGTAAGAAATGAGGGTACCAGCTGATAGCCATTCTCAGTCCAGAGGCCAGGTATAGCTGTGCCTCTCGTGAGGACAGGAAACACTCAGGCACCCTTTGGGTGCAGGCTTGTGATCCTTTTGTTATTTCCCTGAAACTAAACACCATGTGTTCAAAAGGTTGGGAACAAAAAAAAAAAAAAAAAAAAAAAAAGAAAAGAAAAAAATAATCAATGCTACCTTCCTACAGGAAGTGAAACCTTTGTGCTTTGCTGGAGGAGAGAGAGGAAAAGAAATAAGCAAAACTGTCCAAGACTTCCCTCTCGCAAAGCCTCTGGCTTGAGTTTCCATCAACTTTTTCTTTCTCCTAAGCACCTTAGTACAGCCTTCTGTTCAGAAAAGACAGGCCGCCGACTTTCAAACTCCCTTGGAAGCAAAGGGGGCCCCTGCAACTGTGCTTTTTTCTTAGAGCAAGGTAGTAAAGAGCTTGGAGATCTGTGGATACAAAGAACTCAACATTTCAAAAACTCTCTCTGTCATTTATGCACTAAGGAAACTCTCTGAACTACCCCCAAAAGGAGGCGCGCTGTTGGTGGGACAGAGGGTAACCTCATGTCTTCCTCTCTTCCACCTGCCCCGAAGTGTCTGCCATTAGCAACATTAGGTCTTAGGACCAGCTCCTTTTTTTTTTGTTGTTGTTGTTTTGTTTTGTTTTTGTTTTTGTTTTTGTTTGTTTTTCGAGACAGGGTTTCTCTGT
>JANHMN010000018.1:39260588-39284766 GCA_030674055.1 Rhabdomys pumilio
GATTGTCATGGAGAATCCATGACCTGGTCCCTAGTGTCCCCTCCCTCCAGCAACTCATTAATGATGTCACCTAAAGACATCTGAACTGAGGGGAACTCGGACCTGTGAAGATCCAGCCAGCAAATATTTGTAATTGCTCCAAAATTAGACTCCGGGGACCATGGCAACGGGATAAGAATTATTCTATTTAGTCAACGAAGACCTTTGATATTACTGAGAGGCTTGATGGAAACTTCACAGCTTCAGGGGTTGTGTCATCTGAACCCTCCCATTCAAATGTTAAGTGGGGCAGTGGCTGACAGAACCGCAGCCACATAGCTTTATTAAAAGTCTGCCCCGCTTTTCTGGATTACTCAGAAAAACACAACTTTTCCTTTCATTCTTTCTCTTTTCTAAGCATTTTTTAAAAAATCATTTGGGGCTTCACACACACACACACACACTGATTCTCCCTTCCTCATCATGTGACTCCTTGTCCACCGAGTGGCTGACCTCCATGCCAGCTTAAATTCTCAAAGTCGATTTGACAGGTGTTTTTGTGGGGTGTGTTATTGTATCCCCCAGGAGCGGGATTTTATCCTAGGAGAAGAGGAATGGTACATAGAATCACAACGTTGGTTTCTGGGCAGACGCTGGGCTGTCAGCTAAGCTCACTAATGCATTCAGAGATTTCTTCTTGCTCATTAGTTTCATCGAGGGCATTTTCTATATTCATGCAGCAATGGGAATAGCAGGCTATAAGGAAGTCACAGGATTGCTCACAAAATAGTCAAAATTCCCAAATTCTAAATCTGTACCTGCTGAGAGTCTATTGTATAAGGTTCTGAGCTCTAGGGTAGAGGAGAATAGAACCGATTCTTATTCATCTCTGACAGTAACAGGCTGAACTGCAAATACCTTGCACATACCATAGAACAAGTATGTGTGTGCATATGTGGATGAATGATAGAGGGGTGGGTGGATAGACAGGTAGATAGATGGTAGATGGAAGGATAAATGCAAGTATGTATATATGTATATATATATATGTATGTATATAAATATGTATATATGTATATATGTATATATGTATATATGTGTATGTGTATATGTATCTATGGATAGGTTGGGACAGATACATGGATGGCTATATGGTTGGATGGGGTAAGTAGACAGATGGGGGGATGGATGGATGCATATATGTATGTATGAGTAAATGGATGGACAAAGGTATGTATGGCTGGAAAAATGGATAGAGTCATTCATATAAGGACATATGGTTGGGTGGATGGATAAGTATATGGGCAGATGGATGTGGATAGATGATAGGGTTTATGTAAAATACCATCTAGTAATTCTTTTAAACTCACTGATGTGAAAAGAAATGCCTTTCTTGAGAAGCACATCACATTACACTAGGTGTAAGAAACTTTCCATAGTTCTCAAGAAGCACATATCAAATGTACTGCACGTGGCCCAAGAGTTAGCAAAAGCTTATTCTTTTTAAAAAGTCTTTGACACTGATTTTAAAAACACATCTGTTTCTAGATTGGTGTACACATAAGTTACTATGTTTTATTTAAAAAAAAAACCCAAAACCAAAAAACAAACAAACAAAAAGACCATAGGCTGGGCACAGTGTGGACCACCTATAGTCCTTGGACTCAAGAAGCAGAAACAGAAGAGTCACCACTTGAAGGCCAACCTGGATGACCTACACATAGATGACTTTGCTTAAAGATAAAAACCGAGCACCCCAAAAGCTTATAGCCCCAAATTTATACAGGTGTCTCCTTCATTTCATTTTGTGTTTTCACAATTACTGATAGAACAGGAACTATGGATCTTTCTGTTTTAGAAAACAAAATGGTATAAAATCTCCCACTTGAAAGCACATTCGGCAAATTTTCCAGGGCTGTCACAGAATTCTTCGTAGTTTCTGAAAATTGTCCAAATATGGTAGCGTTGCCACAACCAATTTCTCAGCAGTTGCCACAGACTCAAGGGCTGACAGAGAACTAATATTTTGAAAATGAAAGTATCTAAGGGCCACAGAGACATACACCAGAGCTCTAGATACTGTGCACGCGCTCTTGGCTGCTATTAGACCTTGGGCAAACACAACAGGATTTTCACCAGATTGCTCTACTTTACCATTGTATGGAAGAGACTCCCTCCCAGCCAGTTATGGTGTGTGTGGGGGGGTGGGGGATCAGCATTCCACTTATCATGCTTGACATTGCCTCTCCTCAGAAAATAAAACTTAGTGGTGGTAAGGGAGAATCTTTTGAGTGCTATTTTATATTGATTATGTTCCTACAAGTTAGTGTGTGTGTGTGTGTGTGTGTGTGTGTGTGTGTGTGTGTGTGTATAGAGGCTAGAAGTCAGTGTTAGACTCACATAACACACAAGCCTCTAGACGTGCCTGTAAGGGAGCACCCAGATTAGGATACCCTCTGGGAATGTTTATGGGGGATTGTCTAGATTAGCTTAACAGAAGCAGGAAGACTCACCCTGAATATGAGTAGCACCAACCCATAAGCTGGGGTCCTAAACTGAGCAGAGAGAAGAATCTGAGTAACAGCCTCTGCTTCCTGATACAGACACAGTATAACAGTGGGTTTCTGCAGCCATGATGTCCCTGCTGTGGATCAATTATCTTCCCTGGAACTGCGAGCCTACCCACATCAACCTCCTTGTCTTAGTTGCTTTTGTCAAGTATTTTGTTGTAGTCATGAGCCAAGTAACTGAGGCACTGGCTGAGCCCATCTCCCCAGTCCTAGGAGTTACTTTAATAAAACAACTCTCCTGACCTGTGTGGCAAACCCACAGCTAGAAATGACCACTACCAAGTAGTTATTTAGCATAACTTTTATAATGTTTCGGCCAGAGAGCAAAAGACACGGACAAGCCACCACCATCCCACTTATAACTTATCCAGTGCTCTCTGCCCTACACAAGGTCTTGCTATGATAGATGCTTTTCTCTCCTTCCTGCCATGTGCATTCTGAAAACAGAAAAAGGCCAAGGAAATTTACTATTGCCTAATAACTTGAAGACAGATGCCAAGTTCATGGGCAAATCATGCCTCCGGGGAGCCCATTGTACAACCATAAAATACCCACTTGGTAGCCATATGCGGAACTTAAAACAAAGCATGAAAAAATTTACCCCAAATCTTTAGCTGTAAGTCATGACTGACGCCTGAAATAAAAGGAGAGCGAGGCAGAAGGCAGAGACGTTTCCAGGTCTGCGATATTTGTCAAGGGCACACCCTCATCTCCGTGTTGAAGATCAGATTCACACTGACATAATAAGTTAATAACGATGGTGGTGGCTTTCTAAGAAAGGTTAGGAAGTGGTGTGCAAGCCTGGCTTCACAGAAAATGTCAAACTTTCCACTTGAACTCCCGTCTCTCAAGGACGGCACTTTCCTCTGGGGAACGGCTTGGTGTTACAAGGCCTCCACCTGAGAGTCCCACCCGTACCCTCTCTCCTTTTTTTTTTGCTCATCCCTCAGCTCTCACCTGGACTTGTTACTGTGGAACACTCCAGATCCAGCCCCACTGAAAATCAGCTCTTTCCAGCCAACAGTCTGAGCCTGGATCTCCACAAGGGGCACGAAGCTCTCTTTACAGATTGCAGATTTGCATGGTAAAAATAGACACTCAGCGCATCACATGTCTATGCAAATTTCACCAACCAAACCCGGTGCTGAAAATAGTTATTTACTAGTTTGCTTGCATATTGGCCCAGAAAACCCTCTACACCTATTTCATGCTCATTTAAATTCTTTAAGAGTCCCTGACCCATTTACATTTCCTGAGGGATGCCTGGTTTCCCCGTGGACATTTGTTCGTGCCTCTTCTGGTGGTACTTAAAGATATATTGCCTGCCGTTACAGATCAGGTCCTGGAGAACTGCCTAGGCCCCACTTTCTGAAGGTCTAGACTGGACCTTGCTTGGTCAAGTGAGGCTGCAACCTTGGTTTCATGGCTTCCTCTGCACGATGTGTGTGTTTACCTGTTGCATACGCTTTTTGTGAGTCCATGTGGAAGCAAAAGGACAACCTTAGTGTTGTTCCTCAGTAGTTAACCGACTCTTTTGAGAGGTCTCTGTCTGGCCTGGAGCTCACCAATCTGACCAGCAAACCCCAGGAATATGCCTGTTTCAATTTCCTCCCCAGTGCTGGGATTATGGGAAAACATAATCAGGTCTGATTTTTTTTGTTTAGTTTGTTTTTATAAAGGTTCTTGAGATAGAATTTAGGTCCTCAAGCTTGCAAGACACATACCCATGAAGCCACCTCTCAGCAATGGCCTTCTCTTCTGCAATTCTTCAAAGTAGAAACAGAGCCTCAGTTCAAACACTTGGATAGATGGAGAACAATTCCTCCTAGTCTGGTCCTTGGGAATACACATTACAGCCAACTGGGTAATGGGTGGAAAATGAGAGGAGATTTGTAAACAATGAAAGCTCTTGGTGTCTCTCCACAGTCACTGAATCTGAATGTCTTGGGGGTGAGACATTGACATTGTTGTTTTAAGAAGCTTATCGCAGTGACCTCCAAACCAAGACAGTAACTCTAGGTCTGACAATGTGACATTTAGAAGCCAAAGTCTGTTGAAGTCTAGGCGAGGCCAGAGGATTCCATGGAACTTAACACCAAGTGAGAGCACGGATATCCTTTAGGAGGGTGTGAGAAGCAAAAGTGACTTTGCAAAATTTGCCACTGCGTGTGGATCTGCATTTGCAGTTCTCTCGGGAGCCTTTCTGAGACTCACTGGATGAGCCCCTGGCCCTTTTGATGGGACAGCTAACCATTTCTTGTTGCCCATTAACCCCAGAAAAGAGATTCTTCCCCATTGTGATATTTACAGACTTGGTAAAGTCTGTAAAACTTGACAGTGTGTGATCAATTCCTGGCTCTGCCACAGACCAGTGACTTGAGTTTGTCAACTCTGAAATTGAATAATGACAATTCCTACCTACAAAGGTTGTTGGGAGAATAGTTATCGTAGAGAAGTTGCACTGTACCAGCCAGAGGACAACTCCTTAGCAGGTTTTAACACACTCACATCTCCCTGGGTTTATAGTCCTCCAAGGATATCCCAGGTATCCTTCCAGGTCAACAGTCAAGACAAGTTTGGATGCCTGTGGAGAAGCTAGTTGACTATGTTCACTGAAGGGAGAAACGAAAGTTACCTCATTTCTAAGATGCCCCTACCATCCAGTAGCAAGTGTGTTATAGTCGGAAGTTCTGTGTCAACTGCTTAGTAACTACTCTTTTGCCTTGCTGAACCTTTATCCTGTCAGACATACAATCCTGTTCCTCAGATACTCCTCACCCCCATTCTAACAGATCCACACCCTCCTGAACAGGAAATAGCCCACGTAGGGGAATAGTGACCATTCACAGATGTGCTAGAATATCTCAAAGAGCCGAAAGATGCTCACAACTGCCCACAAACACATTCCTGCTTGCCAGTGATCATGGTGACAGGAGTTCAAGCCCGGAGACCCAAACAGTCTCCTGCAAGTTATCATCCGCTGGCTTACACGTGCATGAGTTGGCATTCCCCCAACCAACAATAAATAAATAAATATAAAAAAAGTTTAAATATAAATTAAATAAATGCCTGTAATGTATTCTTACTCAATACACTTGGCAAAGTGCAAAGATGATGGGACAAATCTAACCTTGAGTTGGGTGTAAGGTGGGGGTGGGTAGGGATACTCTGAAACCCTACTAAGAACCTAACCTGAGAGTGATCACCCTGCATTTTGCCGGCAGGATTCAGGATAAGCAAACAGGATCAGGGAGTGAAGCACAAACACATTCCAGAAATGGCTTTGTTTTGCTCCGTGCGCTGTGCCCCCTTCCCCCTCTCCTGCAACAACAGAGATCTGTGCAATGACTGAGGGTGGTTAATTAAGCATTGCAGCCCATAGTCCACTGCAGTTTCAATTGGATATGGTGTTCTCTCTCACTTCCTGTTTTGCAGGATTGCCGAGGGCTGTCAGACACCTGCTAGGCTCAGGGCCCAGCTGCTGTTCTACAGCAGGCAAAGAGGAAGCCCTCCCGGCCCTCGGCCTTGAGAGGGTTCAACTCCACATACCAGTTCCTTCCCTGGGAGGCATGGTCTGGGCCGACACAGCTGATGTGAGGACCAGCAGCTGGCAGGGTAGACCTTGTTCTATTGTGAGGATGGTGGCATGAGGCCCAGGGCTATCTTTCCATCGCCCATTCCCTAGAGTCCTGCCATGACCTGTGGATAATGAAGGTGGGTACGTCTACCCAGGCAGGAATAAGACATCTCTGTATTCCAAATCACTGGGAAGAGTTCCCATGCAGAAGAAGCATCATTCAGTTAAACATTGAATTCTTTGCTCTCTCTCTGTCTCTTTCTCTCTCTCTCTTTCACTGGTTTGTCTCCTTCTGAAAACTTCTTAAGGGTTAGGCTCTCTATGCTAGGCAGTGGCTAAAGACAAGTCACAGTTTGACAAATACCTCTTCAATGGTGCTAGCTAACCCTCTTAGCCAAGGGGCCATTTTCCTTAAAATCTGCTCTGTGCATACCCAATGGGTTCTGGCTCCTTTATTTGAAGAACTGACTTCCAGGAGAAGATTGTATTCTCTACCCAATCAATGCATAGCAGAAAGCAGAGGAGAGAATCCCTAAGACAGGGGAATTGGGAGAAGAAGATTTTTCTCAAAGACAGACCATCATAATAGATTAAAGAAGGGCAAGTTATCTCAGACATTTCTGCCATCAAGAAATGGGCTCAGGAGCTAGAGATATATGGCTTAGTAGTTAGGGGTGTACACTGTTCTTTCAGAGAACCTACCCTGGAAGCTCACAACCACCTGAAACCAATACCCTGTTCTGGACTCTGACGGCACTCGTACTCATGAATGATCACCCACATACTGATAAATTAAAATAATTTAAAAAATGAAGTAGGGTCCATGTTTTTCCGGATGACCTCACACTGGGCAGTTAAAGTGACATTATGTCAATTCTGTCATTTGGGGGAGTTTGTTTGTTTGTTTTTTTTTTCTTTTCCCTCACAGAGCCACTACATGTAGACCCCTGGGCTACCATGCTGTAAGGAAACCCAAGCTAGAAGCCCAGATCACATGAAGACATAGTCCCTCTACTGGGCCCCTGACAACCCATTGGCTTTTAGAGTTCTTATAGGTCAGCATCCAACATCATTCTACGCCCTGCACATTTCTGACCCAGACGGGCTTTCTATGCAATAGTACTGGTCAACTTGGAGCCCTTATGATTTGGGGGGTGGGGGGTTCTTACGCAGAAGTGGATGACTAACAGAGGAGTCGGGATCTCTCTACGTGATTAAATTGGAAGGCCATGGGGGATGCTTAGATGAGACACTGGGAGAGAAAAGACGAAACTACACACTGGCACCTCTATGACTCATGTGGGAAGTTGGAGACTGTCTGTCCACACCCTGTGAGAAAGAACATAAAAGAAGCAGATAGGTACAGTTGGAAGGTGATACCCAGAGGGAATGATTTAACTAGACAAAGTTTCAGAGACCATTTTAGGATCTGTGTGTAAGGCAGGAGTGGTGTGTGTGTGTGTGTGTGTGTGTGTGTGTGTGTGTGTGTATGTGTGTGTGGTGTGGAGTAGTGATGGTTGTCCGTGAATACACAGTGGCTGAGAACACCAGACAAGGATCTCCAGTGCAGAACCATAGTTTTTACAACAGCTTTACAGAGGAGTGTAAATGGGGCCACTTCATGCCCATTTCAGGGCTGAGGAAACTGAGGTTTAAAGAAGTGGAGTGACTCTTCAGTGATGTCACAGGGAAGCAAAGTCAGGTTGGGCTCTCTCTCCTCTGCTCTCAGTCTCTTACAGTCAATCCTGAGGGCAGGCCACACCCCCTATGGATGAGTCACAAGCAGAACACTTGTCTTTAAAATCCTCATAAAATCCCAAATCTGAGACCCCACAGGCAGAGAAGCTACCCCTAGTCAGATAAGAAAGTTATCTCTCCAGGCAGCTTAGAACAGAGGGCAGCGTATTCAACAAGGCCGACTCTTATCTGATAAGAGATATGGCCACCTTTACATATTAATTTCCCTTAACTCATTAGGGCTCAACTCTGCAATTATCTTTCCCCAGGACTGGTTACGCGGGTCACAGAATCTGTGCCCCAAAGGGAGAAATCTTTTCTTTCTAAACACCCTTTTCAGTTAAAGGTACTGTAGGTCCGAGATGGCTTTAGTTGCCAGGTATGTGTGCAAGCGCTTGCTTGCGTGCTTGCGTGCTTGCGTGCTTGCGTGCTTGCGTGCTTGCGTGTGCTTGCGTGTGCTTGCGTGTGCTTGCGTGCTTGCGTGCTTGCGTGCGTGCGTGCGTGCGTGTGTGCGTGTATGTGTGTATGTGTGTTGCATGCTAGTAAGCCAGATGTTAATGTGTTAATGTCAGGTGTCTTTCTCTATTCATCTCCAGCTTAGCTCCTGAGCCAAGGTCTCTTATTGAAACTAGAGCTTGCTGATTCAGCCAGGTTGGCCGTCAGCGAGCCCTGGGGATGCTCCTGTCTCTGCTCTCAAGTTCTGGTATTATAGGGTAAATGCCACCCAGGCTTGTTCCATTGGCATAAGGGATCAACCTCAGGTCCTCCGGCTTACATAGCAGTAGCTGACTGATGAAGACATGTCTCTACCCTTTCAACCTCCTTTTGTGGAAAACCACCTCTCTATGTAGCCCAGGCTTGCCTTGAACTTAAGACTCTTCAGCTTCTACCTCAAAAGCATGGGAAGTACAAGCCCGTGCCTTCCCATCCGGCTCCACAACTGTCTTTGTAAGGGAAGTTTAGCAATGGAGCTGAGTTTTAGACCAGTACAGCTGCCTGCACAGGTTGTGGGCTTACCCACTGTGCTACATGAGTGAGTTTAATAAAGAAGAGACAGAGCTCTTGACATGGGATTTGGTCTGTACAATCACATAATAAAGGTGAGTGAGCTTCAAGGTGCTATCTACCAGGTCAAAGTGCTGTCCCATTCCTCCCTGGGGGAGATCTATGATGCTCCTGTCTCCCAGAGCTAACTTAATGCTTCTCAGATGGGCTGGTCCTCAGTCAACTGAGGGAGCATCACAGATACTCTATGAGATGGTAACCTCTGGGATATAGGGCCTAGTTTCACTCTGTAGGTGCTTAGCCTAGGCTTCCTGTGGCTGGGATAGAGTTTCATAAAAGAAACTTCCCATTTCCTCCCAGGTATTTATCAATATGTACGGGGCCACAGACTCTTAAATCCATGGCAAGCTCCTGCATAGTGCATCCTTTCAGACAGTTTCATATCCTTATGGCCTGTCACAAGTATCAGAGCCTAACCCACAGTCATGTTGCCTTTGGGAAACAGGGTAGTCATCTCTGTGCTGGGGAGAGGGAGAGGATCTCTTTTCGCTTCTGCATCCTTGGTCTGTATGGCAGGGACTATCAGCCTTTCCCCAGTTGCTTTGGGCAAAGGTAGGGGTACCAGGTTTGGGATGGTTAGGTGGAGAAAAGGCCAAATCTAGGAAATACACTGTCTCCTTCAGGTGTTCTGTCTCATTGGTGGGCACTGGGTCCAGCTTGTGCCTCAGAACCTAGCCTATCTGACCTGGACTTCTACTTAGTCTGTTCATTGTTTGACTTTTTCCTTGTAGCTCTCCTGTGCCTACCTCATATTAGATTCCTGTCTCTGGACATACCTGCGTTCAAGTCTTATTTTATTGATGGCACTTCAACTGATGTGGAAAAACATAACGCAGGACAAAGTTCAAACAGAGGGATTGCCAGTGCTTCCCAAGATGCTCACAGGCTATGGCGAGCCTTCAGTGCTGGGCAAGGGGCTGGAAAGTTTGTGTCCATCAATCATCTATTCTGAAGTATATATAGTGTACCTATTGGGGACACAACGGGAGCAAGAGCTAGTGGTTCCAGCCTGTCTGGTGGGGGAGCCAGCTCACCGTGCACAAAGAAATAGAGTATGTGAGCACCTGCAGGGAAGCAGATAGTCCTGGGGAAGAACAATAGCTGAGCTGAGCTTTGCTTAGCAGGTGGCACTGACCCTCTTTAATGTAGGACCCTGGGGATGTGAGTGGGGCCCTTAAGTGTCCCTGCCCTGTATAAACAGGTCACAGTGATGCACGCCCTCCATCTCAGCTTTCTGGAGGTATAAGCAGGAGAATCAGAAAGAAAGCTCAAAGTCATCCTCGGCAGAGTGGGTTCAAGGGTCAGCCTGGATTACGTGAGACTGTCTCAAAGAAAACAATATAAAAATAAAACAGATAAAGAAACTGAGGCCTCAAAGAGAAAAGATGACACGCCAAAGATTCGAGTGCTTGGAGAACACACTCACTTGTTTCAAAGGAGATGCTGGGATAAGGTTCTGCACGCAGGTACCAGAGGCAGTAGTATTGGGACTTCAACTCTGTTTCACAAGACATGTTGGATTTATTTAGTTGTGCCCAGTGGCAAAGGACTGGAAAATCAGCTACTCCATAGGCTAAGCTTGAGGATGGGGAATTCAAGAGGAGTCTGAGTAACTTCTTGAGACTCTGTCTCAAAAATATAAAACTAAAACAAAGCAAAACAAAATGGGCTTGCTCTATAGCTAGCAGTGGAGCATATGCCTGGCACATGGAAGTCCATAAGCTTAGTCCCTACCCCAGCAATAGATCAATCAATCATTCACTCACTCAATCAATAAAGACAAAATCTCCGTAGTTGAAAAACGGGTACAGAGGATGTGTTAAAGAGAGTCACACTGGGTGTGGCTAGGCCCTAAAGTCAGAGATAAGGGGAGGGTCACTGAGGTAACATTCTTGGAGGAAGACACCCCACAAAGAGAGATACATACTGATTGGGATAGTTTAGTTCCATCATGGCAGCCCCTGAGGTAGAGAGGTTTCCTCACAGCTGTCCCCTAAAGCCTCAGAGGGAGCACAGCTTTTTGTAATTCTGCTGCCAACCTCCAGAACTGCTAGGAGCTCATTTCTGTTGCTTTAAATATATACTTGTGGTAGGGGGAGGACCTAGGGGATCCCAGACCTGAGACTGACCTATTGTATTGCAAGATCCCAATGTTATGGCTCCCTAAAACATGAAGCTTAGAGGAAGGATGGGTGTGGAAACCCTGTCACTCACACAAATCCAGTTTTATGAATATCCTGGAAATAAATCACATAGCTTTCTGCAAACAAAAGGAAATGGAGACATGATCTTTAGAAGGCCAATTACGTGATGCAAACTTTCTATGCATTAACTATAGTCTTGCATATGCCATGTGCACGTAGTATAAAATACTATGGCTGCCATTTGTCAAAGTAGTGATATTAGACTTGTGCCCGAGATAGAGAAAAAGACTCACTGAGGTCTGACCCATGATCAGGCCTTCTATCTTAGTCCACATGGAGTAACTGGCAGAAACTGGTATGAACCCAAGACATCTATTCTTTCTTTTCTCTGACCCTTGTATTGTTCTCTGGTAGAGTTCTCAAGGAAAACCTATTCGAGATGTCTCAGGAAGGGAAGGCAACTGAATCAGAATATCCATTGTTGGGTACAGGACACAAGAACTACCCTTTACTATGCCTGTTATGACCGCTACTGCCTCCAACACGAATAAGACAGCAAGAATAAGGGGGTGGGGATACAAACGGGGAAGGAGAGGCCAGGTTTTATCTCTATCTCAGAAAGCGATCAGATTATTGATTTCAGTTCTGTGCCCTCCCCAGCTGATAGGTCATTGGCTGGATGGGGCCCAGTGGAGAGATTTTCCCCCCACAGGTTTTCGATAATAAGGCAAGAGATACAGCGATTGTGTAAGAGGTAGCAGCCCCTGGGGGAATCTGAGATCCCATTATAATCTACATGGGAATCTACAGGCCACTTCTGCTTCAGTGTTCCTAGGTAATTCCGAAGGGACTTGAATGCAGGGACAAAGCAAGGCCTCAGCTCCTTTGGAGATAATGTCAGGGTCACTCTTTGAATGCAAAGCGCTTCTTTCTGAGTTGTGCAGTCATTTCCTCTGAACTCCCCTTGACATTCCTTCTCTTAGACTCATATACACTGGTTTCTTTTTCCTGGGAGGAGAATTGAATCGGGGAACTGTGACAATCACTGTGTGTTTCTAAGCAACTGTGTCTTTCATCCGTGGGCCTCATTCATTGTCCCCTTACTCTTGGAGAAGGTTCTTGCTACTTCGTTTTCTGAAGAGCAAGTGTGAGCTATTTGGGGGAAACTACTTTCTCCTACTGAGAAGGCTGGGATTTGCCTCAGATGTCCTCTATCTAGTCTAAGCCATTGAGCACACTTGAGGCTGTTAAGGAGAATGGGTGTTATCCACACAGAGTCATTGGAAATATTCCAGTCGTTGTGATGTTATCAGGAAGCGGCTTGGTCTCAATGCTTTTAGGTAAATACTCTTAACAGTTTTCAGAGGAAGTTGGTCTCTGAGAGCTTAAGGAGATCATCTACTATTTTACTAGGTAGGGGGAGGAGGAGGAAGAGGGGGAGGAGGGGAAGGAGGGGGAGGAGGGGGAGGAGGGGGAGGAGGGGGAGGAGGAGGAGTTTAAGGCAGGCTTATCTAGTTCCAAAGTCTATACTTTGGAGCCAGCTCTATCTAGTAATGAGCAACCTGACCTCTCTCAGGACTAAATCCTATTCAAACTACAAGAAAAACATCCCAAATCCAGTTTTAAACATTACTAAACTGTTTAGCTGGCATCTTAAACACCAAACTGTGACTGTAAAAGGACTGTCTTCCTCCTCTCTCCATCAGTTGCCATGGTTAGGCAAAGTAAAAAGAATTGACTTCTTACTTATGGAAGGTTTTCAAAAAGCATGATCTTTATTTGATTTTTTATAAGCCAATGTAAAAAAGTAATTCTCTGTCTTACTCAGGGTTTCTATTCCTGCACAAATGTCATGACCAAGAAGCAAGTTGGGGAGGAAAGAATTTATTCAGCTTACACTTCCACATTGCTGTTCATCACCAAAGGAAGTCAGGACTGGAACTCAAGCAGGTCAGGAAGCAGGAGCTGATGGAGGGCTGTTACTTCCTGGCTTGCTTCCCCTGGCTTGCTCAGCTTGCTTTCTTATAAAACCTAGGACTACCAGCCCAGGGATGACACCACCCCATAGTGGGCCTATCCCCCTTGATCACTAATTGAGAAAATGCCTTACAGCTGGATCTCATGGAGGCATGTCCTCAAGGGAGGCTCCTTTCTCTGAGTTAACTCCAGCTTGTATCAAGTTGACACACAAAACTAGCCAGTATATTCTCTGTCCATATATATTTTGGGAGATGAACAATGGATTGTCATGAAAAAAAAATGACCGATGGGCTATCTATCTGAAGCTATTCAAGGGTTGTGATTGTCGACCTATGCTTCACAGTGTGTTGCCAATCCAATCCTTGAATCCATTTACACACCAAGGATTAAAGTCTGATGCCAGTGGGCCCCAAGACATTTGTTGTTTAGGGGTGGTGACATCTAGCAGAGGGTGGTGCAGACTGTTTTTTGGGGGTCCAGCTTTGTACCACACACTCCAGGAAGTACTTTTTCTTTAAATTCTCAAATGAGCCCTGACATGGGGACTCTGGACATATCTACTTCGCAGAAGCTGAAGCCATGACATGCTTGAGCTTTTTGGGACAAGAAAACAGCAATATTTGCATTCTGCAGTCATTTGCTCAGTGGCCTTTGTGAAGACACCGTGTGACCTTGTTGGATCTGTATACCAGAATTAAGACATCGATATCCAGGACACCTACCCTGTTACCTTTACCAGCCAATCGAGCTGTTCAAGAGAGAGAGTGGCTACGGAAGAGACAAAAGTCTAGAGCTCATTTCAGCCTCTTAGATTGTTCTGGAAAATGCAATGAGGGTAAGTCTTCTGTATCGTTACTGTCAGATTAAATAAGGTCTCCCATCTAAAGTATATAAGAAATAAAGTTTATGTCGCTAATCTGCTCATGATATGAATCCATAAAGGTTAAAAGAACATAGACAATTAGGAGAATTAATCTAGTAAAATTTTTAATCCAGTTTGGGGTTGAACACAAGCTCACTCTATAGATAGGGTGCTTTCCTGGAGTGTATGAAACCTTAGGTTTGATCCCAAGCACCTCATAAAAGCCAACAAACAAAATGGGGCTGGTAGTACATGCCCAAAATCTTAGCACTGGGAAGGTGGAGGTAAATGGATCAGAAGTTCAAGGTCTTCTTCAGATACACAGTGACCTCAAGGCTTGCCTTGACTATGTGATATCCTATCTCAAACAATGCTACCTCCGAACCTCCAAAAGATTGGCTCCATGAATGTATTCCAGCAGTTTCCCACAAGTTTTCCCTTGATGTTTCAAGGATTCGTGTTGTTATTCTTGTTGTTTCAACTTCTCAAGCTCTTTAATTTTATTGATCAAACTAAAGCCTTAGTCTTGTTCTTTTCTCCCCAGGATCAAAGAAACCTGAAACATAATAGCTGGGGATGGCTCTAGCCAGTTAGCTCACAGATTAATAGGAAATACTGTTCAAGTTCTCCTCAAGCTACCTACTGTTTCCTCACTGTAACTCAAGATTCCCGAGATGGTCATTTTTCCTTCCTGCCTTTTTTTTTTTTTCTGAGCTTGATATCCATCCGCTTTTGATGTCCTGGCCACTGGACTCCTCTCTGTGTAGACATGTAACTTTGCTTTTTGAAAAGAAAAAAAAAAGTCCTTAGGTGCTTTGCTTGGCAGTGGGTTGGGGGCATGCTGCATAGCTGTGTCCCCTGTGCTGGCCCATAGTCCCTTTTCTTTTATTCCATTTATTTTCTCTTTTGAGACAGTCTCTTTTATAACCCAGGCCAGTCTCAAAATCTTTACATAGTGCAACTTGGCCTTGAACTCCTGACCTTCCCGCTTTCATCCCAAGGGTTGGTTTTACAAGAACGAGCCACCACTCCCTGTTCTTAGCCACTTCTCCCTTTTGACCGACCTCTTCTTCATCATCACACTTGTGGGCACAAACCCTGAGTCATGTAGCAAGACAACATAGATCATCCAAATGAGGCAACATGAAATAAAATAGTAGAGGGGTTTTCCTGGCAACTACTTTTGATTGTATTGAATCAATATTGAAAGCAGCAAAATCGTGGTAAAATTTTTCATAGAGGAGTTTTTCCCTAGGTGTGTTCTTGGGGATGCAATCTGGGGTCTGGTGCGTGCTCTATTATTGATAGACTAATATTGCTCTATCACTAAATCACATCCAGAGCTCTTTGTTTTTGTGTCTGACTTTGTCTTATTTTATGTTGAGGCAAGAACTCAATGATAACTTCAGTTGGCCTCAGACTTTCGATGGAATCCAGGCTGGTTTCAAACTAGCAATCATTATACTTCCATCTCCCCCAGTCCTGGAATTACAGATGTACTCTCCCCGATGTGGACTTCAGGAAAAACTAAGGCATCCTTTGCTGGACACGGTGTCCTGGTCCTGATGGGGAAAAAACAGATGGGGAATTAACTACTCATGTCTTGGAGGATATTCCAATTTTGTAAGAGATTCAGACGCTGAATGAGGAAGTTGAAACTGAGTTGGCCACGTTTGGCAGCTGTGAGTCTTGGGGCAAAGTACTGACTTCAGAAGTTCAGCTTCCCCATTGGAGAAGGGAAATAACATGGCCATCCCCTTAGAGAATCTCCTTAGGGTATTAAAAAGTATTCAGCAGAAGTGCCTGGTCAACAGTGAGCATTCAGTAAATGCCATCATTACAGTCTTCCATGTTACTATTACAGTGAGTGAATTCTGTGCTAGGGTAGAGATGGGACTGAGGTCTACAAAAATATAGGGTTGGGGTCCCAGTAAGATGTCTCAGTGGGTAAAGGCACTTGCTGCCAAGCCTAGAAACCCGACTTTGATCCCTAGGATTCAAACAGAGAAAGGAGAGAGTCTGATCATACAAGTTATCCTCTGACCTTCGAGTGGCACACACATGTTCACAGGTGGGAATGACAACATATATCAAATAAATAAATATAATAAAATAAAATTTCAAAAACAAATACATGGTTGAGACTTCTCCCTTCAGGGAGAATGAATATTCACCTTATCCTTAGCTCTCCATCAATGACCAGCGTTTCCCGAATCCAGGCGGTCCATACTGTGGCTACCCAGGAGTTTTATCCTATTTAATCCACCCTATTGTACAGGACCCAGAGTTAAGCGTCTAAGACCCTTTACAGGTGATCCCAATATGCAACTGAGGTCCTAATTGCCTGGATCATTTGTAGGATATGGTATAGAAGAAAAAGGTAGAGCCTTGGGTCCAAAACATCCAAGGGAGAGGAAGCAAGAAGCCAGGCTCTCCTGCCAGGTGGCATGCAGCCTGAGGTTAAGAAGCTCCAGATTAATCCTCTAGCCTTTGAGCACATGAGCACCCCCATCTCATTGGAAGAAGTAGCTCATATGGTGGTGTGTTGGTGAAAGGGGAAGCCATTTTGGATCAATAATTCATAAACATAGAGTTCTCCCTATATTGAGAAGCAGGCACTTTGCAGAAGGCACAGGAGTGGTTTTGCTTGTCAGTTCATGGCATCTAGCACTTTCCTCTATGGAGGTTACATGCACCTAACACTGGCAGACAGACTCACTAAGCACCCACCAAAGCTGAGGAACTATGCACCACATGTTAGCCTTGGGTATCAGCTCCAGCTAAGGATGGAAGAACTGAGGAGAAAACTCTGGACAGGAGTAAGATCAGGGCCTTTGAGCAGCTCTTCCTTCTGCCTGGGTGAAGAAACAGTGGGCAGGAATGTGGCATACAGCAATAAGTAGCGGTCCACATGCAAGAGAGACTCGGGAGAGAATTGGGAGCAGAGGCCATGTAGTTGCATGTTATAGACATGGAAGGGAAGACCTATGGTGCTTTAGCTTGCTGAACATATAAAAGAGATAGGTATCTAATTACCTACACATACCTGCCAAGTTCTTGCTAGTCTTGAAACTTTTCTAGAGAATTCTATTTGCAGGGGAACCAATTGGAAATTGTGCCTCCACTCAGAAATTTCCTGCTTCCATATTGGGTAGCATCCATCTTGGGTAACTAGGGGTAGGAGTCCAAAGACAGGTGAAGACACACACGATGGCAAGCAGAGTTCCCCACATCCCATGCCAATTGCAGACTAAGGTTAAGAACCTCCATAACTACTGCCAGTAGCTAGCAATACTAGCTCCTGGTGGCAGGATGACACTACAGCCCCTTCTGAGATGTCCCTTAGGGGGCAACATGTGGCACTGATGGACCTCCCTTCTGTTGCTGCTTCATAATAAGGAACAAATATTTGGCTTTTTTTCTCGCTCCCTTCCCTGTCATTTTACACAGTCTTGTTTAGACTGGAGGTTTGTTAATGGGAGACCTTTGCCCTTTGTCTAAAAGCTGTGACCAGGAAATCCCACCACCCCATTAATGAGAATTTTGTTCCGGAGCTGGAGCTCCCAGCACACTGCTTCTGCACTGCAGAGGTATTGTACCCTTAGTCAGAAGAACAAATAATGACCAAAAAAAAAAAAAGCACCCCTTCCACTGTTGAATGAAAACAGCAAACTCCAGACCCTAAGGGGTTTCAGTCTCTATTAAACCAACAAAAGGTCCAAACTGACAGACCAGGGCCACAAAGGGGAGGGGGACAGCAGGACAAAAAGGAAGGAAGCCAAGAGAGTGAAGAAAACTCAATTAACTGGAAGTTGGCTTGCTCAGTCTCTTGTGAGGAGTGAGGCTGAGGCTGCTCCCACCCCACACCAAGTGTCCACTCTCTGAAGATTTTTTTTTTATCTAAATGTCTAAATGTCCAGGACCTTAGGAGAACCTTGAGTGTCCTGCCCAGCAGCCTATAAGCACCTGACCTTGATCCTTCTTGGGCATTCCAGCTCCACAAGGATGCCAGCTTGTCAGATTACTTGACCAAAGCTGCTTGTTGATGCTCCTTCTTCACCTCCTTCTGTCCCTCCCTCCCTTACTCCCTCCCTCTCATCCCCCTCCATACACACGTGCATGAGTGCATACACACACACACACACACACACACACACACACACACACAGAGAGAGAGAGAGAGAGAGAGAGAGAGAGAGAGAGAGAGAGAGAGAGAGAGGAATATTTAGTTGTGGAAGATTCAAATATGAATATGAATCATAGGTTGTTTCAATTTGTATCATATTAAAGTGTAATGGCTAATGATTATTTCTAAGTAGACAAGTGTATGACAAAATGTAAACTGATAATACTTATTGACTGCTGACTCTTTGTTGTCGGTGATTGAACCGATTGAAATATATATATATATCATATATGCATGTATATATGTGTATAGTCTGTATTGCTTTTTATTTTTTATTTTGGGGACACTCTCATGAATCTCAGGCTGGCTTCAAACTCTCTATGCAGCCAAGGATGACTTTGAACTTCTAATCCTCCTGCCTCAACTCCTTAAGTGCTGAGGTTATAGATATGCTAGTTAGGCTCGGTTTTTAGTTGGCGCTGAGAACTGAACCCAGGTATTTGTGTGTGTTAGGCAATTGCTCTACCAAGTGAGCAGTACCTTAGGCTGGGAGCAATGTTTTCTGACATTGTTCACCTAACTCAGGCTGTCTGTCTGCCTCTTCTGGTTCCGTGTAATGAGAGCACTGGAATAATCTCCCCAGCACACAAGACTGCTAATGGCTCCAGGACCACACTCCAAAAATATTTAGTTGTGGAAAGTTTAAATATGAATCAGTGCTGGGTTCAATTTGTGTCATAATGGCTAATCATTATTCCTAAGCCAGAGAAGTCTATGGAAAAATATTTAAACTGATAGCGTGTATTGACTGTTGGTTCTTAGTGCTGTTAATGATTGAACTTTTAAGAAACCACGTCTCAAATCTTAGATTTATCCTAGGATTTTATGTATGTGTGAAGATGAAGGGAAACAAACCAAACCAAACACTAGAACAACAACAACAAAAATTCCTCAGTAATGAGAGCAATGGTTTATTTACAAGTGACTTTTCACAAACCTACTGTAATATGTAAATCCATAGGTGCTTCTATATGGGTCTGTGCTTTATCAGCACATGAAAAGGAGAAAGAAGGAGAAAGAAAGGGAAAGTCCAGGAGTGATAAGGAGTAAGGAGTGAGGACCTAGGTAGGGGGAACAAGGGGACAGTGGTGAGAGGTTTGGGGCATGTGTGTATGTGTGTGTGTGTGTGTGTGTGTGTGTGTGTGTGTGTGTGTGTGTGTCTGTCTGTCTGTCTGTCTATCTGGGGGGAGGGTGTCCCTGTGTAAGCTGCCTGAGTCTAACAAAGTGGAACCCTGCAGTCCCTAGAGGTCAGTCCAAGGAGGTACTGCTGCAAGGCAGGTTAGTGCTCAGGAGAACTGGCATCTAGATTGATAGAATTCCGTTTCCCCGACATCTTGGGGAACACCCTAGAGGGTAGTGACCCTGACATGATGTGGGAAGCTCCAGGAGTATGAATGCCTGCTTATCCACTGACCTACGAGCCTTGGGGACTGTGACAACATCTCTCCTAGACAGCAATGTCCACTTCAGAATGGTTTTGAGGGTTACCGGCAATTCTTACTGCCTGGGGCAGGAACGTTTAATAAGTACTTGACGCTGCTATGAAATAGAAGAATACATTTCCACCCGCCCCTTCCCCTCCTCCCAGAGAGAATGCACTTGTATGTGGCAAAGCTGAAGGAGGTCAAAGGTGGAGTGTGCTGGCCCTGCCTTCTAGGTCACAGGGTGTCAGGGATGTGGTTCTGTCATGTTACATACAAGGTAGTTGTGTATGTACTGAAACTCTAAACACATGCCTGTTTGTTTTACTTTAATGATTTTTTTGAGTACTTTACCCACATAATATATGATTTGCATATCAGCTTAGTGCTATACACAGTCACCCATGACCATCTCCTGTGACCCCATGCTAGCATTAGTAAACTGACATTGTGTAAGGAAGTTAGCTTGGAGGAGCTTAGAAGCACAGCCTAAGAATTGGGCAATGGCTTGTCCTCAGTCCGAGTACAATGGGTCTCATCAGACCTATTGGTGTCTCCCTGACCATTCAGCTCAGAGTTGTTCTGAGACAAAAGACAGACTTCCCACAGGGACTGATTTTTGCCCGTGTCTCTTCCATGTCACTTGGGAACGCCTTTCTACAACCTGGTTTGCCACAGTGAGAGAGCCAGTGAAAATGCTGGCAGCCAGCCTCTGACATCAGTGTTAACAGTGCAGGGGACTACCACTAACCAGGGCTAGGACTCGTTCTGGAGGGTCTTCAGCAGCCCCCGCCCCCCGGAGGCCACAATGACACTGAGATGAATTCTGCTTGAACTCAAACCAGGCTGCTGGCCTTCTAGTCTCCAGGGAGGACTATCTCCTTCTTACACCATGCTTTTCATTATCCTACCAGGCACAGGCTTTGGAGCAGAGTAACCAGATAGATGAACACAGCTCTTCACCTTACCCTAAAGGGGCTCTACAGCACGTGCCCTTACTGTCAAGTTCCTCAGACTTGGGACTGGTACAGACTCCTGAGAATGTGCTTCTTCAAAACCCCTTCCTCTGCAGACTATCCAGATTTGTTATTTCTTGCAAGAAACTTTGGTAATGAATGTGGCCTCTCTGTTTTCAGCTGTAAGCAGCAGAAATCCCCCTGCAGGCGCTCCACCAGACCTTTTATCCACACTCAGGAAAAAGGATTGATTGATTTTGAAGTTCAGCGTTGGCATCTGCTGTTATTCAAAACCAGGACCTTGGCTACAGTAATCCACCACGCTTTCAGCATCGCCACCCGTGTGAGGCAAATGAAGGCAAGCTGTTGTCGAATGAGAAATGCAAAATAGCCAATCTGTTTGTCTGTTTAATGTAACCGGGAACATAAGCTGCTAAAAGTGGTACCATTCGGCGCTGTCAGATGGGGGACACTCTCCAACAAACAAAAGCCTAATGACCCGTTTTAGTCGACACTCTAAGTCATTGCTGATGGTGTCTCCCATATGCACTCAAACATGCTTTTATCTGAAACTGCAAATGACATGATTTTCCATTCAAAACAAGCGTGTAATCTCTCTGTGTGGATGTGTGTGTGTGTGTGTGTGTGTGTGTGTGTGTGTGTGTGTGTATAGCTAGGTGCATTTGTATGTGTGTGTTGGGGGAGAAGGCATGATTGGTGTCTCCCCTCCCATCCCTGCCCCAGCACCATGGAGCAAGGCTGATGGTTGAGACATCTTTGAGCAGGAAGCATACTGTGACAGCACCTGACTTTCCTTTTCCCCTTACACCTGTCATTGTTCTGTATTAAACGGAAAACTCAAGTCGTTAACTATGATAGATACGTTTTTAATAAGTAAGTGTTGTGCCCCATCAGGCAGATAAATAGTAGGGCTTAAGATAGCTTCAGAGCCTGGGTTTTGGATTGCAGTAGGAAGTTAAAGGCATTGGCTACTTCTTCAAAGAGTGTGAGATTTAGGAAGTGCCAGCTTTCAATATCACTCAGGCCGAAACTTGTCAAAAAGATCTACTGACAGAGCTGGGCTCTAACTCCCCTTTTTAAACTTGGGAGCACTGTTTCCAGGCATGCTAGGAACTAGGAAGCTATGCCATCCTCCAAAGGATGCTGACCAAACCCTGTGCCCACTAACTCCTAAAAACACACATCTCTAGATGGGTGATTTTAGCCCGCATCTTTAACCAAGCACTCCAGAGGCAAAGGCCTGTGGATTTCTGAGCTTGAGGCCAGCTTTGTCTACAGAGAGAGTTTCAGGACATTCAGTGCTATACAAAGAGACCCAATACTAAAACAACAACAACAATAATAATAATTGTGTTTGAATTATGTCTCGTGTCCCGACAGACCACACCAAGCCAATGCAGTTCCTAGTGGCAGAGATTTATTGGGGTTGTAGGGAGAGGGAATGGAGAAAAGGGGGAAAAGAGAGAGGAGAAAAAAAAGGGGCGAAGGTCAGGAAGGGTCTGTCTTTTATTTAGGCTCTGACATAACTGCTTCCAGGTAAGAGTGGGAAATAGACTCTGGGAATGTATGCAATTACCATGGCAACAGATGCGAGGGTCCCTGTTGCCTATGGTGATGTCACTGGGTTCAGAGGCAGTGTGCCAAGTCGGTTCCTGATACCAGTAATGACAATAATAATAATAATAATAATAATAGCAATCATTATACAATAATAATAACTATTATTATTATCACAAATAACCTATCTCTAGAAACTAGGAAAATGGTTTGACGCATAAGTTCAAAGACCTGAGTTTGGTACCTAGAACCCACATGAAACACTCAGGAGCAGTGGTACCGACTTGTATCTTAGTTATGGGAAGGCAGAGGCAGGAGGATTTCCTGGGGCTTCTTGACTAGCCAGCTTAGCTGAATCAGTTAACAGTGTGAGACCTTTCTCAAAAGGCAAGATAGAAAAAGACTAAGGAAGATGTTCAAGGTTGACTTCTGGCTTTTATGTGCATGGGTGTATGGATCCACATACACACATGTACACACACACACACACACACACACACACACACACACATTCCCACATGCTCTTGATTGACATAACAGATTGTCATAGACACTGTCTGCCAATTCACAAAGATAGAACATTGTGTTGAGAAAGACTCTGAGGTACACACAGAGAAAACAGAGCTGTCATTGGTTATTAGGCCCTGATGTTATTTATTGCCACAAGCCAATGTTTATTAAAAGCCAAAACAGAGAACAGACTAGGACAACCAGAACCTACTTCTTCATATCAAAGACTCCCGTATCTACACCAGAAAGTCAAATCCACTTAAGTTATAGGAAAATAGGGGGGAAAGAGAGCTATGAGCTGAGAACAAGCACTGTAAAAAATTATGCCTGGCTCCAGGCAGAGTTTAGATACATTCAGTGGGAGTAAGGCAAAAGCATATGGTTTGCATTTCCACTATAAAGAAATATGAGGGGGGTACTTGTGGGACCCAAGATTCAATAACAAATACAGACACTTGACAAGGCTTGGCAGGCGAAGACAGAATATTTCTGTGTTTACCTGACAACATGACTGGAGTCTGGCCCACTGGGGAGCAATTCATTTGGTGGTGACCTGTCACACCCTGGCAGAATGTCCTTGTAGGAACATCAATGTCAGCCTGGGAGGCATCCCTCCCTCCTACCAGGCAAGCATCTCTCCAATGAGATCGACTATACTAGCAAGGACTAAGGATGCATTTACCCCACTTGGATAGTTCTGTTTTAGATCCCCAAGTAAGAACACCAGGGAGGAAGTGCTATTCTTTTTAATCCTTGTATTCTACAGCTTAAGAAAAGTCTCATCTTGAGCTTCTCTTTTGATAGGAGATCATTGGAATAGCTTTGCTACTAACTTTTGCTCTGTTTTGCTTTTGGGGGGGATAATTTAAATAATTTTGGGGACAGAGTGAGCAAAAGAGAAGTCAGAGAGGATTATGAGGAGAAAGGTAGGACGTCTTTTCTGAGTTCTGAATATGGAGGCTCAGTTGGCACATCATTGGCTATGAAGTTCGAGGACCCAAGTTCAGATCTGTAGCACCCACAGGGAAAGCCAAGAGTGGTGGAGTAGGTGACTGCAACCTCAGAGCTGGCCATGGAGGGTAGAGAGAAGAGAATCCCTTAGGATTGCTGGGCAGCCAGTCTCTTCGGTGAGAGACCATGCCTCAAAAATTTAAACGAAACATGTGGTGGTCTGAACGAATGTCCTCCATATTAGCTAGTGGTCACGTGACTCCTTACATCCTACTTGGTAATACTGTTTAAGTAGCTTTGGGAGGTGTGGCCTTGCTGGAGGATATTTGTTACCATGAGTGGGCTCTGAGGTTTCAAGATCCATGCACTGTTTCCAGTGCCGAGGCTCTGCCTCCTGTTTTGTTGTTAGAAATCTAAGCTATCAGCTTTTGATCTGGCTATCTGCTCCCTCCACCATGGACTCCCTTTGGATCCATAAGCCAAATAAACCCCTTCTTCTCTAAATTACACTGATCATGGTATTTTACCACAGCAATAGAATAGTAACTAAGGTGGAGACTGAATGAGTGAGTAAGACACCCAGTATTGACCTTTGGCCTCTAAAATGGTGAACGAACACACACACACACACACACACACACACACACACACACACACACACA
>JANHMN010000018.1:39287119-39298975 GCA_030674055.1 Rhabdomys pumilio
GTGTGTGTGTGTGTGTGTGTGTGTGTGTGTGTGTGTGTGTGTGTGTGCATATGTGTCTGCATGGGGGAAACTCAGAGAACACCTTACATGTGGCTCCTTTTTACTCTTTTCTTTGAGAAAAGGTCTCTCTTCATTGGTCTCAAACCTGGCCAAGTTAGCTAGAGGGGATGGCAGGTGAGCCCCAGGCATCTGCCTGTTGTCTGCCATCACTGAGACTGCAAGCATACCATGGGTTTTGAGACTCCAGCTCAGGACCTCACACTTGTAGCTTGCAAGGCACTGGTTTTATCATCTGAGTCATCATCTCCCAGCCACTAAGTGAGGCATTTTTATGAAAAGCACTTAGGAGCACCTGGAAGATCATAGGCTTTCACTCACACAATCTGCTGGATGGCGGTTGTGGCTATTAGTGTCCCACTAAAATGCCACTCATAGGAGACCTTGTTTGCAAAGAGGAACCACGAAACCTGTCTTTTCTTCGCACAAGAGTCGAGGAGAAAAAGAGGATGTTCCTAGTATCCAATGAGAGGAAACCTCGAGTCAGACACGGGAGCTTTGTGGTAAGTTTAGTGATTGTAGACAATCTTTCAGCTAAGGCTGAGGTCTGTGTGACCCAGAGTAGCTGACCACAGGGCCTACCCACCACCGGCTTCTTTATATGCTCACCACTCACCAGAGCCATGGCAAGGCAGAAGCCCTCTAGTTGCTCCAGTTATGGAGGTGAGAGCTGCAGAGTATTGGAACTGGAAACAATTGATTCCAGGGGAAAGTAGGAAACACAGCTCAGGTTCCTGGTGGGAAGACATGGGCTAGCTCTCTTCCTTGTTGGCAGGAAACAACCTATCAGTTCCTCCTGGGTGACTGCAGGACACTCTCCTGCTAGAGGATTGAAGAGATCTACAAGGACCTTCAAAAGACACTCATTCTCCATATGAAAGGAAATGATCATAAGAAATTTCAGACTTCAGTGTTATCCTTCAATTACATACAAAATAAAGCCACACGAACCACATGAGATGTAACCAGAGGTAGGCTAATGGGTTAGACAAGCATTTGGACCAAGTTGGACTTTTCTTTCTGTGCCTACACATCTGCTTTTCAGTCATCAGGGCTGCACATTCTTCTCAAACGTAAAGATATATAAAATACTTAGGTCCTGGAATGTTCTAGAATGACAGTCACTGTGACTTGCCAGTTACTCAATTGTGAGATAGCATCACAGAGCTTTATAGAAATCCAGGAAGCACTACCTCTATGCTCCATCCTTGCACTTCCTGGTCCTTGACTGAGGTGGATACTGTACAGGATTCTGTCAAAGTAGAAACATCTCCTTATTGCCCATACTTTTACAAGAGTCGTGAGATGATCTGCACTGCCTCAGTTTCCTTTATTGTAAGCATGGTGGCAACAGTATTTGACAGAATACTTGGGAGTCACACTGTGGCAAGTCCTCAGTGCCTCTGAAGACCTATAGGCCTGCTGACCTGATCGATGAGGCTGTCTAGGTGATCGATAGTGATCACTACAGTCGAATTGACCCGACATGGGTCCACATTGATCACTTAGGACACTGGGAATGATCATATTGGCTGGGCCAGAGGTCAGGAAATTTTCCCATTGGGTCCCAGTTGAACAAGGTCTCAGGTTATGAAGAAGGTAAGCTGATAAGCTTAGAAAACACCTTGGATTCAGAAAAGTTTTGTGTGTTGGGAGGTGGGTCTCTGGGCATCTCCTCTCTCACTTCACTGAGGTCAGGTAAGTAAGCTCTCTGAACCTCAACTCAGTTATCTGAAAATTCAGGAGCTATGCGATAGAGCATTGAAATACTTGGCAGAAAAGATAGGAATTCATAAATGAAATTCCACTGTCATTTGCATGGTTTATTCTGAAGAGGGGTTTTCTATTGTGCAAAGACCATGTTTTGTGTTGCCGTCTAGAAATATGGAAGCCTTCCCTTGCCCACCCCCTGCCTCTTTTTAAATGGTGCTGGGCATGGAACCCAATGCTTTTCACATACTAGGAAAACACTTGACTACTGCGCCAACCCTGAGCCCACTGAAACCCTATTAACAGACTCCTGGGTGTATATTGACAGATGTCTGCCTTTGGCAAGCATGGCCTTTAATCTCCAAAGCAATCATATGAGCTTTAAAGAGACAGGAAGCATCAACTTGCTCCTAGCTGCAGAGATAAGAAACAGTAAGACCCGATTCGTCTAAGTAAGACATAGCTACAGTTCTCCTGCTTCTGGTCTCTTCTTCCTACCACCCACAAGCCACAACACTTGCCCAAGACTCAGCACTGGGTGTCTGGTAGCATAGACAATGCAGCTGTCACATCTTAAGGGCGATGAGCCATTTCTGTAAGAAAAGACTATGGACTAGGGACTAGGGACTGAGGATGGAGTTGAGTTGGTAGACACTTGCTCAGCCCTTCAGGGAAGTCTAGAGTCAATCTCCAGATGTTGTGGTACATGCCTGTAATCCCAGAATTCAGGAACTGAAGGCAAGAAAGATCAAAGGTTCAAGATTATCTTTGGCTATAGACAGAGGCCAACCCAAACTCTTTCTCCCTCTCCCCCTCCCCAGCCCTCCTTTTTACCTTCTACCACTCCCATACCTTCTTACACACACACACACACACACACACACACACAATTAGTATATGAACTGAATGGCACAAAGTGAGACTGCAAGGAGCCAGTCCTGATGTGGCCCCAATGCAGACGGGTAGGGCTTGGGCCTAGAGGGTTTTAGCAGCCTAAGGCTGGAATGAGGTCAGAGATCTGGACACTAGTGGATTTCAGTAAACCAGGACACGTGGAGCTATTGGAAGCTGGCAGAACAATACAGAAAAGCAATATGGTATTCTGCAGTCCTCTGGTTTACGAATGGGTGACCTCCTTTGGCTGACACCTTGAGTCATGGCCAGCCGCTCATAGTCGCTTGTTACATAATTGTCTTTATTGGCTATTTGTAGAAGATTCACTTAAGGCCACCATTTTGTCAGCTTTGCAGTTCTATGTTGCTCCTCCCTCTCTTCCTCCTCCTCCTTCCCTCCTCTCCCTGCCTTTATTTCTACAGCCTTAGAACCCCATCTCTCCCTGCTTTCGCTTGAGCAACCTGGGTAGCAGCTTATGTCTTCATGTTCAAGTTGAGTTTTACCTGTCAACTGTTTTGCCCTAGATTTTGGTGTCTGGCTTCACATGATAGAGCAGGGATTTTTATCTGGACATATATTTTATTTTTACAGGAGGCTCATAACTCCTGTCAAGAGCTAAACTGCTTCTGCCTCAGTGCAGACTCCATAGCAGTGAAAGCACATCCCAGTCCCCCAGCCACTGAGGACAAACATGTCGGGTTATTTAGAAGGTGTTTCCTGCGTTAAACTTCGACCATAAATTACCAAGTGCGTATTAGCATACCTCCTTCCCAGCCAGTCTGGGGATGTAGATGGTCCCCTTTAAACAAAATCTTAAGAGCAGAGCAAGGAATCTTAGCCATGTCTCCTTACCACAGGAAATCCGGACCACTTCATACACCCCTAGCTCATGCAAGATAAAAATTAAAAATAAAAAATTTTCCACCCATCAGTTTAACTCCAAGGACTTGTGAATTGACTAATAATGCAAATATCCAGAGGTTAATAGCCTGGTGACATTACTGTAACTTACACGGTGGCTTAAAGGGCATTATTCATCACATGGCCAGCAGTGGTCAGTTATCAGACGAAATGGATAAATATCAAAAGAAAAATGAACTGTCATATCAAGAATTAATAAAACGTGCAGTATTTTTCTCTATTTTTTTTTCCTTTAGTGTGGATCAGGACAGCATGAAGCTTTAATGTCATTTGTACAAGTTTCAGCCACCCTTTTGTACATAGAGCTAGTCTTTGATTCACTCACCATCATAAATCCCAGAAGATCCCAGTGGGGAGGAAATGCCGTCAAGAACCACCTAAAGGAGGTGGTATAAATTAGCCAAAAGGGACCTGTTGGCAATTGCCATTTGGGACAACAGAAATGAAGTGAGTAGTCTAATGTCTCTAGGTGGTGTAGCTAGTCTAACTTGGGTGGTTGAAGCCTTGGCATCCACATCTAGAGTTTGGCTGGCATAGCCAGGGTCCCACCAGGGTGCTTCATCTCACCAGCAAGGTGATTGACTCAAAACCTCTGTCTTGAGTTCACCACATTCAGCAAAATAGATCATGGTTCTTGGCCAGGAACTGTGATTCATTCCATGATGGCCAGCTGTTTACTTGGTCAGTTTCTCGTCCCTCTGTCGGTCACTGTTCTGAGCTCTTCTAAGAGAAGGATAGAGTGATGTTAGCTTTGGGGAAATTGTAGGTTCTCAGCTCCCAGTGCTAAAAGGAAAATTACTGCTCTGAGCTGTCCCTGGTCAGGTTCCAAACGAGCCTTGTCGCATTATTTAAATACTGAACTGTGATATTATGGAAGTTGGTACCCAGTTGCTCTTGGCAGTGTCTTCGTGCTGGCAGGTGTGGGGCAGAAGTCTGTGTCTCTTCAGCAAACTGTCTTGCTGCTGCTGCTCTCTGCTGCAGGGGAGGAACATGGACTCCTCCCCTGGCTGCTGCTGTACTTTTTTTTTTTTTAACCTTCTACCTGCCAAGTGCATCAGATTCAAGCAGCCCTATCCTCAGCATGACTCACCCCAGTGCCTTATCAGGAACTCCTAAACCTAGATCAATTCCCAAGTTCCTTCTTCCTGATGGGAGCTTGCCCTTTCCTGCCCTCTTTTCTCTAGGCTCAAAGTTGCTTCAAGCACAAGAGAAGGCAAAGATCTGAACACCTTACTCGTTTATTCTTAGCCATGATTCTTTCCTTTAGCCCCGATTTCTGCCATTTTTGGCTCAGGAACAGGCACGTAGGTATTATTATTGTGTCTTCTACTCTTGTTATTGTTGAAATGAAGAGCATGTCCTTTGGTTGTGACCCGCTGGGTAATGCGAACTTTCCCAAATACTCTGGCATGTCCAGGGTTTGGTGTGTGAAAAAGCCACCTCAGTTTTACAAAACCCATGTGGAATCATTTTGAAAATGACTTCCAACTTGCAGTTCATGGCAGCCTCTGGCAGAGAAGGGCGCAGTGATGTAACATGGTCAATGGACCAAGCGGAGAGGCAAGAGGCCAAGCTCAGACTGGGCCAGAACCACCTCCCTGGCTGAGGTCAGCAAATCCAGAACCTCCTGCACTTTTATTTAGGGACTCAATTTCATAGTTGGCAAAACTGTTTTTATTTCTCGCATAAAGCTTTTTATTCTACTTTTCCAGCTTTTGCTTGAATCCACAGAGACCAGTCCAGGACCACCAAAACTGCAGAGAACTGGAATCCATCACCAGAACCTTGGAAAGAAAGCCAGGCATTGTGGGGTGAGCCTATAAAATCAGTGCTGGCAGAGATAAAGATATGTCAATCTCTAGGGTTTACTAGCCTGTCAGTTGGGCCATGATGGCCTGCTCCAGGTCAGTAGGAAACCCTGTTTCCAAAAAGACAAGGTAGGGGAGATCCTCCTGAGAAAGACATCTGAGATTGACCTCTGGCCTCTGTAACCAAGGACACAGACACACACAGAGACACACACTCACATACACACAGAGAGATACACATATACACACACAGAGATATACACATACACAGAGACACACACAAACACACACATACACACACATATACAGACACATAAATATACATATACACCCACACATACACACAGAGAAACACAGACACAGGCAGGCACGCGCGCGCGCACACACACACACACACACACATGAACACAGAGTAGTCTTTATTTTTCACTTTCTCTTTACCAGCTTTCTTTCTGACTTTTCTTCTTTCTCTTCCCCCTCCTTCCTTCATTATAACTATTTTGAAAGTAATGTTTCCATGCAGATTGAAAAGAAAGTGCATATAAGATTGATGACTTGGGTGTGCCCTTCCAGCCCTTTCCTCTGTCCCAGGCAGACATGGTGGCAGAGATCTGTGAGATGGTAAATGGCACCCACCCAACCCTGAGTCAGAAAATGGATATAAAATAATAACCATCTTCTCTGATGTCTGATTTAATCAATTTTGCTCACTTTGATATGTGTCTTTCCCATAGGCTAGCTTAGTATGTTTGTTCCGAAGAAAGCTTCTCTCTCCACTGGTGTCTCCGCTGTGGCACACACTCCAATTCCAAAGTGCTGATTTGGGTTTTATTAAAGTCTCCGCAAGCCACAGCAGAAGGAAAGACATCCTTTCCTTCTAGATCTCCTGCTCTGAGACATGTGGTGGATGCATACAAGACAGTCTCTATGGGAAACTTCAAGGTCGAAGAACAGGCAATTACTCTGAAAACCAATAGGCTGCTCCCTTCCTATCTGCTCACTGAGTCTGTCTTCAGCTATCTGCCAAGAAAGAGAATGGATCTTGTCTTATCTTACCTACATCTCTGATAAGGGTACTGGTTGAGGCTGTTCCTCCTCACTGTCTGTAAGACTCATACCTTTGCTTGTTGACTTCCATGCAACCAGGCAAGGATCTGATATTTGGCTGGGTGCAACTCTAAAGATGGCTTAGACTCTCTGTCATGTGGTGTCTTTTGCACAGCATGAAGTGAGAAGAGGGAAGGGTGGATAAAGGCTTGTAAAGGGTTGCATGGAGAGAGAAAGAGAGAGAGAGAGACAGACAGAGAGAGAGAGAGAGAGAGAGAGAGAGAGAGAGAGAGAGATTGATTCTCATTTATCATGTTTGTTATGAGTGCCAAACATGAAGGTTGGGAAGGGACCAGTTCAGTGCCTGGCATATACATGCTTCTCAGGGGCTTACTCAGTGAACCTTATCAAAGCCAAGGGAGATGATGGCAGTTTCAGTCCACGGCATGACCAGTCTTCTCTGCATTATAAAGATTGAGAAATGGAAGCATACGTTATCTAGTAAGACAGGCTGAGTAGAAAGGAGCCAGGATCAAGGCTAATGAACAGGACCCACCCACACAGCAAAATTCCTTTCTCTACCAGCTCCCATGATGCTTAGCTCCCAGGCTCAACCTTTCATGATGGATAGAATAACAAGAAAATCCTTTGTCAGCATCCCAGTGAAGAATACAAGACCCCTAAAAAAAAAACCTCAGCTCAGGTTTCCAACCAATGGTTATTAAAGGCAGAGAGGTCAGCAGGCACAGTGCAAACTTTGTCTGGGTGTTGGCACACAGATACTGATGGTTCCTAATGGGATTCAGTGTATGGGGCGCCTACAGCTTGAGTCATTCTGTGATGATCTGATATTGTAAGAACCAATGAGATACCAAGGGACACCTTGCAGGTTGGGGGACTTAGTGACTGTTGGTGATCGGTGACTTTTGCAGCCAGGTGCCTTTGTTTCTGAGACATGGACTCTGCATTTTAACATTTCTAACTCTGAGTGGGTGTGTGTGCTGCCATTGACTGCTCCTGGTAGGGGGATTCATTCTTCATACCTGCTCCTGGTAGGGAGATCCTAAATTCATGGTGTGTCAATGGTCAACAAAACCTTTGAATGGAGGACAATCACTACTAACCTGACCTGTGAAACTAGCTACTATGACCAAATACTGCCAAGGCATTCAGTTTCCACAGAGGAGTGGCACTCGGGCAGGCAGCTTCCCTGTGGCCTTTACTCTCTGTTTCTTACGTTGAGGGCATTTGTCCTCATGTGATGATTCAGGACTCTTCTTAAAGCTTGGATAAGTGGCTCAAAATTCTATGGCAGGGGATGGGCCACAGTGAGACTCTGGGACAGTGTCCATCAGATGTTACCTTCATATTCTCCAATAAGAATAAATAAATCACCCAAGGAACCGGGTACAACTGATGGAACAGAGAGTAAGGGGCATAAGAAGATGGACTTTCCAGAGTGACAATGAGGCTCTGAACTTTTGCTCTCAAGGGACCACCTTTTGGGGCAATTCCATCAGAGTCAAGTCAGATATCTCAATAGCTGGCTCCCTTAGAGGCTCTTCAAAGCAACGACTCTGCTGTCCCTAGAGAAGTCTTGTTTTCTCTGTTATGGGTCTCAAGAAACAACCCAGAGAGACTCAGAGGTCCAGATAGCATGCAGCCATTTTCACAGATGATAGACCTCTCTGGTTATGTGCTGTAAAAACTCTCACAGGACACGAGGGCCTTCCTAGCTCTTCCTTTGTTAGAACTAACATTCAGAAAGGCAAAGAGGGGTTGAGATCACCCTTGTCCCTAGGTAGAACTGACATAGTGTGATAACAGACAGAAGTTAATTTTCTTTGTTTACTGGACAAGACTTTGAATCACCTAGGAGATGCACCCCTGGGCATGTCTGGAGGGCACATAAGAATGGGACCACCCTGAATACGAGCAGCAACATTCAATGTCCTGGGTTTCTAGAATGGGTAAATAAAGAGAGAGCTAGATAAGCGCCAGCATTTGTCATTCTGTGCCCCTGACTGTAGACAGAATGTGCTCAGTACTCTTTCCCTTACTTACCATGCTTTTTCCACCATGGTATACTACACCCTCAAACTGTGAACCCAAATAAATGCTTTCTTCCTACAGTTACTTCTGTGAAGCATCTTAAACACTCCCAGTGAGAAAAATCAACTAGTGCAGGCACATTTTCTGTGGACCACATATAGGGCTGGGTGCTTTTGCTATTATTAATTTTCCGTGTTCATGCATTTAATAAGTATTATTGAATGTCTCTCATGTTGCCTGGTACCACTCTAGAGTCAGCATACAGGAGTGAATGAAATAACATACCAGCTGTCATGGGGCTTACGTTCCAGTGGGAAGAACTAGACAATAACAAATCAATAACCATAAAGCCTGCCAGGAAGTGATACAAGAAGCTGTAAGCATGTGAAGAAAGTAAGCCATCCATAGGACTATGGAGCGGGGTGTCATCATGAAACCTGTATTTTAATTATAAAATCTTGTTAGTGCTATGAGCATTAACATCTATGGATTATAACAACTTGATTTCAGTAAGAGGAGGTGGCCCACACCTATAATCCCAGTTACTCTGGAGGCTGAGGTAGGAAGGTCACAAGTTCAAGGACAATCTGGGTAACTTATTGCGACCATATTTCAAAATGGAGAAAACAAAGAGAGGCTGGAGATGTATTTCAATGGTCATGGGGAATTTTGTGCTTAGCATGTTTAAGGCATTGGGTTCGATCCCTATCTATCTATCTATCTATCTATCTATCTATCTATCTATCTATCTATCTATCTAATCAATTTTGTAAAACTTCATTATAAATATGTTTTAGATTCTTACAGACTCTACAACTGGGTACACCACTGAGCTGGACATCATGGGTGGCGCAGACTTATTAAACATTCTAAATGCACATTATTTTTCAATCTACCCGTTTTTCAGGAGATAACTGAGTTCATACCAGTGAGTGCTGAATCCAGGTTTCACATCTGCTCTGTCAAACTCTGGAGCCTGTGTATAAACCTCATTGCTACTGAAGCACTGATATGGGGGAGTTATCCAATCAGATGGTTCAAATGAGGGTCAGAGTTCTTTAGTATAGGAGGAAGTTGCTGTGATGAGTGATGGTCTAAGAGGCTTGAGTCTGACTTCTCTGCTGCACCTTTCTCCCCTATACCCATTCTCAAAAATAAGGCGTCTTCAAAAGCTGAGAGTGAGGCTGTCTAGGAAAGCACTCCAGTGATATCTGGGAGGGCTTGCCCTTTGTCCCCATCAGTCTGCCCGTTGGAGGGTTCCTACTCTTCCTCAAGGCTGTTGGTAACCATAAGACCAGGATCTACTATTGTAAAGAAAATATTGTATGAGTTGCTGGTCATTCCAAAGTGGACCAATCAAATTTGTTTGAAATTTGATTGAAATAATTTGTTTTCACGACCAAGACTCACTTGTCATTCTGCCTTATCACCAACACATATGTCAATAGGCAAGACATGAGTTTATTTTGGTAGAAACAGAGCCCAGGGCCACATCAGGGTGTGGGTGCTTTTTAGAATGTGACTCACCCAGTGGCACACTTTTTCCATTCCTGATTTGATTGTGGAGACTTACTTTGAAGTTGCCAATTACCTTATTTAGGTGAAGATGGTGCCGACAAGATTACCACATCTGTTTCCAGAGAACATGGGACTAGCAGATGTTCTAGATGCATCTTGGGCTACCGGGTAGACCCATCACATAGAGGGCAGATGTCCACACAGAGTAGTCTGTGGGATGTCGACAGACTTCTTCTTCCTAACACAAAATTACCGTGGTGACCAAAATGGAACCAGACAGGGAGAGATGTTTGGTTCTCTGGGCCTCAGTTTCCCCATTATGCTTCCTTTACTTTATCTGACACCCACTTTGGGGAGTTAAAGCTTCTTCTCTCAGAGACTACCAACTGAAAGTAGCCCTAAGTGGTCTCTCACTGGAATATCTGATAGCTTTCCATTTCTTCCAACATGCTAAGAATTGTATTCAAAACAAATAGAAACATTATTGGAGGGGGAGCAGATAGAAAAATGAAGGATCATAATCCATAGAATACCCAAAGGGCATTACAGGTGAGAGACAGACAGACAGTCAGACAGACAGGCCGGCCTGTGGGAAGACCCAGATGAATAGGTATTGCTGGTTTTAGCGTTGTGTCTGACTGATGGTTGACATCAGGACACTGGATTAAAGGGAAGAAGAGTGGATTGAGGAAGGCAGGGTCTACTGACACTATCAGTATGGCAGTCAATTGAAATAAACCACTTTATTGATTCTCATACCCACCCTCTAGGGCTATGCTCCCTCTGCCCAGCACACCAGACATTTTTTTTCAAGTGTCCAATATTCACAGCCTTTGATTCCCTGGCAGCATGAAGTTACAAATTGCACTAGTCAGAAACCTGCCCTGGAATGAGACAGCATGGACCCATCAACACAACCCTGCACCTGCCAACAAGGAGGTTCCCGACACCACGTCTCCAGGTGCTGTGGAGCTTAAGGATGATTTGCTGCAGACAGCCCCTGGCACGGCATCTCTTCTTCTCGGAAGGAGTAAATTAAACATTATATTTTGTTGGATACATCCATTTCATGGCTCCTTTAAAAAAAAAAAATCATCTGTTTGACACATTCTATCACTTAACAGTACTCGTACCTATTTGCCTGAGCACCAAAGAGTGGGCCATAAAATAAGCTCAGGGCTTCAAGACACATTGGAAGAGGGCATCTCAGGTCACTAGAAACACAGTCTGTGCCAGAAGGTCCCCCCTCACCACTTTATCCTGTCCCAAGCTGCAATCTGGAATAGTGGTCTTGTGGAATCATCCCCATTGTAGATCTGCCTGCCAGATTCTCTGCAGCCCTCAGAACTGCCAGGTTTCATGAAATTCACAAAGATAGATTTAAGGCACAGAGACAAAAAAAAAAAAAAAAGGAATTCTTGTCCAGCCATTTGTTTTTGCTGTGACAGTTGGAAATTTCACTGAGGGGAAAAAAAAAGTATAGGTTTTATTCCCAAAGCGTAGTCCTTTATTTAACATGTCCCTACACTCTAGGTGTCCTGCACACTCTCACCAAGGCCCAGCATCCACGAATGCGCTAGATGTTGGTGCCTTCTTCTGGGGTCCTCTTCTAATTCTCCCATGTCCAGGATGAAGCCCAACCAATTAGAAGCCATCCACAAGAGAAAAGAAATGGCTAATTAAGATGAACTTTAAGGGGGAGGAGGACTTAATTAATTTGATCTTTATCTGAAACTCTTTCTGACTGAAATAAACTTTAAAAGTGCTACGGATCAATGCCTCCAACTATTTGTGATAGTTGTACACACACACACACACACACACACACACACACACACACACACACACA
>JANHMN010000018.1:39298985-39334529 GCA_030674055.1 Rhabdomys pumilio
ACACACACACACACACACACACACACACACACACACACACACACACAACCAATGTCTTATAATGCACACAGCTGGAAACTGGATGCTAACAAGTGTAGTTCATTATCGCTCGTCTTCAGCCCTCTTCACTAACTACCACAGTGACTAGCTTAAAGAGGAACCATGTGTGCTCAGGTTGGTTGGGATGGAGTCTCTGGCAAGGCCTGGAACTTGATAATAGATGGCATCTCTAGAGTATTTGGGAGGGCCCTGTGTTACTTCTTTTATGTGTGGGTTAGCTCATTCAGTCTATATAACAGTTTCACACAGAAAATGCAGGCCTCACTCCCTTTCTGAAAAATGAGCAGGGGGTCATAAACCCAGTGGGATCACAGCTGTGGTGGTTTGAGTACACTTGGCTCTTGGGAAGTGGCACTATTAGGAGGTGTGGCCTTGCTGGAGGAAGTGTGTTTCTGTGGGGGTGGGCTTTGAGATCTCAGTGCTTAAACTCCATACAGAGTGCAAGGGACCCTCCCTCTGGCTGCCTGCAGAAGACAGTCTCCTGCTGGCTGCCTTCGGATCAAGATGCACAACTCTCAGCTCTTCCAGCACCATGTCTGCCTGGATGCTGCCATGTTTCCTGCCATGATGATAATGGACTGAACCTCTGAAACTGTAAGCCAGCCCCCATGAAATGGTGTCCCTTATAAGACTTGCCTTGGTCATGGTGTCTTTTTATCCCCACTAAGACGACATTCCAGCCAGAAAAGCGCGGACGCCAGTGCCCAGCTTGCATCTAGTCTTTGACTCTTGTACTCTCCTTTCTGTTGTAGCTGTCACTGTGTTCCTACTGTTTGTTTTCCACCAGGTAGGTGTGTAAGGGCAGCTGCTCTGTGTCAGGCATTGGATTTAGCAGCAGATGCCTGTAGCCATGATAACATTTTAAACCTGACTACTAGAATTCTTTACAAAGGACATTCCAGGGCATAGTCTCCGGCACCCAACGGTGGCTGGAAGCAACTTAGTGAGAGCACAGAGACACAGCCAGGCATAGCATACACAAATATAAGACACCAAGATAAGTCTGGATTTCAGAAAGATGTACATTATTTCTAGATGTCTAATGCAAATAGCCAACTGTATATTTTGTCCAGAGGAAGTGAGAGGCAGGGCTGAGAGAACCTGTGGCTGGTGGGAGAGGTATGATTGTGATACTACATGGGAAAGAGTGATGTTCTAAGTAGGAGGAGAGGGCTCATCTGAGTCTGCAGGGATAGCTTTTCAACAGAGGATAGGGCACAGGGAAGACACCCAGGCAGGACCCATGGAGAACCGCTCAGCAATTCAAGTGCATTCAAGAAAGAGAAACAGCCAAGAACAAGGTCGAGGGTGAATGCCGCCTTGGATGTCATATTAGGGGCAGAGTCTTTGTCTTTTTGCCCAACAATGCCTCATAGTGTCTTCAAGAAGAGTGTTGGCATTCAGTGGGCTCCTGACGACTTTGTAGATTCCCCAGGGGACATGGTGGCCAGCGAATGAGTGACTCTGTGCCAAGCTTAACTTAAAGAGGAAATTCTCCTTTCCAGGATCTTGCTGAGATCTGAGAAACAGACAGATCACTGCAGACAAAGGCATCAGGGATGGGAGACCTGGGCATTCTACGTAGACGACAAAAAGAAGGAAAGCAAAATACATTAGCCTTCTCTTTAGAGCCAGACATGTGTTGAGTGCCAGGGAGAGTAAAGGAGCTGTTACAGACCTTCCTATTGATGGGGGAGACACCAAAGGATGGTGCTAGCACAGATCAAATTGCTTGATGCTGAGTTAGTACAGTGAGTACCAGCTACTACTAAACAGGTAGTATTTTGGGGTATTGATTAACCAGGTATGAAGTCATAGCTGGGGGTAACGCAAACTGAAAAGGTGAGGTCAATGAGATTAAGGGTGGAAAATGTGTTTCTTCTGCCAGGTTATAGGTCACTGTGGAGCCTAAGGAGACCTGATTTCTCTTAAGTGAGGATTAGGGTTTGATGATTCAACCAAGTCAAAAGTTGGAAGGAGGGATGGTGACACTGGGGACTATTAAGAGAACTTGGTATATAAGGTGGGTCTGATTGGCGATGAGAACCTGTGAACTTTGATGCATTACTTCTCATTTTAAAAGACACCTCTGTGATCTTTCCTCTACTAAAAAACTATGTCCTTGATGGGAACTTTTTGTTTGTTTCTTTGTTTGAAAGAAGGTCCTGATATCTACCCAGGCTGGTCTGGACCTTACCATCTTGACAAGGTTAGACTCTTCATCCTCCTGTCTCAGCATTCCAGGTGCTGGAATTATTTATATATATGTCTCACCACAGCAATTTTTAAGAAGAATCAAAAACAATGAAAAAAGAGATAGAAATGAACTCATGGATAAAAATATGCATACAATTGAAAAGAGGGAGCCAAGGAATGGCCTCCTTTAGGATGGGAACAGGCAACAGGGCAGGGGACATCTGCTAAGAGCAGATAGTCAGCTCTGAGTTGAGGTGAGGACTCTTGGGAGGTGATCCAGTGCTCTGCACCATGCCCCAGAGACTGTTCCTCCTTATACAGAGTATCAAGAACAAGCCCCATCCCTAGAGCTGCTTCCCAGCAAGATGGAGGGAGTCATGAAGGGAACTTCTGGCTCCGACTCTGGAGATGAACCTTAAGTGAAGCAGAGGTAGCATGATCTCCAGAGAAGGCGAGTGTGAACTTTGAGCCACTCAATCCTTCCCTTTATTTCCTTTATTCTCCACAGAGGGCTCAGAGGGCAGTGTGGAGTCACAGTGGCGGAGTACTCACTCAATTCCCGTAGCACAGGCAGAGTTATTGTAGATGTATCTGTCTCGGATGTAACCTCGGTTGACCTCCGGTACTGACAGCAGAGCCCAAGCACACAAATTTTACATTTAGGTGATGTTAGCCAACTTATTTCCAACCCATTATGACTTAGTTTCTTCATCTGAAACATGTGAGCAGTAGTAGATAAACTGTTGCCTGCTGTCATCTGGGCTTGATGGAGATTTTAGTACTCACTGTATCATCATCAGCATCATCATCAGCATCAGCATCATCATAGTCATCAGCATCAGCAGCAGCATCATAATGGCCATATGAGAAGTCATTGTTGCCCATGCATGTAAGAGATAGAGGTTCAGGATAGCTAAGAGATTGGATTTGAAACACCCAGGTAATAAACAGCAGAGTCAGGATGAGAAGCCTGTGTAGATTGCCAATCATGTCTGGAGATGTGTACAGACAGGCAGATGGCCACCGATGGAAAGGTGATCCAAAGCAGATCTGAAGCAAAGCCATCTCAGTGCCTGTGACTGCTGTAGCAAATGAACAGACGCTTGGTTGATTAAGTCACCAGCAAGGTTTCTCATAGTTCTGGAGAGCAGATGTCTTTGGTTAAGGCGGAGGGGGCGGGGCATACTCCCGGTGGAGGCTCTAGGAGAGAATCCGCCTTGCCTCCTCCAGCTTCCTGTAGTTGACCGTCTCTCCAGTCTCTTCTTCCATCCGCATTCCTTCTCTGTGGGTTCTTTCCTTAACTTCTCTTACCGGTTAGTACTTTTTATCACTGGATGTCAGGTCCATCCTAATTGTGGTGTTTGAGTGAGAAATGTTCCCTGTATTTGAACTTGTTTCTCATCTGATGTCACTGTTGGCAGTGGTGGGGGTGCGGGTGCGGGTGCGGATGCGGGTGCGGGTGTGGGTGTGGGTAGGTATAAGCAGTGAAATCTGTTGGAGGAGATATGTCACTCAGTACAGGCTTTGTGTTAAAAGCCTCATGCTTCCTTTGGTTTGCTCCCTCTGCTTCTGGTTCTGTTTAAGAATGTGAGTTTTTAGCTTCTTTCTGCCATGGCTACCACTCACTACCATGCCTCTCTGCCCATTATGAACTTTCCCTCTGAAACCATAAACCTAAATAATGTCCTCCTTTCAGAAGGAATCTTGGTCATAGTGTCTTATCACAACAATGGAAAAGTAACCAGTGTACTAACCTATGGTGACCTCATCGTAAGATCTTCAATGTAATTGTGTCTACAGAGGCTTCTCCTAATAAGGGGTGCTTCTCCTGCACCCCAAGGCTCTGAGCATATCACGTGGAAGTGACACTCTTTAGCCAGTTATAGAGATCCAAGGATCCAAGGCAGCTGGAGTGAGCCCAAAAGAAACCTGACTCGGGAAGCCTCCCACAATCACCTCTGAATAACACCACTGCACAATCTGCCTTTCTCTTTCCAGCACAGTGGACCCACCACTAAAGCAAGGCCTTTAGATGCTATGCCATGGAACCCTAGCATAGCCGTGGCCCTGAGTTCAAATCATATTCGTGGCTTTTCGGGGGAGGATTAGGAAGCTCAGAGAGAAAAAACTGACTTAGAACCCCACTGCTAGTAATGAGGATGACCAGGGTTCAAATATAGACAGACCATCTCTAAAGGCTCCAGTTGAGTTAAGGTATGTGTGCTCACAAGAACACATACACAGTCATGCACACACACAGACACACACACACATGCTTTCACACATACATATGCTCACATACATGCACATACACAGAGATATCCACATGTGATCTCTTTCTCATATGCACACACAGACACATACACATGCTTACACATGCACAAACACATGCTCCCCTGCTCACACACATGCTCACACACAGTCACACAGACACTCACATACTCTCTCTCTCTCTCTCTCTCTCTCTCTCTCTCTCTCTCTCTCTCTTCTTTCCTGAGTTCCAGTAAGAACAAAGCAAGCTATCAATGTACCCTGGAGGCTGACATGCAAAGTTAAAAGATGATAACACTGGGCTCTGTGCTTACCTTGGTGCTGCTCATCAAAAGTAAATCTATACATAAAATAAAATAAAATAAAATGAAATAAAATAAAATGAAAAGAGGTTAAACGGAGGTGAAATCCCGAGATGTAAAGTTAGGCATGAGGAAGGGCAATCAGGTGTTCATGACTTTTCGGGGTTCTTACATCTCAACACTTATGGGACAGTGACACCATGCCAATTGAGCACAAGTCAACAGAGGGAACCCTGGTGAGAAATAACAAGATAACAGTTCTGGCATGTCACCACCTGTATGGCTTTTGGTGACTACCTTATCAAGTTCACTCTCATTTTGTACATAAAGTCGGGAAAATTACATCATTTTCTGCTTTTTTAAGACTGAAGACTTCATTGGCGACATGGTGGACATTTGCATCCTGTTGTGGCAATGGCCTCTATGTCAAGCTCACGGGACTGTAGTGACCGTTGATTGAGATAGGACATGGATACCCAGCTCTCATGTTATCTGGAAGATTTGGTACTTAACATGTTTGACAAAAGGTCCTTCACCCAGTTCACTGTTCAAAACATTTAATCAATAAATTGTGGTGGTTTTCCCAACCTCTACATTGCCAGTCCATGTACTTCAGTGGTAACTGGAGCATTAGCCCAGTTTATACACGGTCCTGGATTCTATCCTTGGCATGGAAGAAAGGGAGCGAGCGATGACGGATGGGTCTAGTAGGCAGACAGAAAGAAGGAAGGAAAAGGAAAGAAAGATAAATTCCCATTCCAAATTGTGGCGTTTAAAAATGCATGTTATTACCACCAGGCTGGGTATGTAGCTCAGTGTAGAACACTCGACTAGTATATATGAAGCCCAGAGTTTGATCCCCAGTACTGAAAAAAATAAATAAATGAACAAAAATCTGCACGCTAACTCATCTCTAATTTAGCACAGTATCTATATTTAATCAATTCCTGTTGGATAGAGCAACACGTTATAACTCTCAAGAGAAGGGATCACGATGCGAGATTTTCTGCACCCTACGTTAATTTTGGAGACCCCGAACTAGGGCAAGGAAAACAGGCATTTTCTACAAGCAGGCACACAGTAAATATTTGAAGCTTCCTAGCCCACAGGAAGGAGTCTTGTGGGGGTTGTTGAAGCCTGCAGTTTTAGCAGGGTGGGGATGGGTGGGGTTGGGGGCTGAGGGGGAGTAGCCATAGAGAATATGTAAATGAAGGGGCGTGGTCATACTCCAATAAGACTTTTACTTCCTGGAAGATATGGAGGCTGGATTTGGTTTGAAAGACTAGGTTGCTTACTCTCTTAATCGGTAGACTAGGGAAGTTTTCAGACATCACTAGTAATTCTTGAGGCATCTAGGGAAGCAGGGTAGAGTCTGGGAGAGTCTGAACAGGAAATGAGCAGATTTTCAAACGAGAGAAAACAGATGAAGGAGTCCAGGAGGAATAAGTTTGAATTTGGGTCCTGAGGCTCTGAATACCTTGCCCAAGGCAATTGCCACTGTAAGTGGCAGCCAGGGGCTGTGAACCCGGGCCCTCTGGCCTCTGAGGGTGCCTTTTGAACAGCTCCATTTGCTGGCCCTGTCACAGAAACGGAGTTGGCTGGAAACTGGCAAATCTCTGTGGGTGTTCAGCAGAGGCCTACTGGAGTTTTAAATTTTAAAAGGCTTTTAAAAGCCCAGTTTCTGAAGAATGGCTCAGGGCTGGAATGCTGGGGGAGGGGAAAGCAGGGGAAGCATTTTGGGGAGAAAGGTGTAGATTGAGTTCCTGAGCTTGGGGGCCCATCCTTGGATTCTTGTAAACTTCCCATTTTTTTTTTCCAGAAAGTTCTCTCGTGATGTACCTTTGTTTTCTTGAGCATGTAATAGTGTAGAGTATGTTTTCCGTTCTTAAGGCTCTTTACTGTCTTCTGTAGTCCTTTTCTCTCCGAGGCTTCTCTCAGAGGCAAAAGGCTAGGGAATGGATCATAACCACTGTTAGATGTCTGGTGTTAGACATCTGAGCACAGCTTAGAACAGACCACTCCAGACCAAATGGTTTGGGGGCTGGGGATTATTCAGGAGATAGGGCAAAGGTGGGGGGAAGAAGATGGAAGAAGAGAGGAAGAAGAGAGAGGAAGAAGAGAAGTGGAGACCCACCATGACCACATGGAGAGAGGAGGAAGGGAAGGGGAGGAGGGGTGAGGGGACAGAGAGGAGCTAGAGGCAAGAGATCAAGAGATTAAGAGATTGAAAGAGGGAGAGGAGGGGGCAAGCAGCCCCTTTTATAGTGGGTCAGGCCTACCTGGCTACTGCCAGGTAACTGTGGGGAGGAGCATACCTGGCTATTGCCAGGTAACTGTGGAGGTGGAGTTTAGACAGAATACAAACAACCATGACTTACGTCTCAAATTCATCATGAATTATCTGAGTCTGAATTATCATTTGATGAAAGAGGGAGCCTTGAGTAGTCAATATGACACTGTCACAATTGAGTCTGTTCTACCTAGGTCCGCCTACAAGGAAGACATGGCGTTGTCTTAACCCTGATGAGAAATTTCCCTCTTTCGAAATGACATGAATTGTTAATCAGAGTAGCATCCCTTCCTTGAATGGGTTTCAAGGATGGATCAGTCAGTCAATAAAGGGCTTGCCTTAACAGCGTGAGGACCCAAGTTCAGCCCATAGTTTCCACATTAAATAGCAGCACGGGGTGCACTCTTCTTGTCATCCCACACGGCTGGGGAAGCAGAGACAGGCAGATAGATGCCTAGGGCTCACTCAAAGGTCAGTCTAGTCTACTTGATGACTTTTAGACCAGTGAGAGACTCTGTTTAAAAACAATCAGGCCTGGAGACAATCTCAGAGTGTTGATCTTTGGTCTGCATATTCACATGTGCACGTGTGTTCCCAGGCAAACATACAAAGAATAATGTCCGTCGTAAAGCCTTGCATGGTTGCAGGTCTTGCCTACTTCGTCTCTCTGAATTGCCACAAGAAGCCCGTTAGGGAGAATACCCTCTGAATCCCGTTTTAGGTTGGAGAAACTTAAAGCCCTCCCAGAAACTCAAAATTCCGAAGCTTTTGCAGTACTATTAGCTCCTATGCAAAAATCCTTTGCAGGGTCTTGCTCCCTCCAATGCCCTGCTAGATCACCATAAAATCTTCTTAAGTACCCACCAGATTGGGCAAGCCTTCATGTGGCTGTTTTTCTAAGATAGGAGAATCCGAGCACACTTCTGAGCTCCCTGGAGCTTCAGTTTGCTCCTTTGTGCCCTGTAGATGCTGGCTCCCAGCTCTCTGAATTAAAACAAGCAAGCAAACTGGAAAAGAAGGTTGTGTTTCCCATAGCAGCATGTTAGCAATGTAACATAGGAGCCTGGCATTTAGTAGGTGCCTAATACATGTATTACGTATATGGTCTTACAGAGTCTTTCACTTTTTTTTTTTTCTGATTTTTCAGGACTCACCTGCTAGGCTAAGATCATTGTCATAGTGTACAATCTCCATTTAAAAAAAATCATCTTTTGGTTTTAGGATAATGTTGAGACAAAGGAAATAAAATTTGAGGCAGGGTGGTGAAAATTCAGTCTTAGGAGACTATTTAGTTGAGCTAGAGAAGAATATGGAGGCTGGGACAAGATAGAAATCTCAGCATACAGGTCTGTATGGTAACTATAACACCTCTCTCTCTCTCTCTCTCTCTCTTTCTCTCTCTCTCTCTCCCTCTCTCCTCTTTCTTTTTGATCTGCCGCCAGTCTCTTAATGAAATAGGGCAAGCTAATTCTCTTCAGAGGCTAAAATCCCTCGAGCCGGCACTTGTACGAAGACAGAGTGGATTGAGGCTGGGCTGGGAAGTTGTCACTATGACCCCGGGAGTCTTTCATTTGGTTAATCTAACTCCATTACATTTTGGAAGTGAACCCAGGTAGAAGGAGGGTTTGGGAAGGAATAGTCTCCAACCAGTTTGTAATTAAAATGGAACCCTTTGAAGGATCACTTCTCTTTCAGATGTTCCACACACCCCTTTATCTGATTGAATGCCAGGATATGGCTACCTTAAGCCCTGGCTAATTCTCTGTCAAGATTTTTAGCTTTCAGTCCCAGCTTGCCTATGTGATTTGTGTTTAGTGCTAGGGATGAATGGAGGGGGGATGCAGAATCAGGAGCAGCCAAGCATCCTCCGTGGTCCTCCATGGACCTCCGTGGTCCTCTGTGGTCCTCCATGGTGGTATCTGTCCTTAGGACTTCCTAACAATGACAGCTCTGAACAGGAGTCTGTTTCACAGCTAGCCCCACCCCTCTCCCTTTTGGTATTAATTTTCAAGCTCATGTTCCGAAACTAAACATTGGTCTCCATCTCTTTATGCTCCCTGACTGTGAAGGCTTTGCAACCAGATGCTTCTGCAACCGTGATGAACTGTCCTATCAAACTACAAGCCAAAGCTATTTTGTCCTTCTCTCCCTCCCTTCATCCCTCCCTCACTCCCTTACTTTTTTAAGTTGCTTATGTCCAGCATTTTATCACAGGAACAAGAAAATCAACTAATACAATTAAAAAATCATCACACTTAAGGTTCACTTTTCAAAATAGTGTATTACAATTTCAAAGTACAGAAAAGCAACAAAAAAACAAGAGATCCTTCATCCCTCCATGGGATGGAAGTAGCTCGTGTCCCAGGGTGTCTTCTCGATGCCCGAACAGTTGCCTAACCCCTTCACCTTTGCTATGATATATATGCAAGATTTTGATGTGTTTGTAGTTAATATCTCATGTAGCCCAGGTTAGCCCAAACTTCTGATACTCCTGCCTTCATCTCCTAAGTGCTGGAATTATAGACATGTCCCACCACAGCCAGTCTTGGATGGTGATAGGCATCAAACCCAGGGCTTGTCCATGCCAGCCAGGCACTCTGCCAACAAAGCTGCATCCCCAGCCCATATTATAAACGACTTTCTTTTGTAAAATGAAAGTAAAAGCAACTTCAGAGAACTGGGCTATCTTTTATAGACATGTAATATTTAATCCAAGCAAAACAGGCCTGCTTTCTATTTAAATACAGTCTCGAAACAAACCCCAAATTGCTCTCTCCCAATTTATCATTCTTAATCGGTTCCCATGGGAAGACATTGGTTGTATAGTCAATATCCATGCTGCACACAGAAGAGAGACATACATTAAACACTCTGCCAAATGAAAACAAGTACAAAATTATAGGTTAGGTCCTGACCAATAAGCTTGCTTGCGTGTTTCATGTTACTAGTAAGCCAAGGTATCTCAATTAAAACACAGTTTTGACCTATTGAGCTGGCAAACCTGTTTGGTCCTTGATTGATCTGATACTGATAAAAGAACAAGGCATGAGGGTTCTTACCCTGCTGTTCTTCCTCGGGAGGTCAAAGGTTATCTGTATACACAGCAAACCAATCCAATTTTATGGTTCACCCTTCTTTGTGTTCTGATCATTCCAGACATAATTTGATGCTATCGTGCATTCAGTAGTTGGAGGAGAAAATAACGTAAGCTGTGAATTTGTTAAGAAACTACAATCCCAAGGCTTCTCACAGACAGAGACAGACCGAGACCCACTGTCCAATGCCGGGCAAGGGTCCTAGAAATTTTGTATGTGTGACTTTCTTAGCAATCAGTTTGAAAGCTCCAGGTCCATGGGTACTGAATCCATCTTTGAGCAGAGGTGGAAGGAAGGTGAGACACGTGTGGGTATGTATGCCCTCCACCACAATTAGGGCAAGTACCTTAAAGTTAATACCATGGGGCTTGGAGAAAGCCAAAGAGGAAACTCCCAGGGCATGCAAAGTGTGGGTGCATGCATGCATGCCTCTGTGTGTGTATGTGTGTGTGTGTGTGTGTGTGTGTGTGTGTGTGTGTGTGTGTGGTGCTGGCGAGAAAAGACAGAGACAAAAGCTGGATAGCTTGGGATAAGTGTGTTATCTAATGGGAAACACTTCTGAAATAACTCATTTCCCTTAACAACTAGGAGCCAGGTACAGGGTTTACATACTTGAGACATGAACAAGGTAATGATCTCCGGTCTCTGTGAACAGACACTGTCCTCCCTGGGGTCGAACAGGGCTGGAAGCTTGCAGAGATATGGGAGCTGGCTCATGTCAGCCATCAAGGAAGCAGTTGGTAAGAGTTAATCTCTGCCAGGCCTGAGCTACTTCAAAGCTCCCCTTCCGCCTTCACCTTTCTTATCTTGCAAAATATCATAAACACTGGATATGACAGCCAAGCCCCTGAGTGACAGGCAACAAACCGTGGAAACCCGTGGAATAAGAATGTGCTCGTCTCTGAGCAGGCATGGAAACGGCTTCAGATACTTCAGGACCAGAGCGGCCAGCTGAGAGAATGAAGCGCCTCCCTGTCCCATGTATTCAATACTCAGCAAATTGATCTGTAATAAGATCAAGTCCCTCAACAAATAAAGAGCTAATGCCGACCTAATCCCACACGGAAGATGAAAACGACGTTTCTTAGTCTTTTGCCCTGGCCTGAAAAGCCAGACGTTGGAGTGTGTGTGGCTGCCACTCAGATGCACCCGAGGGAAGAGAGAGAGGTGTCAGCCTCTGACTGCAGAGAACAAGAACTATTAGGTGAGTCTCCATGGAGCTTGATAGGGCGCTATGAAGTAGAAGTAGTTTTCTTCCCTCCCCTCCCATCCATTCCCTTACTTGTCCTCCCCTCCCCTCTCTACCTCCTCCCCTCACTCTTCTGTCTTCTCCTCTCTCCTCTCCTCCTTCCCTTCCCCTCTCCTCTGTCCCTCCCCCTCTTCTCCTTCTCTTCTCTTTCTTCTCTTCTCTCTCTTCTCTTCTCTTCTCTTCTCTTCTCTTCTCTTCTCTTCTCTTCTCTTCTCTTCTCTTCTCTTCTCTCCTCTCCTCTCCTCTCCTCTCCTCTCCTCTCCTCTCCTCTCCTCTCCTCTCCTCTCCTCTCCTCTCTTTTCTTCTCCTCTCCTCCCTTCCTCTCCTCTTCAGCATAGCTCAGGCTAGCCTCGAACTCACTATGTAGCTCATGCTGGGTCCAAACTCCTCACCCTTCTATCTCAGCTTCCCAATGCTGCAGTCACAGGGATGAGCCATCACACTTAGTTGAAAACGAATACTTTCTCTAACCCATCCTGTTTCCTGGCTCTTTTCTCCCTCTGCAACTCTTTCTTGATGTTTTCAACTTGACTTGCCCGTCTGTGAAATGGGGACAACACAGAACAGAACCTTTCCTAAAGATGTGAGGCTCTCCTTGCCTGAACCACTGTTAAATCCAGCTCACTCATGGTAGGCTCCGTGGTCATATACCTGTTTCCTCTCATGTCATTGTGCTTCAGGTGAAGTCAGAAGTTTCCTTTATAGATCTAACCCATGTGGCTCCCATCCTTAGCTAAAATCCAGACCAACATGGCCTCAGCTCCCCACGGCTTTTCCCAGTTCTTACTATTCTCCTCTTTCCTTTTTTCTCCCATCTCCCACCCACTCAGTCCCTGTCTTTTCTTCTTGGAAATCTCTGCCCACATGCCCACCTTCTTCCTCTCATTCACCTCCGATTACACACATGTCCTCCCAGAAGAGATTCCCTCACTGTAACATTCCAGTCTCCAGACGCCATCATCCACTCTGTCTGGTTTGTCTTAAACTAATGCCACTGGTGGGCACACACGCATGTGCTAATTCCTCTATTGTCCACCACTAGAATAGCTCACAAGAACAGTTTTGCCTCACCCAAGGATGTGGCTCAAGTGTCTACAGGAACTCCCAGCACAGGCTGGGTACTTGATTAATAGCTGAAGAGGGAAGTATAAATAGACAATAAAATGATAACCAAAGTGCCCTTGCTCCAATTCTTAGTGTGTGTAAAACACTTCTTTAGCACAGAACCGATGACTTATTTATCCATTTTTGCATTTGATCTTATTTAACCATCAGCAAGGCCTCCTTAGGCAGAAAAGAAGGACAATCATAATATCAACAACAGAAGTTAGTATCTATCGAGTATATATTCCAGGCTACATGGTGTATTTTGCAGCAGTTTCATCAATACTTAATGTAACAAAGTTAGCCCCATTTTACAGATGGGTACACTGAGGTATAATTTGGAGAGCTAAGCCAGGAAAGCAGTAATTGGTAGCTAGGCTTGTCACCAAGGCTAGCCAGATTCTTCATTACACATTACAATCTGGAGAGAAAAATCTCTGGCTCACTTGTCTCATGGGGGCAGTTCTAGCTGGGATTCACAGTGAGGTATTGTGGACCCCAATTCCTATAATGGTTGAGTTGGGACTTAGTGGTAGAATATTTGTCTGGCATGCACAAGGCCCTGGATCCACACAATCCTATTCTGGGTTTTGTACTTTGTAGTCCCCCGCTTACCCCTACACTCCAACCTCTGGAGATGGAGTGATGGATAGCAAGTACCCTAAACACCAGCTCTCACACTGTGAGGTGGTGAGGGTGTAATTGCCTGAGGTGAGTCTACACAAGGGGGAGCTTCAGCCATCACTGCATCTCAGCAGTACATGAGGGGTAGCAAGGATCTGGTCTGTATTTATCTCTGGCTTCTTGGGCCAAAAGAACATGGTTATATCACTCAAATGTCAATGTCATAGTTCCTTTTGATTAGCTATGGTTTTCATCATTGATCTGACCTCTGCATCAAGGATTGGTCCATCGGAACATTTAGATATGGACTTGCTTCTAACATGGCACCCATAGTCTCAGTGTCTGGGAGACCAAGGGAGGTTACTGGGACAGGGAGTAAGCCTGTGAAATACCAAAGGGGTCAGCCAAAGGGTCCAGAAGACCCTGTTATCAAAACCGGGGTGAGCAAAGTTAACGGATGAGATTGGCCATGACCCAAGAGAAGCAGCTATGACAACTTAAACCCCAGGTTTCCACATGAGGGAGAAATGCTAAATGTTTCATTGCAACCTGAAGTCCAGGTTCAGAGTTTCACAGAAGCAAAAATCTGTATGCGCAAAGACCAGAAGGAAGAGGAATTGATGTAAAGGTGGGACCCAAAGCCACTAGGATCCATTGATATCACCAATACCCAGGCACGTGTCTGATAGTCCTTGCTGGGGTATGTTTTCCCACCAGAGACCATGGCACATAATAAACACAAGGTACTTCTCTTATCTAGAATTGTATTGTTCGTTGTTACAGTTACCTACAGTTAACTATGACTTGAAAATATTAAATGGAAAATGCCAGATGAAAATATTCACAAGTTTTAACCATTTAACAGCATGGCACACCATTCTAAGTAGGATGGTGACAGTGCTGGCCATCTGGTTCCATCCTGTCCTTTATACAGTGTTTCTACTCTGTATACACTAGCCTCCTGTTAGTTATGGAATCTTCATGGTGATTTTCAGAGTGACTCTCATGGAATCTTAGAGTTTGCTATGTTAGGTAGTCTTTATTTAATAATATCCTAAGCACAAGAGAAATGACAATTTAGATACATCTACCAGGAAGCAGTAAGATGATTCCGTTATGTGAAAAGATAAAAGTTCTTACCCTTCATTGATGTTTTCAAGGTCTATAGGAAGAAGAAAACAGAATATAGAGTTGAGACCCATCTACAGTTCTGGGCACTAGGAATCAAACAGTGTATCCTTTATCAATAAGGAGAAACCTCTCTATACCCAATCATAGGTAATCAACATTTTAACCTACTACCACCAAAAAAAAAAAAAAAAAAAATCGAACATTGGTTCCTCAAAAGAAACATATAAAGTTCATAGCAGTTTTATTGAAAGATCTGAGAACCCAAATGCCTACTGGTAGATGGATAAGGAAATATGCAGTAAACAATTCTGAAATGACAGAGAAGTGGGCCTCGATAAGTCGCCGTGCACATGTCTGCAGGCATAATAGCACAAATGGAAGCCTGGCTTGTACCAGAAGTGTGTTATGTGCAGCTGAAACACTGGGAACTCAGGAACAGAGAGAGATCGACATACCCAAGGCCACTGAGCCTGACAACCAGGGACTTGATTGTGGGATCTTCTTCTAAGAATGGGTGGGCTTTGCTGGCATCTGGCAACCCTATCCACTGAACATGTCTCTCATGGGTTTTATTTTCCCTTTTACTCAGAGGTGGCAAGAAGCAGAATGAGCAAAGGCCCTGAAGAACCTAGTTTGCAGGAAAGTCAGGGCCAAGTAGGATCACCGCACTGAGCATGCTCAGAAATCTAGCCCACTCAGAGACCAGAGATCCATGATTGAGCGTCCAGGGATGTGGGATAAGCCATCTTCAATGCAAAAGTACCACAGGATACTGGAGACAAAGCTATAGCCATTCTCCATCCACTACTTCCAGAGGCAGCAAAGACTGTAGTTCAGCTCTACCGTCTGAGTCTGTAGCCTCCAGGCATTGCATCTCCAATGAGAACCATTGGCCACACCTTCTGTTACCCAGCATTGACTTCTCTGTGCATGTCTCCTCTGAAGGTCACAATCTACCTACCATTTAACTACCCGTTCAATATTTATTTCAGAAGACACGGTCCAGAAAAGTGAGAGAACAGGCTCCAAGTCACACAGCATGTGCAAAGGAAAGCAAAGAAAACCAACCAGCAAGCTTTTCACACTGTACTCCGGGGAATTTCTCCACTTTTACACTGGCCCAGGGGTTGTGTGTTTTGCCTTTTCTTTTCTCTGTAATTTGCTGTGGATTTTTCTCTTCTTTTCAAGTTTGGAGATGAGGAACTGCCTGCTGGAGCTACAAATTAATGAACGCAGACATAATCTTGGGTTAGATTTATTTACATCTTCCATAAATCATATTTATTGAGTGCCTGGGGTGTACAAGGCGTTGTGAGAGGTCCTGCACATTAAAGCAAAGCAAAAAAAATAAACATTTTTAGACACTTGGTGTATACTGGAGACTACTTAAATATCCAAAGGCATCAAATAAATCATCAGACTGTTTAGAAATGGGCTCTGGCACGCTCCCCACAAGCTTCCACATAAACCCTGCAGTTGAGCAATGAGTACTGGTGCCTGGTCTCCAAAGGCCCCGGGGTATTTGTTAACACGAGGGAGTAGGTCAGAGGTCCCTGGAGTTAGAATTTGGGGAGATCTTCTGTAGTCTTCCTACTCAGACTACAATATTCAGTCCTCTGTGTTTTATGACATGCAGCCATGATACACAGTGAATAATGACCCCATCCAGAAGCTAACCTTTTCCTTCCCTTCTTCCTTCCTTCCTTCCTTCCTTCCTTCCTTCCTTCCTTCCTCCCTTCCTTCCTTTCTCTCTCTCTTTCTTTCCTTTCTTTCTTCCTTTATTCTTTCTTTCCTTCCCTTCTTAATTTCTCATGTTCTCTCTCTTCCTTCTTTCTTTTTCCTTCCCCACTTCTTAAATTCTCATGTTCTTTCTCTCTTTTTTCTTCTTTCTTTCTTTCTTTCTTTCTTTCTTTCTTTCTTTCTTTCTTTCTCCTTTCTCACCTTCTTCATCTCAATCTCTCTTTGTCTCTCTCTCTCTGACACACACACACACACACACACACACACATCTCTCTGCCTTTATTTTTGTGAATGTATTGAGAATGCATGTGTGAGTGTGTGTATGTGCACATCTGTACATGTGTGGGTGCTCATCACACGTGTATTTACATGTAGAAGCCACAGGACAACCTTGGTATCAGTATCAGTCCTCAGACCTCACCAACCTGTCATTTGTTTGGTTGGTTAGAGACAAGTCTCCAGTGGACCTGGAGCTCATGAAAGCACAGATAGCCCACAGTCCAAGTTTCACTGGAGTGGAAATGTGGCTTTTCTTCTGTTTTTAAATTTCCAGTGGATGGGAGAGCACTTACTCCAGTTGTGTATGGCCTTACTTTGCAGCTGGGTTAATGTCTCTCCTGCACTTACAACTGAATGTAGGCAGCCTGTGTCAGGCTCCGTGCTAGGGACAAAGGAGGAGAAAATACAAAGGCCATGCCTTGTTCTCAGGAATCCCACAGTCTAGATGAGAAAACACACAAGTGCTTATAAGCTGGCTTTTAGTATGGTTGCACTGGGCAGGTATGGGTAGGGGTGAAGTTCTACAGAGGCCAGGTGGGATACAGGGGCAGCCAGCATGGGTATAGTGTCATTTTTAACCAGATCATAGCAGGTACACACAGCTCTGTTTTCTCATAGAGAACAGAACAGCACATTGGGCATATACCTTTATTATTGCTCTCTGCGTTATTGCCTTGAAACTCACTGAACCCTAGTCAGCTAGGCTGGATAACAAGCTCTCAGGAGCCACCTGTCTCCATCCCCCAAATTCTGAGGTTACAGGCATACAATACACCTACGGCTGGTATTTTACACGAGTGATGGGGATTTGAACTTAGATCCCCATGCTTGCAGAGTAAGAACTCTTACCCACTGAGCCACCTCTCTCCAGGGCCAGAGATAACAGCTACTTTTGATACCTGATAGATATGACAGGGAGACACCAAGGGCTGTCGTATCAAGTAGTGACAAGATCCCATGTGCCTTTTAGGAACACCTCTTTACTATTAACTTCCTTTCGGGGTGCTCTTTATTTTTGAGAGCAAAACTGAGCGCTTGAGCAATGATCAGGCAAACCTTGTCTCTGTTACAGATTGCTCAGTAGGGATGATTTTCAAGCCCAGTGGACAGAACAGTCATGTGGAAAACATACAAAGTTACAGAAGGCAAAATGTCCTTTCCTGACCGGGGAAACACAATAAAGATTGAGGTAATGGATGAGGACAGGAGGGAGAAGACAGTGGGTTTTATATTATATGTGTACAAGCTTTGACCTTGCTCTTTGTCAAGGGTAGAAGTCCATGAAAGTGCACTTATTCATCCAAGGCACACTTTGCTTATCAGAAGAAGGGAAATCTCCATTATTTCTCCTTGGGTTGGACGCTGCCACTGGCTGAGATAACTCTCTATCCACAAAAGCCCAGCATTTTCCTTTCATGATGCAGAGTTGTCACTCCAAAGGGACGCATTGTTCAGATCCCTTGAATAGGGGGTGCCCTCCAAAAAGGCTCCCGTGTTGTGTTCAAGGTTTAGCCACCTGGAGATGAACTTTGTGGAGGTGACCGGATTATGAGGGAGGTAACTTCATGACTTAAACCCTTGCTTGGTGACAGATAGGCAGATGGCTTTAGACAGTAAAGTGCTTGCCTTGAAATCAAAGGATCTGAGAACACATAGAGAGAAGTCTGAACATAGTAGCTTTTAATCTGGGTGTTGGGGGGGGTTAGAGACAGGGTCAAGTGACAGATCTCTGGGGCTCACTAGACAATCAGTTGAGCCCTAAGATAAGTGAGAGACTCTGGCTCAAAAGGAAAAGGTAGACAGTATTTGGGGAATGACATATGGCCTTCACATGCAACCATGAGCACACATATACATGTGCACCCCCACATGAACATCTACACATGTATGAATATGCACTAGCACACACATAGAATTTTTAACAAGTCCTATGTGAACAGGCTATTAGGAGATAAGAGTTGGTGGGTGGAAGAAGGTCACTGTGGTGTGTGTCTTTGAAGGGGTATGCCATTTCTCGACCTTCTTCTTCTCTCTGAGTGATGTAAGCAGCCTGACTCTGTCATGTCTTTCTACCAGGTCTAAAAGCAGTGAATGAAAACAACCACAGACACACACTCCTGAATCTGTGGATCAAAATAAACCTCTCCTCTTTGTAAGCTGTGTGTCTCAGGTATGTTGTTATAGTAAACAAACTGGAGCTAGGTATGGCCACCATAAACATTAACAAAACTACTGCATGCCACTTCTGGACCAAGGCTTTTGAAAATTGGGTGTATCTTCTCTGTTTTAACCTTTCCCCCTGCTCCTGGCTTTACATAGGTTCTACTGAGACCCTCACTATGCAGACACATCTGAGTTTTTGCCACTGTAAATAACACTGCTCCCTACAGAGTTCAGACTTGAGAACTGCACAACCGAGTTACAGAAACATCGCAAAACAAATAAATGAACAAACACTACTTCACAATGCTTTGACTGAGTTTAGGGTTTTATGTTAGGCCATGTTCATTGCTACCCCAGAGCAAATGAGGCCCGCAGGTTGCAGATTGGACATGGCTTCATTTAGGGGCTAGAGAAACCAGCATGAAAGAATCACGGGTTCCTGAGTTATTGTCTGGAAGGCAGAGCCACTTCCAACAAAGATCTCCTGATGAGACTCACAGGAAGTTTGATTTCTAGTGTTAAGCTACTAAATTGTTAAGGCTTGCTTATTACAGCAGCTGGTGCCGCAGTAACTCATAGGGTGTGCTAAATCGGGCATTCCTAAGGCGTAACAAGTGTTTAATAAGCATCCAGTAAAGAGAGAGCACAGTATACCAGCTTTGAGGGGTTTTCTTTTTTTTTGCAGTGAAGGAAGAAAGTACAGTTTCGGGGTGACTGTTCTCACCAGTGTCTTTGGAAGAAATTTGTAATTAGCCATCCCCAAAGCGATTCTGTCTTGGATGAAATACAAAGCCAAACCTCTGCATCCCTTTCTTCTTTGCCCCTTTATCCTGCCAAGTGGTAACTACCATCATTTAGCAAGTTCCTCCTTTTAAAAAGTTACCATCTACTCACCGACCTGGCAAAGCTGTCAGTGACTGAGCAATGGAACCCAGCCAGCTGATTAGTTTTGATGGACTGCTTCGTGGAAATCCAGGTGGTGTCACTAAAGAGCCTGCTCATCCAATTAACCAAATTACTATGGGGAGCTCTGGCCCAAGTGCAACACTTAGTGGACGCTGCTCCAGGAGGTCAGGATGGAGGGGGAGGTGATTCTATCAAGTGCCTGCCCCCTCCTTCCTTGTCTCCCAGCCAAAAGAGAGGGCTGAGCAGATAGAACGGGCTAACAGTGCCTTTCTCTGTGGCTCCCCTGTCTGCTTTGGAAACTGGGACTTGACTCTCTTGAAAGACGTTGTTCTATTACTGTTATTTTGTTTAATAGGTTCACACCAGCTTTTTAAGGGCTTGGTCTATGCTGGGTACTGTGAAAAGTTAGCAGACACCATAGGGAGACACCCCCCTCTCTCTCTGTCTTCCTCCCCCTCTTTGTATGTGTGCCTGGGTGCATGCATGCATGCATGCATGCATGTATAGGTGTGTGCATGTGCCTATGCAGGTATGTGCACATGCATCCAGAGGTCAGAGGATAGCTTTGAATGTCTTTATTCAGTCTCTATCTTCTGTGGTTGCACTGAGATGATAGAAGAGAAGACACAACAGGGCGCACTTTCTCTGTATCTGTGTCTTTCTATCTCTGTCTCTGTCTCTCTCTGTCTCTCTGTCTCTCTGTCTCTGTCTCTCTCTCTCTCTCTCTCTCTCTCTCTCTCTCTGTGTGTGTGTGTGTGTATGTGTATGTGTGCCTTTTTGTCTTTCTGTCCATATAACTCTCATTCTGTGTATGTGTCTCTCTCTCTCTGCCTCTGTCTCTCCTTTGACCGTCTCTTTCTCTCTCTTCAGATGCACATGTGGGTATGTGCACATTATGTAGAGTCCAGAGACAACCTTGAGTGTCATCCTCAGGTTCATATATGTTACTATCTGGCTTGCTCTGGGAGGGCTTTAGTAAGGGGCCTCATGATTTGTTTGCATTTTTAATACACAACTCTGGTTATGTTGTAGAGAGTGAACTAAGCAAGGGAGCTTGTGGAAGCAGAGGGACAGCCAGGAAGCATGGCAAGAAAGTAATTAAGAGACAGTCTTCTCGACCATGCTGAGGGTGACTCAGAGAGCAGGTGTTACAACTCAGGTACATCCAGGGAAAAAAGGGAATGAAGATGCTGGTGAGTGGGTGTGATGGAAGGGATGGAATTTGGACGCTGTTTCTAGATTTAATAGATTCTGTAATGTAACGTGATTTCTAAATATTACCATGGGTGTAATTGCTAATCCACTTTGGAGACAGTGACTGAGATGATAGGGTTCATGGTTGCCTTTCATCACTATCTGTGTGCTAGGTATAGACACATGCATTTGATCTCCAATGGCTGCCAAGGAAAAACAATTAGAGTCAGATATTTGGGACTTGACAGGTTGAGATAAGTTCAGGTCCCTGTGGTGTGTGTGTGTGTGTGTGTGTGTGTGTGTGTGTGTGTGTGTGTTAGCACATTTGGAGGCTATACACTAACCACCAGAGTCATTCCTCACTAGTCATACACCTAATATTCCTAATATTTTTGAGACAGGGTCTGCCACTGGCATGGAATTTGCTAAGTCCTCTAGACAAGCTAGCCAGCAACTCCATTTAGCTACCGGTCTGCAGCTCCTAACACTAGGGTTAGGAACATTTTATACTATGCCAGTCTTTTCAAATGGGTTCTGAGGATCAATCAGGCTCTTGTTGAAAGTCCTACAAGACTGTGGCACATTCATGGCTCTCATTTGTCCCTCTATAAATAAGCTTCCTACACTCACCACAGGATTATACCAACTTTCTTTCCACCATGAATCTTCTAGACAAATGCCCCAACCCAAGAAGGATGAGCTGTCTTGTTTTTCCCCCTATACCTTTGGACTAGTCTTGTATGTTGGTCAGTGATTCACAATGATCAAGTACAGGAAAGGCTGCAGCCTCAGGAACAGTGGGGCTTAAGTCTCAGCCGTTCTACTTCCAAGTACTTTTCTGAGTTTTTCTTTTCCTTATTGGATGTTTTAAGGACTGGAGGAGGTTATTACTGTCATCACCACAATAATTATTGTTACCACTATCATCATGGTCATCACCATCATGAGTGTTAGCCATCATCAGCATCAGCATCAATATCATTATCATCACCACCATCAGTATTGTGAACATTATTGCCATCACTATTGTCACCACCACTGCTATCACTATCACTACAATCACCATTATGATCATGAGTATTGTCAGCATCAGCACCATTCCCACCACCATCATCACTGTCAACATCAGCACCATTCCCACCACCATCATCACTGTCAACATCAGGACCATTCCCACCACCATCATCACTGTCAACATCAACACCATTCCCACCACCATCATCACTGTCAACATCAGCACCATTCCCACCACCATCATCACTGTCAGTCAACATCAGCACCATTCTCACCACCATCATCACTGTCAACTCTGTTGTCTCCATCATAATCATGAGCAATATCACCATCACTGCCACCACCATTACTATCAGCATCATCAGAACCAATCTCAGCTTAACCAAATTCTAACAATACTGGAGTTCAGAGTGCAAGATGCTACAGCTTACTGAAAGTCTGCTAGAATCCTGTGAGGTGAGCCATTAACTATTAACTCAAAATACAGATGTGAAAGCTATGGTTTACGAAAAGTAAATAAAAGTTTCTTCCATCACATAGCCAGTAAGTAGCTGAGTTAGAATTAAAACATGCTAATGAGATCATGACTTTCCTGGGCCAAAGTATTCATTATGATGATAAACTTTCCATAATATGAAAATAACCCATGAGTATTTCTCATCGATGCTAATAATATGAGTCACTTCAAGAAAGAAAAAATCGTGTTGACATTATCCCTGTCACCCAAGCCAGGTGAGAACTCTATCTATGTCAGAGTAAAAAATGTTCAAATTTGACAAGGCTGACAGATGCTGTAAGAGCTACCCAGGTATTGACAGGGCCAATGGATGCTATGAGGAGTGCGGAGGCATTTGGATGGATCCCTCTGTGTGACATCATCTCACATTGCCATCAAAATAATGTATCCTAGAGCTGCATGTCTAAGATTATAACAAATTATGCCTGTGAGACTCAACCAGTCCCCCAGAAAATCTTCCCCAACAATGAATCAAATCAAATAAACAACTACAGCAACCACCACCACCACCACCACAACATGGTAAGCAAACGTCACACCAGTTTGTCCATTCCCAGTCTCCCTACTCCTGTTATTTCTCCATGAGTGGTGGATTCCACGGGCAGGCACATGAGCACTTGGTACCATCATCAAGGCTGTGGGGTAGCACTTTGTAAGGGAAGTAACATATCTGTCTGGAACTGGCTGCTTGAATGACATTTGTAAAGTCTACGCATATGTACTTAATGGCCAACAGTGTCCATAGCCCACACCAGCCACACTGACCAGTGGAAACACTCCCATTTCACTTGACATCAGACTTGCATAGGCTGAGCCTTTTGCTTGACGAGTGTCAACGCTCCCATTGGTCTTTCAATGTGCACACTATGGGTGTTGCAACTCCAAGCTTGTGATAAAGGCCGTTTATAGCATCTCACTCTTGACTTTGAATCAATAATCTTTTGAGTGTGATCTGGATTGCGTCTCTCTTTGGCTATTATAATTCTTGTTCTTGACAAACAGGCCGGCAGATTTGCTATCTTTGGCTACGTAGGTCTGAAACTTTGCAGAAAGCTTGTTGGCTTGATGTTTTTCTCACCTCTTACCATTCCCAGCAGGGTGTATGAAGTCAGGAGATATCAAGGTGTGAGTATGATAATTTGTAGTACGAGTGCCCTATGTAGGTAAAAACTTGATGCTCATGGGAACATATCTTCTATAATCTTTGAGCTGTTCATATTTGCTCACCTCCGACATGTCCATAGTCTATAAGGCAATGTAAAAATGATCTTGAAGGAGCCTCTAATGGCATGTTTAAAGACTTTTAACCCTCCTTATTAGATGGGAGGGAGTGTTTGTTAAACACCTCCTAAGCAGTTTGCCTCTTTGGAGAAAAGCAACATAAACTTACATCTATCAACAGCCCAGAGTTGGCCATCTTCGCCTCTGTTTTGCGGATGAGAAAAAGGAAGAGCTAATGAGGTTACAGGTCACATGGATCATTAGTGACTGAAGATCAGACCCACATCTGCACTCAGCAGAGTTCTTCCTCCCTGGGTTCCCTAGCTCTACAAACTTCATGGCGTTCTGGTTAATTATGCAACCTATGGTCCAAATTGGGATGGCTGCATACCGGAAAGCGTGACCCTGCTGAGACAGGAGCAAGAACACACATTGGAGCATATCCTTCCTTGAGCCTTAAAGATTGAGTTCCTATAACCTACCCTAGACTCACTGATTCAGCTCTACATGGGTGCATATGTACCAGTTTCATAATGTTGGGAATTAGGCCAGTTTGACGTTTGGGTCCTATGGTTACTATGCACTTATTTGTTCGTAGGTTTGATTTACTTTAATAATTCTCTCCAGAGAAAACCCAAAGCATGATTCACATGTGGTACATCCGATCTTATTATGGCTGGACTTGGAGCTGTTAACAAGCCCCTCACAGCACGCCACACTCCTGTAGCTCAGGACTAATGCTTTGTAACTCTTGTTCCATCTCATTTTGTTCTAAGGAGAAACGGGGCTGAATATTGGTTGTAATGACTAATACTTGCTAAGCACCATTAAAAAAAATGATATCCAGAAAAGAGGAAGGGAAGAGTAGCTCTCTGTGTCATAGCAATACAATTTTTTAAAAGTCTTTCTTTTTCATGTTAAAAGTGAAATGACTTCTGGAGGTGTTTGTGTTCTAGGAGTGCATGGTCTTTAAGCTGGGAGTGGGCCGTTTCTGTCTCATGCTTGCAGTTGAAGATAAATACTATAGAGTTGAATGACATGAGAGAGCCATGTGCTGTCATGTCCTTTGTCACTGTGTGCACAGTTGAGCTGCATATTGACAACTCTGTTGAGATATATCATTTTGACAACTATTTTTAAATTTCTGACTTTCTAACATCTACCTGTTCTACCACTGAATCATTGTTTCACCTACATCCTAGTAAGAGCTGACCACAGACACTCTTTAGAATTCGAGGATGTAACCCATTGCTTCAGTTATCCTACAGGCTTTTTTTTTAATCTTTAAAAAAATGCTTTTCATTCGATGTATTTTGATCATGGTTTCCCCTCCCCAGTTCCCTCTAGATCCTACCCATCTCCCAAACTGCCCGACTTCAAGCCCTTTCTTTCTTTCTTCCTTTCTCTCTCTCTCTCTCTCTCTCTCTCTCTCTCTTCCTCCCTCCCCCTCTCTCTTTCTCTCTCTTTCTCTCTCTCCCTCCCTCCCTCCTTCTCTTGCTCTCTCTCTCAAAACAGACAATCAGAAACAAACAGGAAACTGTCTCCCTCTCTGCCTTTCACACACACTCACACACAAACACAAAATTAAAACGCAAGCAAAAGACCAATTCAAATATTTTTTAAAAGACCATACAGAGCAATATGAAACAAAAAGTCTATAAAACATGAAAGTACTATTGTTTGTTTTGTGTTGGCCATCTTCTCTGGGCATGGGGCCTACTCTGAAGTGTGGTTAATATAGCTTGAGAGACTCCAGTGGAGAAGACTAGTCTTTCTTGGTTAGGAGTAGAACATGCATGTAATTCTCTCTCTCAGTGCTGGGATGCCATCTGGCTTGAACCTGTAGAGGCCCCATGTATACTACCACAGTCTCTGTGAGTTTGCCTGCAGTCCTAAGTGGAATGTCTTCATCAAACCCTCTGCTTTCGATCTTAGGGACTTTTGTGGAAGAAAAAACCAAAAAGATTGTAAGAGACACTGGTGATGGAGGACTCCAAGGAACCGGTGTCCTCCAGACACTACAGAACTGATCCACTGACCTGGTTTTTAAAAAGCTTCGAATAAGTAAGACCTATGTGGCAGGATAGGCACAGATTGTTACACTGGACCTTTAGTCATACTTGGACGGTGATTCACACTATGACCCTGAGCCAGCACGCTCCTTTGGCACCTGGTATTGGGAGGGTTCTACCTAGATGTGGTCAGTGAGTAATAACCAGACCAGACCCAGACCATAAATAGCATTTGAGGAATTCCCTGCCTGGGGAAAAGGAGGAACACAGCTTTCCTTTCCACTGTGCCTTCACTGGTACACCTGAGGCCATGCAGGCAGAGGTGTGTCAAAGCTAGCCCATACCAGACTCTGACACACCCCATCAGGTCACCGATAGAACCTAGACTGGAGGAGCGTTGCTGAGATTTGCATAGCATGTCCTCAGCTCTGACAAGCAGAGTTTGCTCCAAACTCAAAGCAAAGCTGTCTCCTGGACCTGCTTTAATGGGCACCCGTGACTTCTGTCCTCAGCATGGTTGCAGGACATCTTTTCTGACATGGCTCCCAGCTCTGCCTATTATCAGGGAAAATTCTTGTGCTTTCCACGCACAGAGTGGGGGGAAACAAAAGCCGCAGGGTAGGAGCAGAGAAAAATTGGAGGCAGGTTTAAAGTGATATGCTGGCGAAAGCTATGCCAGGCTGGGGATGGTCTGGCCATTATCAGGATCCCCAGAGCCTGCTAGCTGTCTGACTTCTACTCTGCAGACTCACAGGCCCTGTCCCTACACAATGAAGACCAAGAGGGCAGGGTACTCAAGTTCCAGCGTCAATGGCTGGATTCAATTTGTTTTGACACAGGTGAGAACAGCAGTTCAAATTCAATCCCACAGTTACAATCACCCTTTTCCTCCCTGGCAGCAAGAAGATGGTTATCTATCTATCTATCTATCTATCTATCTATCTATCTATCTATCTATGTTTCTATGTATCTGTCTATCTATCATCTATGTATCTTTGCATCTATCTGTCTCTATGTACATATATATTTACACTCACACATATACATATACACACTCAAATATACGTGCATATATACATACACGCATATACATGCATGCACACATATAAACACATACACACACTCACACATGTATATACACATACACATCACACACATATACCCACATGCATGTATACGCACATACACACATACAATTAAAAATTAGGAAATGCACTCTCTTTTTTTTTTTTAATATTCTCCTTTCAAGGGTGTTTCTATTTGCATAGTTTGATCTCTTCCCCTACCCAGCACCAACATTAGTGTGACCTTTTCCTGCTAATTGGAAAATCTTACGGAAATAAACCCTGTCAGAAAATGAGAAGTGACTCCCCCTTTGGATGGCCAAACGACCTCAGAGGGGGAAAGAAGTTCTGAATCTCTGCTCCTTTTGCACACACTGCAAAATCTTTATGACTTCGGAGAGCCTTGAAGCCCGGTAATGCCCCTCCAGTGCAAAGCGGAGTAAATAAATTTCTTCTTATGACCACTTTGGAGAAACACACAACCAGATTTACTCAGCAGGGATAGATAGTGGACAGGATAATGAAGAGAGAGTAAGAATATGATCGGGGTTTACAGCCTCTTCTGTCTCTTTAAAGGGTTTTAATCCTTCGGAAACAGGATACGGGGTCCATTTCCTTAAAGATACAGTGTCCCTTCTGGGACAGGCGGTGTTATAAAAAGCGAAGATGTAACATCTATCTCGCAATATTGATTGGCACTTTAGTGTGATAAAAGGAGTTGAACCTGAAGGGGAAAGAGGCAAGAAGGTAAGTGAAGAGTCACTCTTTGAAGAATCCAAAGTGTCCCCGTCGTATCAGGCCAAACTTCAATGGCAGAGAAACCAAAGTACCAAAGTGCCATTTGGACGGGTGACGTTCATTGACAGGGCTCAACAATGAGGGTGGGTTTTCAGGATACTGGGTTCTCTTACCGGGAAATGAGTGCTGCTGTCACGAATCCTGATGATTTGAGGCAGTTCTCATATTGACCCCGAATGAGTCAGGCCAGTAAGTCGCACCAGTGTCTGGCCTCGGCGACAAGGTCCTGCCTCTTCAGATGATTGCATTAACCACTCCAGTGACCCCATGAGTTCAGTGCCCCAGATTCATGGAGACTCAGTTCCTGAGCTCGGCAGTCTTTTGCTCTGTCCCTTCCCCAGCACCTGAGTCTGTACTTGTTTTAGACCTATAGCTCGTACAGCAAAGAAGGACTCCTCACCTTGGCCGGCACTCACTGTGAGTCTGGTAGGTATAGCTAATGCTTATAATAACTTCTGGGTCCTGGTCAATAATGACTGACTTATGAATAAGAAGAGCAGGTGAGACCAAGTCCTCTGTCCTGCCCAGAGAATATTTCTCACAAGTATACATACTTTCATTTTTTTTATTTTAATTTTAAAATTTAAAAATTACTTTAATTATTTTTTTTTTGACTTAAGGTCTTCCTATGTAGCTCTGGCTGACCTAACTTTCTCCATAGACTTCAGATTAACAAAGATTCACCCACCTCCATCTTCTAAATTCTGGGATCAAAGATACACACTGCCACATCCAGCCCTATCTTTTTTTTCCTCCCAACTTTGTGTATTCCTGAATGTGCCAATATGTCAATGTGTGTGCACAGTGCATGTTGTGGCCAGCGGTCAATGTTTGTTGTCTTCATCCATTGCTCTCCACATTATTTTAGACAGATTCTCCCACTGAACCTGGATCTTACTAATCCAGCTAGGCTGGCAGGCCAACAAGTTCCCAGAATGCTCCTGTCTCTGCCTCCTCAGCACCGTGGATGTAGATGCTTGCTCCTACATGGATGCTGAGGATGGAACACAGGTTTTTGTACTCTGGAGTCCAGCACTTTACCTGACTGAGCCGTCTCCCTAGCCTGCCTGCTTTCACGGGCTTTTGTTCCAGACTTCTTAGATGTTTTTATTGTTGTTTTGTCTATTGATGACAGATGGCACCCTGTGAACTCAGAGGTGGCATAATTGTGGTCCCCAAATCCACATCTCCATGTGCTCAGTTTTCTTTTCCATTGCTTTGATAAAACGCTCCTGAACAAAAGGCAGCCGAGAGGAGAGGACAAAGGGTTTCCTGGGCTACATTTTTAGGTCACAGTCCACCTCAGTGGGAGGAGTCAAGGCAGGAACACAGGCAGCTAGTCAAATCAGAGTTGTGGTCAGGAGCAACAAGAAACAAATGCACCCACAATGCCTATCGGTATCTGGAGTGGGACGGAAGAGGAGTATGTTCCCTCAACACTGAAGTGTGACAGGAAGTGACATGTTAGGTCCCCAGTAACAAGTTATCAGTAAAACCTTGCAGAGCCATGTGACTACTGACTTTTTCACCTGTGCAAAGTCAGGCAGTTGGGCAACCCTACCAAGGAGAGACTTCCTGGGAATGCTGTCTTATCTATTTTGATACCCACTAAGAAAACACATGGAGACTAATGATGTCAAACAACCTCATTTTTGCAGTGTGAGGTGAACATACAGAGACACCATTCAGAGTAGAAATGTCACCTGCTGAGATGATGCTGTCATTCTCTTGGCCCTGGTTCCTGTCTCCAGTTTTGAGCTACCCAGGAAGTGTCTGCCCAGAGCACTGTGCAGCCAGAGACTCATTCAAACTTGTTCTTAGGGGATGTGGCACCTGCTTGAGGGACCTGGGAGAGTGACCGGATCACAAAATGTCCTGCCAAAAGCTAAGGCAGCCACACCCTTGACTCCAACTTAAGTCAACCTCTCAGTTCCAACAGTGTTTAGGGCCAAAGACAATGACGCCATGCAGGAGACTCTCGTCACCTGCTTCTGTCACTATTGGGTTTCTTAGCCAAACTAACATGGGTTGCCTCTTCTAGAGTTACGAAGGGTGCTCCAGGACGTTTGGCCTCCAAAGCCAAGACTAAAGAGACATTAGAACATAGGGCTTAAGACCACGGATAAGGGACCAGAGAGGGACCATGGTTGATTCCTGACTCTGTTCTTAGTCAGCTGAGGACTTGGCAATTTCTGAGCCTGAGAGCTGTTAATGGAATTGCATGAAATAAGAGTAGCTGGCATTCATAGGGCAATGTGGACTAGGACTGTATACCATTTCATCTGAGCAACTTTATTAGTGAAGCATTCTATACCTTCTGATTAGATTTTAAAAATTGGTAGACAGGGGCTTGGGAAAAATAGCTCATTTGATAAAGTGCTTGCCATGCCAAATTAAGGACCTAGAGCTGATTTATAGAACACACACACACACACACACACACACACACACACACACACACCCCACCACCCCACCCCAAACAAATTCCCAAGGCCATTTGGCTAATAAGAGGTGGGAGTGGTCAGCCAAGAATTTGGCTTTCAGGCATCACCAACAGCTCTGGCTGCTCAGGGTAATCATGGCTTGCATGACTGACCTTTTTGCATAGATAAGTCCTTTTGGTAGGGCTTGCTATGTGTTATAGAATGTGTATCTAGACGTCAACAGCGCATACCTCCACCTTGTATCAATAGCACAGGTATTTCCAGATGTTGGGGCTATCGGAAAGAGGGGTCTGACTCACTGCTGGGTAGGAGCAATTACAGTAGACCATGAGTCAAATGGAATACAGACATGTGAACATGTAGACTTTGGAACATGGAGTCAGTCACATTATAGGAATTCAACAATTACAGGTTAAGGTAGCATGGGATGCGTAGGTAACAGAAGAGAAGAACAGGGAGGAGAAGGGAGAGAAAGAAGAATCTTTTAAACTTAAAAGTCTGGCTGTGGAGGCAGAGGCAGGCGGATTTCTGAGTTCGAGGCCAGCCTGGTCTACAGAGTGAGTTCCAGGACAGCCAGGACTACACAGAGAAACCCTGTCTCAACGCCCCCCCCCACCCTCAAAAAAAGTCTGGCTGTGTTGAATGGGATTATACACCAATGGCTATGATCTACTACACAATAGACTTTCCAGTCTCACAGAATTAGAAATGAAAGATGCCCTCAGGAAAGGGGCACCTACATGTGCTTCTGAGAACCTTGTGTCTATCATGTTGTCTAAATTTTCCAAGACCCAGAAGGTAGACTCTTAATAGTTGACTTTTCTAGAAGTCTGCCTGAAGTCCTGAGAGGGCAATGGGGCTTGGCTCAAGTTGGATAGCCAGTCTTTAATAGAGCTGAGATTTAAATCAAAATGTTTGAGATGATTATCTGAGTTCCTGGGGGTGGGTGACAAGGGAAGTACAATGTTTTCTGATTGCTCCCTTAGCATTGTGTGATGGCAATTTCTTAATACAACAACCAGCCTTCTGAGCTTTCTAGACTCACAAGCATTTTGGAGGTATGCCTATATATCTGCCAGGATGTCCTGACCAGCACATCAACCAGTTTAGTGGGCAACTATGGGAGTCATTTCACTGATGATTGACTTTGCAAGAGAAAAGAAACACAGAGACAATGTTGAGACCAGGCAGAAGGAAAACAGACTCTGGAGCACAGCAGGTATTTTCCCCCCACTGATGGGTCATACCCTTGGCTAGGGTCAGTAGGTAGCTAGGAGTGATCAATGCACACTTTCCACCCCGGGGGATAAGAGTGAAGATTTTGAAGAGAAACAACTGAGACATGTAAGAGAGGCAAGAAAAGCGTAGCCACACATGGACAGTAAGGAGCAGGTCAGGTCTGGCAGGTGGAATGGGGTGACAGTGTTCTGACAACTTATCTCTCTTCAGAAGCCAAATGGATCCTATGATAGAGAAGAAAAATGGCTGATTCCCCTGTTGTCTATGTGTCCAGGGAAACACCAGCCACCTGGGGAGCAAGAACTTCTTGTGGGACCTTTCCGTTCTGTATTTTGAGAAAGAGTTTTCCTTTGTAGCCCAGGCTCACCTGGAGACCTCTAGGTACCTTAGGCTGGCCTCAGACATGCAGTAATTCTCTGGCTTCAGCATCTCTGATGTAAGGACTATAGGTGTGCTTCACCATGCCCAGCTCTCAGTTAATTGTTAATTAGTTAGTTAGCTAGCTAATTAGTTTGTACCTCACCACCATAACAGGGCTTCAACTTCATGCCTGTGCTCAGAGCCATAGGAAAAAAATTGTGTCTGTCTCAAAAGTAAGAGGAGTTTGGTGTTTCTAATAAATGAACACACACATGCAAACAAAGGGGGACATACAAAAGCAAATTTGGCACGTAGAAATGTAAAGGGGCAGTGTCAGATTGAGAGCAGGGGATGTAGGAGACAGAACCCAAGAGCTGACTAGGCACGGGGGTGGGGGGTGTCGGTGGGGGAAGAAGAGAGCTGTTTGGGAAATAGAAGTTGTTTCCTAACATTTTAAAACAAAAATTGGCTGGAAATGAAAAGATTTCTCCTTTCTCGATAAGATTACGCTTCCCGGCTCCACCATTCAAGTCATCGTTCATTGCGGCACAGTTAATCCGAAGTCTGTTTGCTGGAGGGTCCTTCCTCAAACTCCCACATGCTTCGGCTGAGCTTGGCCTCGACTCCCCGGTATTTCACAATGCTCTCTCCTGGAAAATACATTCCACGTTCCTAAAATAGAATTGGATCTCTAACCAGGAGCGGTCGAAGCCAGGGTGGGAAGTGAGTTTACAGCGCCAAACAGGAATGGTCTGTAGTGAGGGCATAGCTCAGGATGGGGTCTGGTTCCCCCAGAGATGGAGCAGGAAGGAAAATGGCACCAAGATGGTGTGTTGCTTATCTTTCTCCCTCCCAGCTTCTTGGCTCATTAGACGACTCTAACTTATAGCCCAATCTTGTACTAGTTCTAGTAATGGAACCTCACACAGCCCCAGGAGTGTCCTTCACAGCTGGAGAGAAGTGGGGACAGGGTCCTTCCATGGCCTAGAATTCTGAAACTAAGGAAGAGAAGTGAGGGCAGAACCTGGGATCTGGCATTGGAAAAGATGCATTTGCTTCCCAGGTCTGTACTGTCTGACACCCCCCAGTCTCATCTCCTCTCTCAAGGAATCCTGTCCTGGCCCCATGTTTTCTTGTGAGTGAATGGGGAGATCTGCCTCAGCATTCATGGGGCAGATGACTTCTTAATCTAAGGTGAAGCCTCTTCTATAAGTGCTCGGAGGAGATGGAAATCTGATGCTAACACGAAGTCCCCTTGTGAAGTCTATGATGCAGGAATAGCTAGACCATTGCCTGTCACACCAGTCTCACCAGCCAAGGGGGTTGTCTGCCATGGTGGCCCTTCAGCCTTGAGCTTCCTATCACATTCTTATCATTACCCAAGAAAAAGCATTTCTTGATGTTTACCCATAGCTAGGATTTCTAGAATTTTCTATGCCCCTCTCCTTCCTCTTCTCTTTAGAGTCACTCATGTGCTCGCCAATGCATCCACACATATGCACCCCCATATGCATCCATTCTGATACAAGCACACCTCTTCCAGCCTCTACATCCTCCATGCTGTATCTCTTGTTCCTGCATCCTGGGCCTACCTCCCTGCTTATCTCCACCTATTGGCTCTGAGCACACTTCTCGTGACCTGTGTCTCCTCCACTTCCTTCTTGGGCTAGTCACTCAACTATTAATTTTTGAGACTCCTCTCCCTGTCCCCATGCAGATTCAGAGACGGACGTTAAAGGTGGATTAATACAACTTTTGGGGCAGAAGAAATGGCCCATTGGTTGAGGTTATTGGCTTGTCTACAGAAGACTGGGATTTGGGTCTTGGCACCTACATGATACCTCACAATTGTCTATTATTCCAAATGCCTTTCCTCCATGAGGAAGAAACTATAACAGCAGTGGATCCAACCCTCTCTTCTGGTCTTCATGAGTACCAGGCATTCATGGGGCACGCACACACACACACAGGCAAAACACTCATATATAAAACAAAATAGGATTTCCAGTTCTGCAAAAATTTTCTAATTTCAATTTCAATTCTGGAGCTTTTACTGGTGTAGATCCAGTGCCAAACTGTATCCAACCCATAACACATCCAGTTCAGCACATTCTATTATTGCTGGCCCTGAACTTTTGACCTAGATATTTCTCAGCTTTGCTCTTCTCCTAATTCCGTTGTTACCACCCTAGTCTAAGTTACCACCGCCTCTTGCCTGGACCACTGCAGTAAGGCTCCTAATTGCTCACTCAGATTCCACTCTCAATGCCTTGTAACCTGATCTCCTCATAACCAGGGCAATTTTTAGAATAAGTCCCTACTAGCTACCAACACCTTAACCATCTGGCGTCAGAGGCTTCTGGATTTCCACAGCTCTGATGTCAAATAGCAAGATGAGTGTCTCCTGGAGCCGCTCTCTGTGCACCCTCTGCCCTTTCTCACTGAGCAATTTATAGATCCCTAAGCTTACCCTTTGTCCTCACCCCACAAGGCTTTCGCATGCTGTATTCCTGCTGCCTAGAATCCACCCCTTTCTCCACCTTCTATCACCTCAGAACTCAGTTATCATGATTGTGTATGTAAGGGGGAAGGATGCTTCCTGAACCATGGCCACCCTTCTAAGTGCCACAATAGCATCTGAGGACAAAGCTGCAAGATAGAGTTCTGGCCCTGGTCTCCTCCACCTATCACCAAGATCGTATAGATGAGGAAGAAACTCTCCTTCCTGCTCGGGATCAGACATCTCTGTATGGAGGAATAAATGTTACCTCTTGTTCGGGTTCTGCTGCTCTCAGGGAGACCAGCACCCCAGTGGCTCACCTGCAGCTTAAGTTGCTGTGTGACATACTTGGTCAAAGTATGAACAGCTAAGCAACCAGCACTATTACCCAGCACATTACGATGCTCAGATGGCTACAGAAGGGTATTCTCCCATTACCTTGGCATTACCACCTTGGGTTACACAGTAAGAATTACAGAGGCCTCTCCTAACGCAGCTGCTTCACGCAACAGCCCATGCCTGCAGAGGAAAGACTAGGGGCCTTTTGATCCAACCCAGAAATTACTTAGAGTAAGAGGCTGGTGCTCTGGAGGAGGCAGAGATTCCAGAACACGTGGGTTGAATGCAGAATGACACTGGGCAGGATTAAACCATATTCTTACAGACTGGTTGGTGTCCCAGACACATCAGCCTGACCTTTGACCTCAGCCCTGCTCTGTGATCCTCATTGGTGCTTTTTATTTTGACGATGCTTATTGGCTAGAAGGCAGAGTCTGAGACTATGACATGATCCTACCCAAATGCTGACGTGGCAGCCCAGCCGGATGGTCTGGAGGTGTGTCACCGAATGAGAGTCTCTTCCTGCTGGTGAAAGGATTGTCTGTTTAATAACCAATTTTTTTTTTCTAGAAAGACCATCTTGTAACCTTGTAAAGGACTCAGTGGTGCTAAGGAACACTAGGCCCCAGAGATGCTCCTTTGGCTTCCAGTGAGTGTCTGGAGAGAGGGCTAGGGAGATGACTTAGTAAAGTGCTTGGCTTGTATCAAGGACCTGTGTCCATTCCACACACAGAAGGGCAGCTGTACATAGAAACTTATGGCGGCTGGAACTGCATGTATAAACCCTGTACAAACTCAAGCCAGACCCAGTCTCATCATAGAGAAGGGAGCTGGGCACACAATCCTACCCCTAGGTGTGGAGCTATTGGAGATACAGTTTCTCTACAGTGTAGTCCCCCTGGTAAGTTGAGCACACTCCAGTGGAAGACCACACCTCCAAGAATATTTGGACAGCACAAGTTTGTCTTAATAGATTAAAAAATTAAAAGGACACAAAGTTGGCTGAGTAGGGAACTGGGGGGCTGGGGGAGTGAATCAGGGAAAAGCTGGGAAGGGGTAAATCTGATCAGAATACTTCGCATGAAACATTTTAAAGAAAACTAATAGAAAGTGAAAACCCAGCTGGGCATGAGGGCAGGCTTTTGTAATTCAAGTGCCAGGGAGATGGAAGATGTCTGAGGCCTGCTGGTCAGCCAGCCTAGCTTACTTGGCAAGTTCCAAGGCAGTGAGAGACTCTGTCAAAGCAAAGAAAACAAAATAAACACCTGAGGGAGAAGGAATCACCCCCTGAAGTTATCCTTCGACCTGCAAATGAACATGCACACACAAGCACACTCACTCTCTTATAAGCTTGTGCCCACACTGACTCAAGCATTCACATACATACACACACACACACACACACACACACACACACACACACACACACACA
>JANHMN010000018.1:39343749-39389491 GCA_030674055.1 Rhabdomys pumilio
AGAGAGAGAGAGAGAGAGAGAGAGAGAGAGAGAGAGAGAGAGAGAGAGTGTGTCTGTGAGTGTTTAGGTATACACAGAAGATTTAGGGACCCAGTAGAAACATCCACTACAAAGGGAATATCCAACATGGAAACCACAGTGACTGCTGAGCCTTTGACTCTTACACAGTATGACCATCCAATGTTGGTTCATTCAGAAATACACAGAAATAGCCACACACTCCTGATAGCTTCCATCCTAGTGAACACAGCCCTGGAAAAACCTGTGCATCTCAGACCCTTCATAAGTTGATAAGCCACCTGGTACTTCCTTCGATCTGCCTCTGTAAGGCCTTCAACACGGTGTTTCCTTCTGTGATTCCAGACCTTGGTACAGGCTAGATGTCGGGACAAACATACCCATGGTTTCTGTCTTATCACACACACTACCCAACAGTGACGAATGCAGAAAGGTCTATGCAGAATGGGTCTCTGCAGGGCTGCACAGAACCTGGAGGTTTCTCAGTTTGCCAGTGCCTCTTGGCATCCCAACAGGCGGGAAGACAGGCTCTTTGGCTCTGGAGTCTGAGAATCCTACAAGATAGGAATTAGCTAGAGTGCCAGGCTGGTTTCCCTCTTGTCTGCAGCAAGCTCTTACGTTTCTCTGAAGCTTCTGTATGGGCTACATCTGAGTACTCAAGGCCTTGGAACTATCGTCTATGGAGGGAATGTTGAAGTAATTAGAAGTGAGGGGACAGCACTTCATGATACATTTCAAGATCAGATCCAAGACATTTTGTTTTGTTTTGTTTTTGTTTTTGTTTTTCGAGAAAGGGTTTCTCTGTGTAGCCCTGGCTGTCCTGGAACTCATTCTGTAGACCAGGCTGGCCTCGAACTCAGAAATTTGCCTGCCTCTGCCTCCCAAGTGCTGGGATTAAAGGTGCGCGCCGACCCAAGACATTTTCTAGAACTCCTGTTCCAGACTCCCAGAGCCCCCATTGAGAGCAATGTCTTGGGAACCGTGACTATGCAAGGTGATCTTGTTCAGTTTCCATAAACATTACACAGAAGTATTTATGAAGTGCCTACTATGTGCGGCAATGCTCTTAGAAATATTATACTTATTTTTCAGAGTAAATGTCAAAATTCTTTTCCAAATGACCTTAATGTCCTCAGTAGAGTGGCCTTGGTTAGCCTTTGGTCTCACTTTCTAATTTACTCTCATTAGTCTCACAAGCGGTTGGTAGCAGATGTATCCAGCATGCCATCTAACCTCCCGCCTCTGGATCTTTGCAGGCAGTCTTCCCTCTGCTGCTCACAGCTCTGCATCTGTAGGCTGCCATAGCTGGACCTTCTTCAGCCTCCCATTTATGACCTCTGATCTCCCCTCCTGTGTCCATGTCTTCATGTGACACCTAACATTTTTATACATGCTGGTGTTTGGTTGTTAGTTTGTCCTACTAAAAATCATCTTGGTGAGGGGTTGCTTGTACTTTTTTTTTTCCTGGTGTGGTTAGCCCCTGGTACTGTGTTTGTCACATAGAACTGCTCAATAGGCGGTTTTTGGACAGATAAGCTATCTGCCCTTCATCTATTCCTACTCACAGGAGGCAAAGCAGAGACCTTGCAGATGTTGCTTGAACTCTTGCAGCTAAAATCATCAGGCAAGGTGTGTCCATAAACTCATCTACCAAGGACTTCTGGATTATTAATTGCATGCCAGGGGCTAGATTACAACACACACAAGTGGTCTATGAGAGTGCCACTCACATTTCAATTCCCCTGTCCAGTGCTCTCAGTCAGACATCCCAGAATCCCCATTTTCCAAATCCGTCTCTCCTATTTCTATGTTAAGACAAACATTCTTATACCCAGAAAACAAATTATGATCTCCAGGAAGACAGGAGAGTGCTCCAACTTCACAAATTCTTAGGGAAGGGATATGAACTCCTGGGTAGTTAGCTTGTGGGTATGTTTGCAAACGATTCTCTTTAATTGGTCCTTCTTCAAGCTCCCCACAGCTTCTCCTCCATTCTGGTTATCCATCATTGTGGCTTCAAATAACCATAATTTTATTGCAAAATTCAGTTTTTAGGCAAGGCATCCAGACAGCGCTCAGATGAATTGGCATTCTGCTTCATATAGTTAAACCCCAGGAATTCCAATAATCCAAAACTCAAGAGACTGAGTAGGTGGGATTTTAGAGAAACTGCAGCATAGCTCCTCCCTCACATTTGGATAGATAGGTGATATGGTGGTTAATACTGTCAACTTGACAGGTTCCGGAAACATAAAGAGGAAGCATCTGGGTGTGTCTGTGAGGGAGTTGATTTTTTTTTTATAGATTAAGTTAATTGAGGAGGGACGATCACCCCCAAATGTAGGCAGCACTGTCCCAACGGATAAAAAGCTGAGTACCAGCATTCATCTCTCTGCCTTATGGCAGTGGATGTCATGTGACCAAAGTCCTCAAACTCCTGCTGCCACTCGTTCCCCACCATGATGGATATCATCAATTGCAAGCCAGAATAAACCATTCCTTGTTTCCTTAAGTTGCTTTGGTCGGACAATGTGTCACAGAGAAGAGAAAGGTGACTAGGAAGAAGCCCAGAGTCAAAGCCGAAGGCATCACTCTTCTCCCATACATTTCCTTTCTCTGTCCCTGTTCTCAGCCTGGCTGCAGTGGCTCCCCACCTGACTCCTTTCAAATAGCAAATCCTTTCTGGAAGAACAAATTTTTGAGACCCAAGGCTCAGCCCCAGTAAAGCAATAGCTAAAAAGAGAAGTGAGATTCTGCAAATGTCAGGCCACCAGTTCCTCAGCGGTGGCTTCCACCACCTGAGACCTCTCCTGATCTCTTGGATCTGCTAACTTATTGCTCCCCACTGGAAAATGGCACAGGAGTGACTCAACCAAAGACCTAAATAAAATGCTGAGATGAGAGGAACCAGACTCATCCACTTGACTTGTTACTGGGTCAGCATCAGGCTGCATAGGATGACTCTTCTAGAAGTTTCTTTCCCCAGGGGCTCACCTGGCAAGAGTGTATTTGGGAAATTTCCACAAGGGAAAAGAGTGGTGTATTGGCTTTCCATTTGGCTGGGGGCACCTGGGGATGGAACCAGCATTGAGAACTCCTGTGGTCTCAAGCCCTTCTTTGGGATGAGATGGGAGATTATCTGCTAATAGCATCTGTGGGCTACAGTGAATGAGCAAAGCTGGTGTCTGAGTCCATCAGGAGCCCTTTGACACTCTGAGTTGTGAGGTGATCTGTGTGTATGGTGAGGGAAGTCCTCTGGCTATGTTATTTCTAGACATACTGAAGCCCTGCCTCCATTTTGTCTTGCTCATACTTCTGCTTGCTCACAGCCAACATTGTATCTATCATCCCTGGATATTTGAGCATCTGTAAGGAGAAGAGCTGAAGCAAGATGCAGAAAGGCAGACTCCCTTCTTTCCCCATCTCTTGACTCAAGGGTTTAACTTCCATCTCACATTCAACCCCACAAAGAGTTCTTTCAAAGCAAGTGCCAAATCTTTTCTTTCCTTCACCTCACTTGTTCTCTCTTGTCCATTTGCTTGGGTGGTAAAACAGGCTCCATGAAGAACCTGCTGTCTTGTACCTTCCCTCTGCCCTCCCTCCCCAGTCTTCACTTTGGGGTGGCTATGTTTCTCTGTCTTCAACATAGTCACCTCACTATTTTTGTCAGGCCTTCAGTGGCTTTCCACCACACTGGATGTTCATCACCATAGCTTAAAGTAACCATGCTTTTACTGTGAATCTCATGATGTAGCTAAGAATTCAGGCAGGGTTCAGCTGGATGGATTAATACTCTGTAGAGCTGGATTGAGCTTTTTGGGGGGCTGCTTGTTGAAGAATCTTAGCTGGAGTTGCTGTTTTTGTCTAGAGCTCAGTTTGGAGAATCTAAGTACACACTAGCCTCAGATTTTGGTGACTTGGTGGGGTTACCTAGAGATCTGTCATCAGATTGAATAGGTAACTAGAGTGCCACTGTGCTACCTGTCCTTTGCATAGGGATTAAAGGACCCGTAAGGAATGCTTCAAAGTAGGAAGTAATGTCTGAGGTGATAGCCCAGTGGGTCAAGTACTTCCCTTGCAAGTATGAGGACCCCAAATCAAGCTCTAGACTGATGAAGACAAAGCCAAGGATGGTGACATGAACTTATAATGCCAGCACTGAGGAGATGAAGGCAGGCAGATCCCTGGGGTCATTATCCAGCCAGCCTAGTCTACTTGGTAAACTTCAGGCCAATGGAACTCTCTGTCTCAAAGAACAAAATGGCTGGTTAGCTCCAAAGCAGTCATACCCAAGGTTGTCATTTGGCCTATAGGTGCACATGTGCGTGTTCTCAGAAATATGTCACTTTCTAGCCAACCAACCCATGTCTTATGACCCAGCCCTGGTTGTCTTTACCACTTCTTCCTCCCACATCACTCTCTAGGCCCACCAGACTCCTTCCTGTTCCACAAACTCACCAAACCCTCTCTTCTCAACCTTAGATGTATCTCGCTTGCTGTCCCTCTGCCAGAATTGGCTCTCTCTAAAACTGTCTCCAGCTTGCCTCTTAAGCTGAGTATCCTCAGTTACATATTATCCAAATGGGTTTCTATGCTTGTTCCTCCTAATATATATAACAGTGGAAAGAAATAATTTATCCCCCACCCTAAGTGCAAAACCAGCATCAGTCTATCATTTGTCTATCATTTCCTCATTACTGAGACGTTTGGTTTGCCCTCTAGGTTCCAGATGGCGTTGTTGTTTTAGAAAGTGGTCATCTCTGACAGTCCTGGTCACAGAATCAGCTGTGCATTGCTCCTCATAGGGAGGGTACAGAGCAAAGCAACCCAGGGAATACAGGAGCAAACACACACCAGCAAGATTTTTTAATAATAGATGTTAAAAAATGAATCAAAACAAGGCAGCTATCCCCACCAAACAGGGCTAAGTGTAATGTCTATCATGGACTATGATATATGTCTGCTTAGAGACCAACTCGACAAAAGGCCAAATTTTCTTAAAAGCATGTTAAAATATTAATAGCTATCTGAAACAGTTTTCTTGCAACTGCTGCCAGTCTTTGGAAAAGATGACATCAGACTGGAAAGAACTAGGAGACGTGGTAATGTCTTGGCCGTGGTGACCCACTGGGGTACCTTACCATCAGCTGCAGAGGGGCAGGCTGTGGTCTGGTGGGGGAGACCCGAGCAAGTTCCAGCTGTTGTGAATCAGAGTTGCTAAGAAAGTTCATATTTGTCCACACTGTGATTCATTCCCTCTGTCAGGTTCTGTCCTGAAACTCTTTAAGAGCTGTATTAAGGCCTATTTGGTTTGATTCCAATCTTCCCCACTGGCCTCTCCTCCCGTCTGGCCCCTCTCTACTTTATGTCCACTGATTTTCTTAGCAGACACTTAATAGCCACCCCCTTCCTTATAACCCCAGGACTCAGTTTTACTTCTTCTCAAGCTGTTCTTTCCTCTCTGCTCATATTGATTGTCAACCTGACAATATCTAGGGTGGCCAAAGAAACAGATTTCTGGGCATGTCTGTGAGTGATTACCTCAATTAACCTAACCTATTAGGGTCAGTGAACTGAGAAGACCCTCCCTAAATGTGGATGGCTGCATTCTATGGGCTAGGGTCCTGGGCTAAATACAAAGGAGAAAGTGAGCTGTGCCCTGTGTTCATAGCTCTCTGCTCTGCTTCCCAAATGTGGATGCAAAGTGCCCAGCTGCCTCTTGTGCCTGCTTCCTTGCCTTCCCCACCATGTTAACTGTGCCCTTAAACCAAAATAAACCCCTCCCTTTAAAAAATATTTTTCTAGTGCATCTTGTCATGGCAACAAAATAAGTAACCAACACACTTCCTTATTCATCTCCCACGGTGTAAGTCTTCATTGGAGATTTGTTCATGGTACAATATCCCTGTCCATTCTTGTGAGATGTACATAGTACTGGTAGATACACGCATTATAGTTAGGACCCATACAATGCTTACTACAATGACAGACTCTAATATAAACAATGGAGTTTTGGTGACAGTGGCCTGTCAGTTATAACAAATGTGCCACCATAGTGGAGGATATTAACAACAAGGGAGGCTGTGCTTGTGTAAGATGGTGTCTTTGCCATTGTTCTGTTGCTCTGAAAAGACACCACGATCAAGCCAACTTATTAAAAACAAGCATTTAATTTGGAACTCGTGGTTCTAGGATATAGTAGAGTCAGTGACCATCATGGCAAGGGAACATGGCAGTAGGAAGGCAGACAGGCAAGAAGCTTGGACAGTATCTGAGAGCTCACATGTTGACATAATAACCATGGGGCAAAAAGGGGGAGTTTGGGAATGAGAGAATACTAACTGGAATGTTATGAGCTTCTGTAACCTCAAAGCCAACCTCCAGTGAGACAACTATTCCAATAATGCCACACCTCCTAGTCCTTCCCACACAGTTCCATCAACTAGGGATCAAGCATTAAGACGAGAACCTGTGGAGGCCATTCACATTCAATGCACCCAAGTTGTGAAGTGTCTGCTTCCCACTCAACTTTACTGTAAACCTAATCCTGCTCAAATAAAGTCTGTCAAGGTCTACTTTCTCTAAAGAAGCATGTGAAACTTCCATACTTCCATACTTCCAAAGCCTCCTGTGCTCTTCATCTTTTTTTTTTTTTTTTTTTTGGTTTTTTCAAGACAGGGTTTCTCTGTGTAGTCCTGGCTGTCCTGGAACTCACTCTGTAGACCAGGCTGGTCTCGAACTCAGAAATCTGCCTGCCTCTGCCTCCCAAGTGCTGGGATTAAAGGCGTGCGCCACCACCGCCCGGCTGTGCTCTTCATCTTATTGGTCCCCTCAGACCAATAAGAGGAGGTTCTGGGCATCTCCTGCCTCTCTTATAAACTCTCAGAAGTGCAGAGATTGAAGGCTCTTCCCCTTAAACATTGCATCCACAGTGCTTTGCAGAGTAAGAAGCCAGTAATTCAGGTGATGTTTATGAGCCTGAGAGCTCAGGGATCCCTCCCTGTATTTTATTTATCTTACTGTTTGATACACTCTCCTGCCTCTTGTCCACTTTCTTGTCTTCTCTACTACAATGTTTTGCAAGGTACTATGAGACATAGCATCCAGAAGATCCAGCATGGTGTCTGACCTAAGGGTGAAGGACTTGTTATTGTTATTGAACAAACATATCCTGTTTGTTCCCCTGAGAGCTCTTCAGTCATCCATTGTCCTGTGCCTTCCCACCAGAAAAGAAATGTGGATGCTGCTCTTTCCTGCAGCTGCCTAAGCCTAGAACCTTTCCACATCTCTCTGACTTTTTCTCTTCTCTCATTCTCCTCTCTAGACTAAATTGTGTTTCCTACCTTCTGACACCTGGAAGATATGACATGGGAAGGAGACAGCATAAATTCCTGGTGAGCTTTATGGAAAGAATGAATGAGTGAATGAATGAACATAAAAGGTAAAGAGATATAGTGGAGTGCAAGAAGTTAAGTCTGTCTACCTACGGGCTCTGTGGAATTTCCTCCCCTTGACCTCCTCACTCCGTGGCATGGCTGTTTTTACCCAGCCTTCAGCTCCTTTTCCTTCCATCTCTGGAGTTTCTCTCTAGAATCGAGGCAATAGAAGCCACAGGCTTCTTCCTTCATCTTAACGTCTTTCAAGAGCCCCTTCCTGTGCATCTTTCTCTGGTGACACCTGGTAATATTTCTAAGTTACAAAGCTTCCATTCAGCAAGAATTTATTGATGATGCTATTACAGAACAGTACAGTGAAGGCATGGGGGATATAAAGCTTCTCATGGCCTCCCAGGGGAGATGAATGTGTAACCAATGGCAGGTTCCTAGGGGGAAGGGAGTGACAGATTTCATAGAGGAGTGAGTAAGCGGAATGACATGGGAAGCTGCAAAAGGTCATTTGTCTTCCCGCTCTGCCTCCCTCCCTTCCTCCCTCCCTTCTCCCTCTCCTGCCTTTCATTATTTCTCATTCACTCCTTTAGACGACACTGAATGGTGACAAACCAAATAGAGACGAAAGGTTTGACAGTGGAAGTTGGGTATAGACATGGGCACAATAGGAGTTTATCCCCCCAAAACTAACTTCTGCATGTGCATGAATGCAGGGGACCTGTCTGCAAGCTTGCCCAGGTCCTCAGCTGTGTACTGGGTCCTGACTGCTACAAGACCTGGAACTTTTGTTATTTTCTAGCCTTTAACTCTGTAGCTGAGCAAAGGTCCTGGTGGTTGGTGAAGGAAAGAAGGAAGGAAGGAAGGAAGGAAGGAAGGAAGGAAGGAAGGAAGGAAAGAAAGAAAGAAGAAAAAATGTACACACACACACACACACACACACACACACACACACACACACACACATTAAAGGAGTCTGACCTAGTGTGAAAAGTCAAACACTAGCAGGAGAGATTTTATTTTTTGATATTTTTGAGACAGGCTTTCCCTTTGTAACCCAGGGTAGCCTCAAACTGAAAGTCCTCTTGCATCAGCCTCCTTAAGGCTGGAATTACAGCTGTGTTCCACCACATGCAGATAGTAGGTGAGTCGGGAAACTCTGTGATTGGTAGGCAAGGATCTCTAGAGTTCTGCCCAAATAACAGAGCCCAAGGCTGTGAACTCTCCAGAGATTTTGTCCCTCTTCTCCTCCTAAAGATCACATTTATATCACTATTAGGTATCATTGTCAAGGTCAAAGATGCCAAGGTAGTTTGTGTAAGTCATTACTCACTTTCTTCTCCAGGAGAGAGGAACTGGATTCTCTGAAATTGGGTTGATGCTATTTCTCAGGGGGCATGATGATGGTGATGGTGATGATGGTGGTGGTGGTGGTGGTGGTGATGATGGTGGTGGTGGTGTTGATGATGGTGGTGGTGATAGTAATGACAGTTAAGATGATGTGACAATGATGGTAAAGATTAAGATGGTAGTGGTGATGGTGATAACAGTGATCGCGGTGGTAGTAGTGATAATGATGATGACGATGGTAAGTATGATGATGGTGACAGCTGTTATTTACTATGTATGAAATAGGAGTATTCCAGCCAGAAAAAAATCACTAGAGTACCCTATCAGAGATGAGTCCACCGAAGTTTATAGACCAGAAAATACAATCTGTAGTTTACATGCAAAGAGTCACCCAAGTCTCTCTCTTGGTACCTTTTTTGATATCCCAGTGTACTCTCAGGGAATGCAGAAGAAGAAGCCAGGAGCACAAAATTGAGAGTAGGAGGAGATGAGGGATGTCACAAACAACCATGTAAACATGAATGCATCCTGAAGCTATCAAACGCCACGCTCAAGATGTGCGAGAAGGGATGGGGGTTAACAAGGAATCCTTCAGAATGGAGAGCGAGGCAGACTTGGATCCCTGACACCTGTCAGCAAACTGCTTTCAAAATATTGATATTGCCTGAGAGCACAGTGAGTCAGTAGTTCCTCTGAGTGTTGTTGGGGGGTGGGGGGAACAGGAAGCAAGAGGGAAGCCTCTGCGTTATGTGTGTTCTGACTTCAGCCTTAAATTGCTTTACTTTAGCTGGTTTCCTTTTGTCCTTTCTTCTTTACTTCCTTCCTTCTTTCCTTCCTTCCTTCCTTCCTTCCTTCCTTCCTTCCTTCCATCCTTCCTTCCTCTCTCCTCCTTCCCTTGTTTTCCCTTCCTTTTTCTTTCCCTCCTTTCTTCCTTCCTTCCTCCCTTCATTTTCTTCCTCCCTCCTTTCCTTCCTTCCCCCTTCTTCCTTCCCTCCTTTCCTTCCTTCCTTTCCTTTCTTCCTTTCTCTCTCCCTCTCTTTCTCCCTCCATCCTTTCCTACCTCTCTTCCTTCCCTACCCACTCTCACCTCCTTCCCTTTTCCCCTCCCCCTCTCCCTCCCTCTTTCTTTCTTTGTCTTCCCTTGCCTTCTTTTGATTCCTTTGCTACAACCTTAGGCTGTCTCCCAGGGTATCCTGTAAGTCACTGTGTAGATCTGTATTTCTCCCAAACTCATAGCAACATTCCTGCCTTCATGCGTTCAAGGGTGGAGATTATTAGATTATTAGATGAGCTTCCACTGACAACTGTTGCTTTTATTTTTTCTTTCTGTATTTACTTTAAAAACTTTAATCTGTTTTTCCCATGTAATCATGTATAGTCTCACCCTTTATCCTATTAAGAATTTCTCAGATATCGGCAAACCGTATTTTAAATGTTATTTTTAAAGCTTTTGTTGATTTTTTTTCTATTGACTAAGTTACTGTCCTTTGACTAAGATATGTACCCCAGGGTCTAAAGCACCATAGGAGCCTTCATATGTTCATTAGCCCCCATGTATGAGAAGATCTATGACAATATGCAACAAGAAAGTTTCAGAGATGGGAAAAAAATCCATTTAACAAAATAATGTAATCACCAGGACAGGGATTAGAACTAAATGTAACTCCATGGCTGGATCTTGGAATCATCATATTGATAATAAGAAGCCAACAGAATAAAAGTGGTTAAACTTCATTCTGTTATAAAATTCAAAACAGGATTGGTAAAGGGAAGTTGCCGTGTATTCTGATCTGGAACATTAAGATGCATTAGTACTATTAAAATTCATTGAGATTGTTTTGCTTGTGGCCTGAGCATTTTCTGTATGTGTTATACCTCAGGAGCAGTTTTAATGAAAAGTAATCACACGTTATTAAAAATAGCGACATCAGTGATGGAAAAAATAAATATTCACTCCCAATCTGACCATCTTGAGATGGCAGTTGTAAATATGTTTATCTCCTTCAAATATTTTTGCATTCATCTGTAATGCATATATTTCGTAAACATTTGTTTCAGTTGCTGCGTAAGCCCAGCGGAAGTGGCAGGTGAGAAGGCTCCTTGAACAAAATGATTATCCTGTGTAGTGGTGAGGAGTGGAGTCTGGATCCCTAGTTCTCAAGTAAAAGTCACGCGTGACTGCCTGACTTCAATTCCAGCCATCAGGAAAAGGCGATGAGGACTTTCCTGGTCAAGCTGGCTAGTTACACTAGCAGAACTGGCTGTCTTGGGGGTTGAATGCGAGACCCTGCTATGGGAAATAAAGTGGAGAGTGACCAGGAAGACATGTCACAACAACCTGTGATCTCTACATACATACATCTTCATGTATGCACACATAATATACAACATGCATATTCGCACACCACATATACACTACACATACCCCACACATGTACCATGCACCCCACACCCCACACATATGCACTGTCACATGTGTCCCCTACTACATATGTACATGCACCCTCACATGTGCCTACACACACACATACACACACACACACACACACACACACCATAACATACACACACTCTTCATGCACCAAAAACATTAAAAAGTAAGTCTAGTAAGCATATTGATTTACCTTTTCTTATTGTTGAGTATTTTACCTAATAAAATAATTTTGGAAAGATTTATTTTTAATGATGTGCATATTTGTCTGTATGCATACGTGCACACGAATGCAGGTATATTGGAGGCCAGAATAGGGTATCAGAGTCCTTGGATTTGGAGTTACAGGCAGTTGTAAGCCACCAAATGTGGGTGCTGGGAACCGAACTCAGGACCTTTGGAGGAATAGCAAGCAACTTTAACCACCGAGTCATCTCTCCAGCCTCCATCAGATTACTGTTGTTAGTGCTCTTTACACTGTTAAAATAACCACCTTTCACTTTAGAAGAATCCCCAGGCATCAATGTTTTTCTGCAGTATAACATCTCAGAAATGGAATTATTCAATAAATTTGTATACATTTTCTGAGTGTTCCTTTAAACCCTCAATGCCTGTTCTTATTTGGATAAGAATGAGAAAATAGAATCTTCTCTCAATTACCCAGTTTTGTCCCAAGAATACAATTTTCTCTTTGCAAAGCTTTTTGAGATTCAGCTTCAGCGTAGAGCAAAGCAATTTGAAGCTAATTTGAGCAAGATTGTCTCCGGGTCATGGACTTGGCCCACAAACTTTCTCCTAGCTTGGTGAAAGTAAATGGGGGCTCATCTAGTTTCTCTGTTTTTCTGGATTGATTGTATCTGTCTGAAGCAAAGTTCTGAGTGTCCTATGCTACTAGTAATGCCTGTTGTGACACTAAAATGGGAGAACTATGTTGTTAGCTATTTACCCAGTTCTTCTGCAGTCTAAAGAAAGTTCACGTCACTAGTGTGTCCTAGCGTTCCATTTATGCACAAGTTGCCAGTGTGGAACTGTTTGGCCAAAACATTTCTGTTTAAGATTTTAATTAAAATTCTTCTATTTTTATTTTATTTGTGGTGTGTGTGTGTGTGTGTGTGTGTGTGTGTGTGTGTGTGTGTATGTATGTATGTGTCTGATGGAGGCTAGACATCAATGTTGGGTAACTGTCTCTCTGTACCTTATTTTTTGAGACAAGGTCTCTTATTGAACCCAAACATTACTGAATGCATAGACTGACCAGCCAGCTAACTCTGAGGAATATACCTCTATGTCCCACTCTGTTGCTAGGATAAGAAACACATGCCTTCATGGTCAACTTTTATGTGGGTGTTGAGGCATCTGAACTCTCAGGTTCTCATATTTACGTAGCAGGCACTTCAGTGACTGAGTCTTCTTCCTAGCCCATTTCAAATTATTTCTAAATCCTAGGTGGGAACAGGAGACACACAGAAGTAGCAAGTTTGCATGAACATGCACTTATGTCCACATATATTTGCTCACACATAACCACACACATATCACATGTGTACATACACTCACCCACATAAACACAAATGCATGTAGACACACAAACACATACACATGGACATGCATACACACACACATATACATATGCACACACGGACAGTCACATGTGCTGACACATGCACAGACACACACACACACACCACACACACACACACACACACACACACACACACACATAAGCTCCTTTTGAATATGAACATACTAGCTCAAGCCAGGAAACTCTATAAAATTATGTTTTTTTTCCTGGCCTTCAAATTAAAACATCATTCTAATATCTTTTAGTAAGCAATTCACTGGACTTCAATAAAACACATTGCTATGCTGGGCATGGTGGTACACACTTCTTTATTCCTAGTTCTTTGGGAAGCAAAGGCAGATAGATCTCTGACTTCTAGGCCAGACTAGTCTACAGAGTGAGTTCTAGAATAGCCAGGGTTATATAGAGAAACCCTGTCTCAAACAACAATGACAACAACAACAACAACAACAACAACAACAAACAACCCCAAAACCAAGAAATGAATAAAAAATAAATAAATGAATAAATTTTTAAAAATGAAACATATTGCTTTAGATAAGCAAAACAAATTAATCCAAAGAGGAAGTTCTTGTGTCTATCTTCCTCTTTCATTTCCTGGTGCAGAGAGGACCTGCTTTGGAGTTTTCAGTATCTGACACACTGTGGATAACAAACTACTTCATGCTATGAAGTTCTGACCTTAGGCAGGAGAAACAGCTCAGGGGATAAAGGCGTTTATAGCCAAGCTTGATGACATGAATTCGATCCTCAGAACCCACATCGTTGAAGGGGAGAATCAACTCTTGATAAATTTTTCTCTGGCCTCCTCTTGTACACTGTGGGTGAGTCCTCAGGTTCTCTTTCTCCAAGATAGTAGAATACTACCTTGTCCAGGGTGTTTCTGGACATCAAGGAAGGGTAAAAGTTAAAATGGGGATGATGGGACAGCGTCTTAGGTACCAGAAAGTCATGCTGACATGACTTCACTCATTCCTCTTGATACACCAGGGTACAGGTTATCAGTGTCTAGTCTGCAGAAGACACAGCACGGGTGATTTCCATTCCTAGCATTTAGGGTAGTTACAGCATCTTCCCATCCTTGTGGTTTGTGATATGCATCTTTACTGGTGTGCTTAGAAGAGAATAACCAATGTATAGCCTCTAGCTTGTCCACTGCAACAGACCAGTGACTTTAACTTTACCTCTTCCAAGCTGTGTCACCCACTGTACAGAAAAGAAAAGTGAGGCCGAAGCTTCACTTATATTATAGGTCAGAACTATTGACTACTTCTGTTCCAAAATAGAAATCATTGGTTCCACTGCTTTTATATGACATTGATGCGTTATTCATCTATAGGGTGACCGCCTTGGGGATAATAGGGAAGTTGGCTTCCTAGTGTGGTTTGTCTGAAGGTGATAGGAAGTGTCTGCAAATCCTCCCATGCCTGGGATCAGAGCTGCAACCCTGAAGGCTTCAGGCCTAAAGAGCTGGTGGGGTCACCCCCCGACTCTGGCCTCTTGGCAGAGCAGAGAGGGCACACGTGCACATGAACCTGTGCACTGTGCATTCATTAGCTGGCAGCTGCAGCTGGAGATCAATGATAAGTGGAAATTGTGTACATCTGACTGCTTGTGCCTGCTCTCTCTACCAAGCACGTGACTTCCTATTAACGATATCTCTCGTCTTACCAAACCGATATTTCCTGTAAAGGGCTTAGACTAATTGTGGTTTTAACAAGGGTCACATTATGCCTTTCTGTGAGAGTGAACAAGCGTAGGTCAGACAGTCAGACGGTCGGTCTGGAAAACAGATCCATACTCCCAATCTTTAAGGCTGATGTGAAGAACAGATAAGTGTGCTTGCAACGTGGAGTTGCCCTGGGAAAATATAAGTGGAGAAAAATGCACTCCAGAGAAGAGCGAGTGCTGGAGTGCACAGAGAGAGTGAGTGGTGGCATCTGCACAGAGAGAGCTGAGGTTCTCTTGGCTCAGTATTAGGGACAAGCAACCTGCTCAGATGAGAGAACCCAGGGTCTAACAGAAGGGAGTCAGATAGGTGTCTGAATATTGACTGTCATTCTGTCTGAGCACAGTATCAGGGAAAAATCATGTGGCCATCCAAGGCCCTCTTCTCTCGGAGTGGACTCTTCTTGTCTCTGTTCCTCCCCAGATACTTAGAAGTCCTCAAATGGCTGCACTTCACCCAGTTGGAACATGTTGCCTTGACTAGCATGTTATTCCACAGATTGGATACATTTCAATTAAACTCAGAGTTCCTGCACTCGAGCTGAGCCTTGAGACACAAGATGAAGATGAGAGAAAGGTTTGAACTTCCTCGATTAACCCACATCTGGCTCCACAGCCCCCTTTTCCTGTAGAGATGTCAAGTGTGATATGACAGGGCGCCATTTATCACACACCCTCCCCCACTCCTCTTTCTCTCACCCTGTCTCTTCCACTAACTTTAGGTCAAACTGAGACGTTTCCTACAGGGGAGCCTTCAACTCGGGTGACACTTCCCTGATTCTGACTCGTGTTCCAAAACGCCACAAGCAAAGTCACCAGCCTAAAATATCAACACGTCAGATGAATTTCTTTTCTTCTCTCTCAGACACAATACGATCATTTTTCTCCCAGCGCAAGCGGGAATTTCATTTGGTAAATGAGTCTCTAATCCTGCTAGGAAACCTCAAAACAACCACAACACAGTACAAACATTCTTTCCCCCTCACCTCCTCTGACCAATCTAATGCAGGTCACGTGGGTGTAGATATTTATGTCAGTGCTACACAGTAGAATACTCCATAAAGTTGCAAATGTTCTATACGTACACTGTTGAATGTGGACACACAAGCCGATCAAGCAAACGCATACATGTGGCTACTAAACTGAGAAATAAGATTTTAAACTATGCTTAATTTTAATAAGCTTAAATAAAAATTAAATTTGGTTATGTTTTTAATGAATCATATATAGGAGAGACCCCAAACACAGCGCTTCCTGAATAAATGTCACTGTTGACACGAAAGCGGTGAGGTTTAAGAAAATGTAGACATTTTAACTCACTTGCTTTCTCCATTCTCCAAGGCTTTGTCCAAATTGCATGTGACCTCACTCTGTTGCTTAAAAATCTACTTATTTTTGTTTATGTGTATGTGTGTGTGTGCACACATACACATATGTGTGTGTGCACGTACATGTGCGTAACCATGGAAGACACATGAGTCAGGACCCGTGGAACTGGAACTACCAGCAGTTGTGAGCTGTCTGGTGTTGTGTGCTGGCTGGGGGCTGAATGCAAGTACTCGAACAAAGCATCAAGTGCTGAGCCATCTCCCTGGTCATCTAAATTCTCAAAGTGATGTGCTTCTGTTGGGTTTTCACAGTGAGTGACATGTGAATCGAGGTAGTGCAAAGTTAGGGACTAGGATCCACTGTGAGAGAATTAGGCTCCCTTTATAAAACAGAGCTGCTTCTCATTCTGAACCCAGGGTCTGAGCTCCAGCATTCGTTTATTTTTTCATTTAACAGTGATCGAGTTCCTATATCTTATGCATAATACTTATCCGAAAATGCTTCCTCTATGAATAAGAAGACATTTGAGGCACTCACTCTCCAGATGGATGGTCAGTGATCTAAAAGAATTGGGAACCCCAGAAAAAGCTGATGTGTTTGTAGGCTCGTATTTTATGTTTAAGTTTTTAAGGTATACTTATTTTATACATAGAGGTGTTTCGTCTGTATGTCTGTCTGTGTATCATATACATGCCTAGAACTCATGACAGTCAGAAGAGAGCTGCAGATCCCCTGAAGCTAGAGTTATGGGTTTACAATCGTAAGCCATCATATGGGTGCCACGAACCGAACCTAGTTCCTAACTGTTCTTGACCTCTGAGCCATCTCTCCAGCCCTGTTAGTGTTTTCTTTAAATAAGTTAAAAGTTCAACCTGGAAGGGAACTATTGGGATGTGGGCAGGGTAGGGATGAAAGATAAAGAATTTCCCTAGCTTACATGGTTACAGTAGATGGTTCAATCCCAAATACCATCTTGAAGTAGAGACAGATTCACTGGCATGATTGTAGAAGGAAAATTATCGCTGAGTTGATTTAGAAGAAGCAGCATGGAGTATCAAGAAAAAGCTATAAAACAAGTATGCTTGATCTCAGGAAGGTGCATGCTGAGGCCCATCCATAAATACAACAGCAGGCTGAAGAAATATGAGTCAGACAAGAATCTCAGCAAGGCTAGAGGTACCCCACATTGATGAGGAGGTCTCACATATTCTTAGAAGTCCAGTTGTTGTAGCTGTCCTGCAGAGCTCTCTTGAGCTGGTCCTTTGAGAGAGACATTATTTTGTGTAAGGACACGAGATTCACCCATTAAGTCCAACTGCTGGGAGCAAGGTGAGGAAGCAGGTGACATCGAGAGCCCTGAGGGGTTTCAGTATTTATAAGCATGAGCTTGTCCTTGATATGAACTTGGGAAATATGGCTGCCAAAATTTGCATGTAGATTTAAAACTCTTTCAGAAGTCCAAGATGCAGAGATGCTGCTTGCCTGAAAAGTTGCTCACGTGACATAGACACAGGGCCTGGATTATCCATAAGCATATAACAATAAAAAACCTGAGGCTGCTGAGTCTTTGGACAGATTAGGTTCAGATGGCAGAACAGAGGAATCCATTAGACTGTGTGTTCTGCATGAAGATGTCTAGAGCAGGAAAGGAGGAGGAAAGTCTATGTGAGCATCTTTGGATACATAGACGACACTCACCATGGAGAGTAAAGATTCAAAAGTTACCAGAGTGCTTACTCCCCATTAATGGCAATGTCTCATTCCAAGTGGAAGAAACTGGCTACATAGAACACTTATATGCATATATGGAATTTGATTTTAAAGGTGTTATTATTATAATAATATATAATATATTTTACTATTATATAATATATTAAATATATTTTTTAAAATTATTATTTATTATTATTAGAGATGTTATTATTGTCATCATTATTTATGCATATTTGTGTATGTTTGTGTGTATGTATACATACACACATGCAGGTTCCATGGAGCTCAGATGGATGCATCAGATCTCTTGGAGATGAAGTTATAGGTGACTCAATTTCTTAACGTGGGTGCTGAGAAACTGAACTCCAGGCCTCTGGAAGAGTAGCAAGAACTCTGAAGTACAGAGTCCTCTCTCCAGCCCCAGAATTTTATTTTAAACTATTACTCTTAGCATGGTCCTGGAGAAGTCCTAGCATCATCCCAGAATCCTGGGAACTTGTCCAGAGAACGTGACTTCCTCTGCCTCACTGTAGATCCATTGGGTCAGAATCTTAGGAGAGAGGGCCATATAAGTTGGGTCCCAGAGAGTCTACTACTAGTTCTTGGTTTTCTTTTTTGGAAAAAAAAAAAGCAAAACCATACCAAACCAAATATATATTATATATATATTATATATATATTATATATATATATTATATATATACATATATATATCCTCTTCAGGTTGAGGCTCCAGTAAAGATTGCTGCAGAGTGTGGTAGAAACCAGTTTTCTAGTTGTATGTGGAGAGGGTATACTTTTGCCAAGGCAATGGGCATTTTAAAAGAATATGCATCCATCTTAAGCCTGTTTTTTTGTTTTTGTTGTTTTTGTTGTTGTTGGGGTTTTTTGGGTTTTTGTTTGTTTGTTTGTTTGGGGTTTTTTTTGAGACAAGCTTTTCTGTATAGCTCTGGCTATCCTAAAAATTCACTCTGCATACCAGACTAGCCTTGAACTCAGAGATCCCCCGCCTGTCTCTATCTCTCAGTGCTGGGATTAGACATGTGCATAAAGGCAGGGGCTGTGATATAAGGGGTAGTTACATCCACCCCTGCTCAAGCCTCATAGCAACAGAGAAAGAAATGGCAGAGACTTGTGGGTAGAAATTCCTGTATGGATGAGATGAAGCCAAGAGTCTTCCCCTGAGTTGCCTTTCTGTCTTCAAGTGGTAACTGAACTGGCTCTCAACTTTCTTTAATGGCTGGACCCTTTTGTGTTCATCTACTTCACATCCTCCTGGAAAACAAAAGGTAGTCCCAGACTCTGGAGAATTCATGCCCATTGAAGATGGGAATTTAAGAATTCTAAAGTTCATTCCTAATGGTTCAACAAATTTCAACTTATGAGTTGGTTCTAGAAAGAGCACATTTGCTTCCTGGTGCCAGGGTGCACATTCCAGTTTCCTAGTTTGCTTCTTGCTCATCAGCTGAGTATTTAAATAACAGGGAGCCCCTCCCTGACCACTGACTGCTTATATTAGACTCTCCTCTTTCTGGTTACACTTATAGAGAAAGGAAACATGATTAAAAATTATAATCCAAATCCAACCCCTATTTTGTAATTTGGGCACTCAGTTCTTATTACGTTGGCTTCCTTATCTATTTTGGTGGTTTAAATGGGAATGGTCCCTATAGGCTCATAAAGTTAAATACTTAGTTAATTGAACTGTTTTGGAAGGACTAGGAAGTGTGGCCATGTTGGGGAGCAGGTGTCACAGGGGCGGGGTGTGTGTGTGTGTGTGTGTGTGTGTGTGTGTGTGTGTGTGTACTCTTTGAAGTTTCAAAAACCCAAACCAGGTCCAGTCTCCTTCCCCTTCTTCTGCCCCCTGCTTGTGGATCAGATTAAAATAATTAGCTACTATTCCAGTGCCATGCCTGCCTACATGCTGTCTGCTTCCCACCATGATGTAAATGGACTAACCCTCTGAAACCGTAAGCAAGCCTCCAATTAAATGCTTCCTTCTATAACGCCTTGGTCATGGTGTCTTTTCACAGAAATAAAATAGTAACTAAGTCATCTATGAAACAGGGGAGAGGAGGTTAGCAGAAGCAGGTACAAGCACACTTAAGTATGAATGATCCCAGCCTCTCTTATTCCCTAACATTCCTGAGAAATGTATAAGTCTCAAACCTTCACTAAGATGCAGAAGAAAGGTAGTGATGAAACAAATGCCCAGAAAGGAAACAGGGCTCTTTTATTTGTTTGTTTGTTTGTTTGGGGTTTTTTTTTGTTTTGTTTTTTTTTTGAGACAGAGTTTCTCTGTGTAGCCCTGGCTGTCCTGGAACTCACTCTGTAGACCAAGCTGGCCTCGAACTCAGAAATATACCTGCCTCTGCCTCCCAAATGCTGGGATTAAAGGTGTGTGCTACCACTGCCCAATGGAAACAGGGCTCTTACAAGAATGCATACTGAATCAGAAGGCTGATGAAGAAAAGGATGAAACAAAGTAGAACAGGGAGAATGGGAAGGTGGCAGCTGGCCTGAAGAGAGCTTATGTAAACTCATGTGACTAGACAGACTTTAATGGTGGTATGAAAACCAGACCCTTCTGCTCCCTCTTCAGATAACTTCAGGAAAGTGTTATTGCTTAGGAGCTTGAAGGCAGATTTGTGCTTGCTTTGTGTTGGACTCTAGCCTTAGGCTTAACTAGATTCAATGACAATCTTATTTCTGTGTTCTCACCTTCTGTAGACCTGTCTAGTGTCCAGTTGTCCAATGTAAACCCATTCCACTCTTCACGTTCCCTATTTCCAACAGTAAACATGACCCAATTATAAGACATAGCTTGAACACAATTGCAGGCCTGGGTCGACCAGTTGTTCCTCAGTAATAGCAGAGTTTGTGAACAAAGTCCTAAGGCAGATCCAACTTTATGCACAAAGACAGAAGGAATGGTTGAACAGTGTCCTGACATCGTATTTAAATAGTGTAGCTTCTCTGAGGGTTGCTGGTGACAATATTTGGAAACTGATGAGCTGCAAACGTCTGCAGAGAACAGCTACAGCCATGAGCCAAAGGGAGATTTTACACTTGCCTGCCTAGAAAAATTGCCAAGTATAGGTGGGTTCTTTTTCAATACCCCAACTGAAAGCATTTACTCTAATAAACACAGGAGATGAAATAATGATCATGTCACAGGTGCATAGAAAGGATAATAAGATATTAATATACAGCCCAAATAAATGCAACTCCCTTTGAGGGAAATAGCTAACTTGCCGATATGTATGAATCAATTTAACTTATGAAGAGAGTAGAATTGCTTATTGGGTCATAGCAACCGTAGTGATTAACAGACTACCAACTCTTCAAAATTGCCTCTGCCCAAGAGAAGTTTAAAATTCATTCTGCTTTTATGCATAGAACCTCGCTGCTTCCCCACAAATTTAAATTCTATATTTTTTTTTCTGCAAGGAAAGGAAAAGATTGAAAGCAAAATGAAGCAATCTCCACAGTTAGATATTTGCAAGTATCTACTCAAATCATAAAGTTATACTTTGCTCTGTTTCTGAGGTTTTATTTTAATTGGTTTTCCATTTGTTTAGTGTGTGTGTGTGTGTGTGTGTGTGTGTGTGTGTGTGTGTGTACATGCCACATCATGCATGTGTAGTTCTGAGGACAACTTGAAGGGATATGTTCTTTCCTCCCACAGTGTAGGTTCCAGGAATCTAATTCAGTTTGTCAGGCTTGGTGGCAAGCATTTTCATCTTCTGAGACATGTCACTGGCCCTTCTTAATGTGATTCTTTTAAAAATAAAATGTTCATTGATTGATTTATTAGCTATTTTCTGAACACCTAGTAGGAATATTGTCAGGTTGGGAGTTGTGGAGGTGTGAGTCTACCTTTAGGAAGAAGAAAGTGAGTAGATAAGAAAGCATAGCATTGTGGACACATGTGTAGTCTGTACACAACCTTACAGTCCTCCCCCAAAAAAATGAAGCATCATGACAGAGAGGATCAGAAATGCAAGGAGGAGTAAGGAGGAGGTTTTCTAGTCAGAAAAGGGGCCACAGATGCCTCTCTCAGAAGGTGGCATACAGTGGGAGACCCTCAGCATAGTCATCAAGACACCGTCAGTGCAAGAAGAGAGCCTTTCAATCCCACTGAACATTTATTGTAACTTTTCATAAATACGAAAACCCAACCTGGCTCTATTACTCAGTTATACAGAAAAGGAAACTGAAGCTGGGCTCGGCCTGGGGAGCTTTCTCAGTCACATATAAACCGTGATCCACTAGCTTAGATTTCACGTTGTTGAGCTGCTCATAAATGCCGTTCTCTTCCCAGGCTTCAAATGTAGAATGTTCCAGAATGAATTATCCACTGTAAAAAGTTTTACAGGCTGTTTTGGTTTTGTTATTGGTAGTATCTTATATAAAGCAAAGTCTCTTGTATCCTTGCCAGGAGCCTGCAGCACATTGCAATGGTAGGAAACTCTTCCCTCTGTGGACTTGCTCCCTGCCCCCAATGGCGGTGCCTTCTGCAAATGGATCCTGGCTGGTGCTAAGCATTTGCTCGGTCTCATCCCACATTTCTGCCCTCTTCACCCCTCCCATAAGCATGTCTAAGGACTAAAAAATCATGTTAATGCACCGCAGACCAGGAGAGGCTGTTTTTGATATCTATTTATATCCTTGCTTGCTAGATGGAAATCCATCCTTAAGATCCCAACATCCACTATTAAAGGAGAAAGACAAAAACCAGCAGGTCAGAGCATGAGTCCCAGTGGGAAGTTATTAGTGTCATCCTAGTATTGCTCAGTGGAGTCCATCATTAAACATGAATAGTCAGTGCATGCTGGGTAAGGTGACCAATGCAGTCTGCTCTGGGCTGAATGGTGGTGGTGGTGGTGGTGGTGTGTGTGTGTGTGTGTGTGTGTGTGTGTGTGTGTGTGTGTGTGTGTTCTGTACATGTGCAATTTTTTACAAGGACATGGTAATGGGTATTTATTGATCACCTGTATATGCCCCAGACTGTTGAGAAGGACGAGATGCTTAATAAAGCAAAAAGAATGACTGTATCAAAATATTTGAGTGCTGTTCCCAATCTTTGCTCCTTTTAAGCAATTCTGGTAATTTAAATTAATACTTAAGAATGGCAAAGAACAAGAGCAGACCATCTTTACCACATTTGGGCTCAGTGAAAACATCTAAGTCATTTCTTACTACTCGAATTTCTCAAAAGAGGAGGGTTTTTCTTTTTTTTTTTAAAGTAACATTAGCTGATAGATTATAAATTGAAAAAGCAAAAATGGCAGTAATCCCTTATGAGTGGGCCAAGCCAGAATGTCCCGAGAGGCCCTGCAACATCCTACCAAAATCTGTGAACCAACCCATTTCAGATATAGCATCAAATTCCCTTCCCTCTTTCTTTTTGTTTTTTCTTCATTCTCATGCTTTGGTGGCATAGAAGGTCTATGAAGAACTTAATTAAATAAATAAATGCATCATTATGCTCATCTATGGCCACATGAAAAAAAAAAACTCAGCTACATTTTCCTGAGTTATGTCTAGCCTGTGGATAAATAGCATGAATTTTAGAACCTTTGCAGAAGGTTCATAGTTCTTGGTTACTAAGATTTCAATGTTATTAAAAAAAAAAACTGTTTGGGGAGATGTTTAAGAAACCAAATGTCTGCTATGAGCTGGGTTTCTGTACTTGCTGGTTTTGTATCAATTTGACACAAGCTAGAGTCATCAGAGAGGAGGGAGCCTCCGTTGAGAAAATACTTCCATGAGATCCAGCTGTAGGGCATTTTCTCAATTAATGATCAGTGATGGAAGGCCAGCTCATTGTGGGTGGGGCCATGCCTGGGCCGGCAGTCCTGGGTTCTATAAGAAAGCAAGCTGAAAAAAGCTAGGGGAATAGAGTCAGAAGGCAGCACCCCTCCTTGTCCTCTGCATCAGCTCCTGTCCTTTGGCGATAAACCACAGTCCAGAAGTGTAAGTTGAAAAAAACGCTTTCCTTTCCCAACTTGCATTAAACCCTGACTAAGACAGTTTCTTATCGTAGAACATTGTGTCCAGACAGAGGATTCCCGACACACATGATGCTTTATACAGGTCACAGGAGTCTCTACAACCCTATCATGAAGAGGCTGCTTCTATTTTTACTTCCCCCTTTTCTTAGGTGCGTATTTAAAGAAAAAGTAATTAAGCATCTGTAGGCAATCGCTCTCCCAGAGCGTGGTCCTTATCTTTTTAGCCTTTGTTGCTCTTTTCTTGTCTATTTCCAAGAAGCAATAGCCAAAGAAACAATGTTTTAAAAAGTGTCTGAAATGTGCTGATCTGGGCAGGACACAGAGGCCTTCTACAACATTCTGAACGTTTTGAAGAAAGGAGACGTGTGGAACATGGCCGGTGCCTGCAGCAGCACCTGGATAATATTACCTCTCACTCACCTTCACAGTGGGTGAGATCTGCCCATTTTATAGATGGGAAAACCGAGTGAGGCCCAGGGTAGTTAAGGGGCTTCCTTGGTGGTAGGGGGTACCCACTAATCAGTTGTAGACGTAGAATTCTGTCAACATGACTCTTGGCCTCCACCTTTTCAAAGAGAAAAAGAGTGGACACAGGTAGGAAGCAGGGCCAACCTACAATCCTTAAAGACCCTCCTCCAGTGATCCACTTCTTCCAGGCATTCCTCCTGCTTCAAACATCCATAACCTTCCAAAGCACAACCACAAGCTGGGGACCAAGTTTTCTAAGTAATGAACCTGTGTGGAACATTACATTCTGGCCATACTAGAGTCCAGTCAGCATCTCAGCGCCATCTGATTTGCAAATAGCCAATACCCGGTACGCATCTCTTTCATGCTATCTACAACCACTGTTTAGCTTCAAAACCCTCGACACCTTCTTCTGACTCTGCTTCTCTCTAAGAAGAAAAAGACTTTTTTTTTTTTTTTTTTAAGTTTGGGGAAAATGGGACAGCTCCTCCCATATCAGTTAAGATTGGCTTGTCTTAGGTTCATCATAAAATCTGGACAGTTACCCCATGTTTCTAGAAGATTCTTCAACTGCCTATTTCATCCAGCATACAAGTATGTGTACGTGAGTGTGTGTGTGTGTGTGTGTGTGTGTGTGTGTGTGTGTGTGTGTGTGCGCATGCCTGAACTTGGTTGTTAGTGGCCATGCATGTGAGCACATCCCTTCATGTGGAGTGTGGGGGTGACACAGTGTGAACTGAAGTGCTGAGTGGCCTTGGTGGATTCTAACTGGGAGCTGGGTTTATTTAGGCCATATTGCTTTTCTCGACTGCTTTCCCTGACCTCCTGCATGACTGTCTGTGGGTTATTATTATTATTGTTATTATTTTTTTTTTTTTTTTACTGAGGGAGATGCTTAGGTATGGTCCGGAGGAGATAAGTGATTTGGTCAAATCGAAACTGCCAAAGCTGGAGATTCCGGAGTACTTTAATAGCTCTGGCTGACCTCTAAATGAAACGCCACCTTTGGTTATTAACATGTCTCTCTCTACTTTTATGATATTTCGGAATATAATTTGTCACAGTTTTTATCTGCACAGAGCAAGCTTTAAGCTTTTAAAAAATGTGAGTTATCTTTTTACAACTGCTAACAATTACACATCACGGACAGGCTGTTCTGAAAACCAATTATGAAAAACCTGGCCTGGAGCGGGTACAGAGGCTCTGGAGTGGTGTCCGCTGCTCTGAGTTGTACATTTCTGAAACTTGGCCATGGAGCTGCCTCTCCTTTAGAAACCCAGAGCCAGTTGCAAGGCTTAGAAATGGCCTGCAGATCTGGGAGATAGGGCAGGTCCAGAGAAATTAGCTGTCCTTGTTCTGTATGGACATCTGATAAGCAGGATTTGAAGCTGTTCCAGGTTGGAAGAGTGAAGGGTTTGCTTGCTCTAAAAAGCCCAGAGATTATTATCAGGAGGGCGTTTCTGGGCTACTGTGCCTCAGATCTCAAGAACTGGATTTGTTCTGCGTTGCCCAGGTGCTGTGCTGGGTTTTTCTCAGCAATGACTTATGCCTCTCTCCCTCTTGTTCTCTGTGGCTTAGCTGAGGGAAAGTGTTAAGTTCCACTAGGGCTGCTCATTACTCTGTGTCCTGGTTCTTGAGCCAATTGGGTTCAAATTCTGGCCCTGAAACCCTGTTTGAACGATCTGCCTAGCGTCTTTCTGCCCCAGCGGCTGCTTCTTTGGGAAGCAGAATGGAATAAGAGATGGAGAACATTTTGAAGGATGTCCAATGAGTCAGTGAACCTATTGTGATCTTTGTGCTGTCTGTGTCATTATCCTTACATAGCAGTAAACACTGAGGGATACTCCTTATGCCCCATGGTCACCAAATGACAGGGGCAACTGGCTCAGCCAGGACAGTTTTCTTGCCATTTTTACTAAAGGTAAAAGGTCTTATTTTGTGGCAGTTGAGATTACAGTGAAGAGTTGGCAGGAAATGGTGTGAAAACCAGGGGCAGATTTTTCAAATATGAGATTGAAGGAAACATCTGTGGTTAGACCACGAAGAAAGTAGGGCAGAGAGTAAAATGGGGTGCCCTGAATGTGGGCTCACCCACTCTCCAGGTGCAGCTCCCCTCAGGTCTGAAGGAGGGCCCCTTGTGCCCAGGCACCTTACACCTTCAAGAAGGACTCTTGGGCCAAAGCACCCTGTGTCACTTGCTTTTCTGGGGTTCATGGCAAAGTGAATGTGTCCCCCTCTCCCAGAAATGAAACAAATAATAAGGAGGAGAAAGACAGAATGGGAAGGGGGGAAGCAGAAGGCAGGAAGATGGGGAGAGAAGAGAGTAAAGAGGCTGAGAGAGAGAAAGGGATAGGGAAGAAAAGAGAAGAGAAAGAAGGAGAAGGAGAAGAAAGGAGAAGGGAAAAGAGAGGAGGACAGAAAGAAGAGAAAGAGAAGGAGAAAATTGAAGAGAGGTATGAGAGAGGAAGCAGAAGATGAGGAGGAGGAGGAAGAAGAGGGGAGGAGGGGAAGGACAGGGAAGAGAAAGAAGAGAAGGAGGGGAAGAGGAGGAAAAGAAAGACTAGAAAGAAGAGAAAGCCAACTGGAGTATGGGGAAGAGGACATAGATGAGGAGATTGAAGAGAGGGAGGAAGAAAAGGAGGAGGACAAGCCAAGGAGAAGAAGGAAGAAGAGAAAGAGTAAAGGATGTGAAAGAGGAGAAGAAGGAAGGAGAGAGGGGGGATGAAGGAGGAGAAAGAGAAGAGGAAAGAGAAGCGAAGATAGAGGAGGATAAAGCAGGAAGTGGGTAGACAGAGGCTCATTACTTACTTGCCCTGGTTACAGGGTTTGGTATATGGTATATTAAGTGGTGTGGTTAGCCCAGATGGGCTTTACCATATTGACTGATGAGGATTTTACAATGATGTGGGATGCAAGTTTTGTGGGGTACATGAACGGGCGGGAAGCACTTGCCTGATGCTCACCCCAAGCCACCGTGCTAAGTTATTGCCACAGATGGAATAAAGATAAAAACTCCCTCTACTCCACTCTGGCAAGCTTAAGATTCTGAAGCTACCTCCAAGGCATCAGCTCCAAGAATGCTCAGAACTCTTCCTGCTGTGGTCTTTGCCTAAGGCTGGGGAATTCCTCTGCTTCTCTCTGGGTTGAACCATTGGAGACACCCCAATAACTGCACTGGTCCTCCCCAGCAGCTCCTGCCTTCTCTTAAGAGAACAATTAAAAGATTGTCTTCCAGGAAGTGATTTTTTTTTCTTCTCCTCCTCTCCAGGATCACTGTCTGCTCCATCCTCAGGGAGAAAGCTTTCCCTTTGCTCAGTGTCCCTGGCAGGAAATCTATGTAGAAAGAATGGGAGGATAAGCAAGACCCTATCAGTGCTTGCTTCCTTTACATTATTTTGGTTCTGTTGTTTCCTATCCCGCTCCCAATCTGCCAGTCTCTTTTAGCATGCGTGCTCGCACACACACACACACACAGTTTGCTGGTGTGAAGCAAGATTTCTATTGAGTCTACTCTCTAGATCTGGAGGCTTGACTCCCAGTGTCCTCACTGGAGGCCTGGCTCTTCTTTGCCCACTGGGACTCCAGAGACCAGATTAATGGCTGGTAAACACAAAGCACTGGCCCAGCTGCTTCTGAGCTAGCAGAAACACACCACAGGCCGCAGAGTTGCTGGGCATCCTCAACTTCATTTGTCTGACAGGCTCACAAGTCTCCCAGATTGTGCAGAAAGTCACAGACCTTGCCCTCTGAGGATTCTTCTGCCTCAAAGACCTTCCTACCAGGTAAGCGCTCTGTCTGTGCTAGGCCTGTTTTCTTTGCCTGCCCCTCCTAATCTCTCCTTAGGGGAACTGGTTCAGGTCCAGCCCAAGATCCCAGTAGCCTGCTTCACACCTGCTTCTTCCTCAACAACCTAACCATCTAGATCAAGGGGTCCTCTTAAACCCCAGGACCATCCCCCCAGAGGTGACTTTAGGACCCAGGCAGCAAATTCAACATTCCTTTCTTCCTTCATTCCTTCCCTTTTCCCTTTTCCCTTTTTCCCTTTTCTTTTCCTTCCTTCCTTCCTTCCTTCCTTCCTTCCTTCCTTCCTTCCTTCCTTCTTTCCTGTTCTAGCTATCAAACACAGGACCTTAGTCATGATAGGCAAGCATTCCACTACTGTTTTCCACTCACAGGACAAAGCCCTGTTTTTTGAGCATCTAAATGAGCTAGGCACAGTCCCAAACACGTGACAATTGGCTGTCCACATCCACACCAATGATTCAACTAACTATGGATCAGAACTATTTTTAAATGTTTTACAGTTAATTAGTTAATTAGTGTGTGTGTGTGTGTGTGTGTGTGTGTGTGTGTGTGTGCGCGCGTGCACGTGCGCACACGCGTACGAGCACACATATGCCTGTGTGTGTGCATGTGTGTATGTGACTGTGTGTGCATGTGCATGTATGCATGCGTGTGTGTGTGTGTGTGTGTGTGTGTGTGTGTGTGTGTGGGGGGGGTGCGCGCGCGCGTGTGCACGCCCGTACGAGCGCACATATGCCTGTGTGTGTGCATGTGTGTATGTGACTGTGTGTGCATGTGCATGTATGTATGTGCATGTATGCATGCGTGTGTGTGTGTGTGTGTGTGTGTGTGTGTGTGTGTGTGTGTGGTGTAAGTATCAGGGACCATGTGTGACACTGGTTGTCAGAGGTAACCTATAGAAGTGACTTCTCCCCTTACTGAAGTCAGCTTGTTAGCCTTGGCCATCTTGCTAGCCTTTCAAAAATATTTCTTAGTAACATAAGATACGGCTGAGTCAGTTCAATACTTGTCTACCATATGTAAAGCCCTGGTTTTGAGTCCTAGCGATAGGAAACTGGATGTAGGCATATATGCCTATAATTCCAGCATCAAGGGCATAGGGGCAGTGTGGTCACGAGTTCAAGGTCATCCTTAGCTAAATAGTGAGTTTGAAATCAACCCAGACTACAGGAGACCATCTCCAAAAATGAGACAAAACAAAACTAATGTAGCCTATACACTAACCATACACACACATTCCCCAGACAGTACAGTAAAGCAACTATTTGCCTGATATTTCTATGGTAGTGGTTGTTGCTAGTAGCCTAGTTGTGGTTTAAAGTATAGGAGGAGGTGGGCACAGGTACCATGCAGACCCCATGCATTTTTTTTTTTGTATAAATTTCAGTATTTGTAGGGGTTGGAATCTATGGTGGTTCTAGAACTAAACCCTGCAGATACTGGGGAGTGAGGTATCTGCTTCCCCTCATTTCCCCCTCATATAAATCCCGTGAGGAGGGTTTGTGCTGCTCCACTTATGTTGGAAAGAAGTGTTTTCTATGGTATGCATCTTCCAAGCCCGTGTTCCTCTTCCTGGTTCATTCTGTGTGGATGCTCATGAATCGTTACCCATGGGAAAGTGGTAGCAAGCAAGAATGGAGAGAAAATGGAGGTGCGGCATCAGATGGTGACGGTGATGGTGATGAGGACGACTCACTCAGACCTGCGGCGCAGCCTCCAAGCGTTTCTTGCGGTAATGATTGGCTCTCTATTCCTGGCAGCCTGGAGTCAGACAGAAAATCTTCCTTCCAGACTGTTCAGAAGTCTGGTCTGCTGGGAGGCTCTCCCTCACTTCCGCCTAGTCCCATAGGCTGAGAAGTGCTTCCTCCTCCCCTGGGCCTCCTGGGCCCTCAGCTCATGCATCTTTCACTGGCTCTGTCTGGCTACATTCTGATCATCTGGTTTCAGATGTCTCCCCAACCACACAGGATGCATGTTTTTCTTATTTTATTTTTGTGGTACTAGAGCTTGGATAGGGCAGGTAAGCCACCTACCACTGAGCTACCCTCGGTAGTACTAGGGGGTTCCAGGAGCTACCTTCTAGTCCTAGTCTTCCCTAAGTTTTAGTTCAGAGCATAGAACCATGTACATAGTAGGTATTTACTAAATTCCAATTGAATCCATTCATTGCTCCACCCAACCAAGAATTGCACTAGGCTTAGGCATGGGCAGTTAGGTAGGCCTAATAATGGGAACCCAGCAAACAGGCAGAGGTTCTGGTGGACTTTGGACTGAGGTTGGGGGTTCTGTCCATACATGAGCGTATCAGGATCTAAAGGCTTGGCAAAGAGGTTGGAGTTTTAAAAGATTTATTATTTGTGTTTTTAAATGATTCTAAGTGTGTGTACAGAAGTGCACAGAGGCCGGGGTCTGGTATCCCCCTGGAACTTGAGTTAAAAGTGGTGATAAGTCACATAACATGCTGATGGGAATGAAACTGGGGTCTTCTATAAGAACAGTATGTACCTTAGCAGCAGGGATGGCTCTCTAGTTCAGGAACTAGATTTTATTCCAAGCACCACTGCACAAAAGAAAGCGAATCAAAAGAGCAGTGACATGTTCCAGTGTGGGACCTTGAAGATTCCCAACTGAGTGAGTTGGCTTTTGGGTGAACTATTGTCTCCCCTAAATTCTTGTTCCCTGAAATCTAAGAGTATTCTTTATTCTTCTAGTCGTGGGACAAAGTAGGCAGAAGCAGCCTGAGGGAGGGATGATTCATTTCAGATCAGGATCTCAGGGAATTGTCTGTCGTGGTGGGGAAGTATGATGGGTAGCTCCCTTTCATCCATGATGGTGGGAACTATCATCACAGTGTGTTATGTCCTAGCGAATTGGGAATCATAGGAGACCAGAATCTGAGTTATAACCTTGAGTCTTGCCTTTCAGTGGTCCATATTCTCCAGTGAGACCCTATATTCTGAAAGATTCCCAGTCTCCCTAAACTGCACCATCAGCTGGAGACCAAGTGGTCAAACCTATGAGCCTGTGCAGGACATTTCGCATTCAACCTGTGACACTAAGAATGGGAAAGTATTTGAAAATGGACTTTTTGAAGTTATAATTATTATAGTAGCGTTACACTAAAGTGGCTAGGACCTAATTAAAAAACTAGATCTGTTTTTAAAAAGTTGTACCGTAACATAGAGAGATATGAAGGTGGGAAGCCATGTGACCACAAAGGCAGGGATTGGACTGTGTGTATGTATGTGGTGTGTGTGTGTGTATGTGTGTGTGTGCATGTGCGTGTACGTATACGTATACATATGTATATATATATATATAATATACATATATATACATATATACATATATATATATTTGTACATACATAAATAAATATGTATATACATACACACACATATACACACACATTACACATATACACACACATATATACACATATATGTGGGACTCTTGGATTATGAAAACAACAGTGTATGTTGTTTTCCACTGTTAGTAAAGTTTCATGATTTCTTGTTAAAGTAGCCTGAAGAAGATGATAATGCTGAGCTCTAGGGGTGCTGTGGTAAAAGTGAGAGAGAGCGAAGCAGACAAGCAGTAAGGACTGCAATAGTCAGGGTCAAAGGGTCAGGCAGGACATCAGAGCTGCCACAATGCCCTTCTGGTCCTAGTGGCTAACTAAACACCACCTACCGGCTAAATTACAGTGTATAGGAAGAGGAGACTCCACTCCCTTGTCCAAGAGACTAGACCTCACTCTCTGAGTGTAGAATGCCCTTAGGCACAGAACAGGATGAAGGTACCTTGAAGATCAACCATAGAATTCTTAGATATAGACCCTGCCCTCCAATCCAGGGCTGTCCCGGGTCTACAACTACCAAGCCCATGACTGGCTGCTATGCTTAAAGCAAACATGAATTTAAATGGATTCAATTACAGGATCAGTACTGAGAAAAGGGGGTTCTCCCAGCCAAGGGACTTTTACTTTTGTGATTGTTCAAAAAGATGAAAGCTACAAGATGGGGAAATCAAAAGGTTAATTCAACTTTTGTATATCCAGAAGGCACCACAAACTCTCCTTTAAAAACAAACACCCTCTTTATATCCATAAACAAATTCCACTAGAAAGCTATTATATGACTAAAGAAGTTTCTAAAATATTCTGATTTGATGTTGACTCAGTGGACATCACATATCTAACATCTTTAAAATGGGCATAGAGGGCATAGAGATGGCTCACTGGACAAAAATCTTGTACAAGCATAAGGATCTCAGTTTAGGGTCTCTGGGTTTGACCAAAAGCTGGGAGTAGCACCTCAGTTTGTGAAGAGACAGATCCCCGTGGCTTGCTGGTCAGCCAGTGTAGCCAAACCAGCAAACTTTGTGTTCCATGGGTGACCCAGTCTCCAAATCAGATGGAGAATGATAGATTAAGATATTCAAAGACAAGTGCTATTCCTACATGCAATATAATAGCAGCAGCAGCAGCAGCAGCAGCAGCAACAACAACAACAACAACAACAACAACAACAACAACAACAACAACAAAGTAAAGTATATAATCATTCTTCTTCCAGAGACTTTGGGCTATTTTAGGTCAATGCATCAATGTGCAGGTCATCTCTCCAAGAAGCCGTGTCTTGCAATTACCTGGGGAACTTCCTAGAACACAGATGCTTGCCTCTGCCTCATGTCTGGTTGAGTAGGACTGGTGAACAACCTGAGCGTCAGGTTACCCTAGTGTGGCATTTGGGGAACTAACACCATGAGACACCTGGCACATGTGGCAAGCATTCATCACTCTCAGTAGTCCCTGGGGATCTTTTACCTGAAGTCTACTCCACAGTGGTAGGTTCAGCCTTGAACCAATTTCTTCCCCTTATTTCACTTGCTTCTGGATTAGTCACTATCACGGTTTAGACAAAATACCTTGCAGAAACAACTTAAGGGAGAAGGGTTTGTTCTTATTTGGCTCATGGATTAGGGGAATACAGTTCATCATGGGGAGGGCATTCAGGTAGAAGAGGCTCTATCTATGATGGAAGAGAGTTGTGGCTGATGATATCCCATCAACAGAGAAGAACAGGAAACAAGGGGCTCAGGATGTGTATAAAACTTCAAGACTCACACACTGTGGCCAGCATATGCCAGCTCTATCCATCTGAAGGCTGCACCTCTACCTATAGACCAGATGTTCAAATTCACAAGCCAGTGTGGAGGTGGGAGGCGGCTCAGCCTACCTATCTGTAAGATGGATCCAAATTCTGACCTCTTCATGAAGTAATTCTCCAGGAGGATAGACATTCACAGAATATCCCAGCACACAGTGCCACGGGTTTGATGCGGGACACGACATGAAAGTAAATGTTTGGTTAGGACCTCTTTGGGACCTGTGTCTCCTACATGTCTAAGGCCACATGCATGGCATCCTTATCCCGGCCTTCTTTCCAGGCCTTTATCCATGTGTAGAGATTTAGAAGCATATTAATGCAGCTCTGTTCTTTAAATAGCGCAGAGCACACATCTGACTATGTTTATCTGCCTGCTGGAATCAATGGTGTAAATAATGGCGCCATGTGATATTTGAATATTTCTACAACTCATATTTTTCACTCTAATTAAAGCCAGAATGTTCCCTTTTAGAAATCAGTATGAATAATAAAAACCCAGCTGCCTGACTATTAACATTGTAGCTTTTGTTGAAAAAAAAAAAATAATAATTGTAACAGGCTGGGAAGTAAAGGCTAGTGAGGCAGGCTCTTTGCACAGGGGATGGCCAAGTGTGACAATCATGACCCTCAGGGACTTGCTGGCTCCCATCCCTGCCTCAGTATCATCTGGAGTCTTCTGGGTGTGGCTATGGGAAGTGATAGGAAAATACGTCTATGCATCCTTGGAGTGGCATAGAAGTGGCTAAAGTGAATCCCACTTCCAAGCTGAACGGTCCTCCTAGGACTTCCTTATGATTGCAAACCTTGAGCTGCGTCTGTCTGCCAGACCTCAGGAATGCTGTAGCTCACTGAATAGACCTGGACAACAGGCCTGAGTGCAGAATGAAAGAAATAATATTGCTTTCTACTCTTACTGAACTGTAGCTGGTCTGCTGGTGTGACCACCTTTGGAGCTGATCTCCTTTTGGAACCACTGGAGAAAAACCTTTTTCTTAGCCTTTTGTGTTGTTGTTTACTGGGAGCTGAGAACACTTGTTGGCTTGTGTACCCTTTGTCTTTCAATCACACAACCCCAACCTTTGTGTCCACAGCCGCATCTCTGCCAACCCTACCCTTCCTGCTGTGGTCTGAAAGGCATCTTTGTGATGACATGGGCCTGGATATTCCTTGTCTTGTGGTTAGCTAACTAATGACCTTGATCTGTCCAGACATCTTAACATCTCTCTAACTCTAAAAGGTCATTGGGAAGGTCAAATGAAGTAATCCATTTATGTTCATAGCCCAAAGCCCAGCACATGAGTTTAAATCTGCGTTTTAGGACACCCTTCTCCTTCATTGGATCATCTGCTTCCTGCTTTCCTCACGCCTGAGACAGGTGGAAATGGGCTCTGTATGGGAGCACTGAATCCAGACTCTTTGAAAGATATCCTTCTCTTTCTGGCATCACTCACAACCTGCTGTATGCTTCTACAGTAGACTGGAAATGAAGCTAGAAGTCCTGTCTCCTGAACTATGTCGGGGCCTTGGCCATCTTGTTTGTAAAACTAATAGGCAATGACTTTCACTTTTTTTTATTATTTATTTATTTATTTTAAATAATTGGGAATGAATGTTGAGAATAGAGCTGAGTTACCTGCCCCCAGGTAAAGAGAAGCCACCATATCCATACCCCACCCCTGATCAAAGTCTGGGCTGCTGAGCCTTGCAGGGAGAGGCTGAATAAATGCAAGGTTATTCACACACACACACACACACACACACACACACACACACACACACACGAACAGGCACATGCCACCATCTAGCCTGTGAGTGTGGACTCTGAGCCTTCCTCTCTTCACTCTATAAGGAGGCTGGGCATTACAACTCAAGGAGAGCACCAGGAAGTGAAAGGAGCTCGTCAGAGAGGGCGTGGACGCGCCCTCTACAACCTCTAAAGTCCTTCCTGGCTGGGGACACGGTGTGGCGCTGACTCCTCACTGCTGGTCCATTTCTGTCCACAGTCTTACTTAACATCATGAGTCTGGCTAAACAACATGAGTATTTCCTTTCCCTCCCCATATTCCCTATGTCTGCTAACTCTGTTCCAATTAAATTTTGTCTTATCTTTGAATAAGCTATCAATAATAGGCTAGCCACTGGCTCCCCATTCTCTCACCAAACTCGCCAACCTGCCCTGAAGAAGGTTCTATACTTCCTACTACCTTCATTTGCTAATTGGGAAGGGAAGCACAGCTCAGAAATGTTAAGTAAGTTGTCTAGAGTCACACAGCCTCAACTTGGGAAATTGGCCATTTAAATTTAGGATCTGTGGGCAAAAGACTTAAGTATAAAACTTTACAGAGGTGAGGGGAAGTTTCTCACTTTGGATGATTAATCCTTTGTAAGAGAAGCCAGTCTGGTTACTAGTATCAAATTACTTGGAGGGAAAATGTACATGAGAGCTTCAGGAAAGAAAGAAAGAGAGAAAGAAAGACAAGGAAGAAAGAAAGGGAAAAAAGAAAGAAAAAGAGAAATAACAACAAAAGAAACACAAAACAAAACACAAAAGACCCTTTACCAGGCCACCCTTTGGTATCTCTACAGGGGACCTTAATAATAGATAAATAAATGACAATTAGTGAACTTGGCAAGTGATGGAAATACTGCTGTAGATTCCAGACATCTCTGGGCTTTGGTATAGGTAAAATGGATGAGATGAAAAGGAAAACTGAGGTGCCTGAGAGGGTGAGGCAGGAGCAAAAAGACTGAGCTCACAAGAGGAAGGTGGGAACCAAGGAGCGGGGCGTGGGCGCCCCATGTAGGAAGGGTGTAGCCAGCTGGTCACCACTAAGGATACCTGTGCCAACGCCAGCTACACTTATAAGCAACTGCCCTGCTTCTAGGCCTGACATAGTGGGTCAGTTTACTGACCTTTCACAGACACTTTGATCAGTGGCCACTGCTGCTGTCCCCATTTCCCAGATGAGTACTGAGGCCAAGAGAAGAAAAGCAGTTTGTGCATAGTCACACAGCTACTGAGAGGCTGTGACTGTGGGCTGTGAGCAGAAACAGCGTGGGTTTGAATTCTGGCTCTGAAGTTTGCTAGCTGTCAAGCCACTTGGAGCAGAAGTGATATTTCTTATCTGGATCTCAGTTTATTTATCTGTAAAATGAGGGCATGTGAGATTCTTCTCCCATCGGGTCTTCAGGAGAAAAGTTAATATGGAGTAATCTGGTGTTAACTTGATACAATATCTGGAAGCAGAAAGATTTGGTCAAAGGGGCTGTGGTAAAGGGTTCAACTCACAATGGGGGCAAAGACAGTTGAGTACTGATGAGCTATAAAAGTCTTTAGAATGGAGCATTTCTCACCTGTAGTCCCAGCTGACCTCTGGGAATACTCAGTACAACCTTGGTACCAGGCTAGCCTATTTGACTCAGTGGCCCCAGGATGGCTGGGGAGAGGCTGCATGGGAGTGGGCCTGGCTCAAGTCCAGGAGCAGCTTTGGCGCCCTGTCTGAGGCCAGAGACAGGCCAAGGTTAACCACTGGGGCCCTAGGCAAAAGGTTGGAGGTTCAGGGCACAGGGGAGGTTGGTAAAAGGTCAAAGAAGCCAGCAGCCTCAAAGGGTGGAGTGCTGAAGCCCTGTGTCTGGCACAAGACCAAGGGACAGGGGACTCCTTGCTGATGAGATCTGATGGCACCATGGTGTCCTGTCCTTTGCCTCCATTCTCAGAGGCAGAACAGCTAGAAACTGCTGCATCTTAAGATCCATCTAGAGGAACTAAGACATAAGGGAAGACAGGTATTTTCACTCCGTCACTGGGTAGAGCCCAGAGACCACAGAGGAGCCAATGAGACACAGTTGGAGGCCTGAAGCCTCTAGTTCCTGCCTACTACTGAGGGTCCTGCTCCAGGATGGATGAGAGGCAGGGCTGGCGCCAGACAGTCCTGGGTGAGGCTCTACCCTCAAGGTGGACTCTGGCTCTTTGATGTGGGAGTCACCTCACTTGCACTTTTGTTTCCTTCTGTGGAGGTGAATGAGTACAGTTAAGCCCTCATGATGTCGTGGCACAGGGATGGGCACAGCAGTTGTCACATTGCAAGATGCAGCTTTGGTGCACGGCTTGCTGATGTATCGACGTTCCCCACTGGAGTGTACGTTCCGTCAATGCAGGGAGTCAGTTTTTCAGTCAGTACCCAATCATTTGTAGGGCACAGAAGTCCTGGAGTAGGACAGGGACTTGGCATTTGCTGTGTTAATATGTGTACAATAATCCTGGTCTTTCAACCTGGATCTCTGTCAAAGAGATACAAATGGCTACCCAACATCTTGCCAGGATGGCATCACACATACAGATTTCAGCACCAAGACTATGGCACTAAAGAGGGGAAAGGATGCTGGAATAAAACCCTCTGACATTGCCTTTGCATATGGCCATCATGAGTACCATCCTTCCTGGCTGGTCCATGTCCCCAGCTTTCTGTCCCTAAATGTCACATGTTAGTGTTAAGATTTTTGCTTCAGATAGAAACTGACCCTCCAAGGAGAAGATTCCTGTTGGTTTTGGGATTCCAATAAGACCTTTCCACAATGACTTTGTTCTCTGGGTCTCCCATATGGATGATGAAATCTCAGAGCAGGGACGTGGTTCATGGAGTAATGCATACTACGTTAGTAATCTACTAACGTAGATGCCAGAGGGTCAGAATCCTGATGGTCAGAAGAATTTCCCATAATGACTTTGGTTATAGCTTGGACTCCTGAGGAAAAAGGAGACTTTATCTTTGCTAGGTAGTATTTCCACACCTGAGTAGGTAAGAAGCAAAGTGGAGGGGAAATCAGATGATAATGAAAAGAAACCTAGCTTCTATTTCCCCACTCCCTCGCTTCCACTGAATGCTTCCAGAAGCATTTCTCCTTGTTTTGAAATGCTCTCCACTGCAGACTGTTTCCACTATTCATTAAACATCCCTGGATGAGACATCTGATTGGTATGAATTTCCATGTCTGGATGTTAAAGCCATTTCACCAACTAGAATCTGAAGACGGCCTAGAGTTAGGCTATGGATGAATGGTGCATGATGACCCAAGAGGTGCTGTGATGTGAACTATTTGCTCTTAGCTGCAAGACTGGGAATGTCTCTACCTGGTTAGCTAACAGCAGGCAAGGAACTGAATTTGCCCAAGCAAGAAGGGAAATGTCATGGCTGTGTCAGCATAGCTTTGGTGGGTACGATTCAAGGAAGGGAGTTCAACAAGTGGTAAGTCCTCCAGACAACTTATCTTCTCATTAAATCTGGTTCCACTTCCTCTCCTATCTCCCTGGGCATTTCTGAATCCATCTGTTCACTCGTGCATATTGTAAAACGCTCACAGACTGCATAGAGGTTGCTTATCAGTGCCTGACCACAGGAACTCACACAAAACATGCTACTGTGTCGCTGGCTGACACCCAAATATGGTGAGTTCCCTTAGCCCAAGCTAACATCTCTTCTTTAGATCTGGTAATACTGTGAATGCAAGTGTCTCATGCACTCCCTGCCATAGCAGTACATCGGACGGAGATTGTCGACGTTTAAGCAACAAGCACGTGTCCATTCCAGGACCCAGGAGAAGGGACAATGGTGGGAGAGAGGGTACTCTGTTCTGAGATAAGGAGGACCCTTTGGCCTGTCTTCCTGGGCTACAATGATCCAGGAGAGAAGCTCCAAGCATGTACACAGGGCCATTGCTTCACCTCCCAGTGAAGAAATCCCATGGTGTCCAACACATTGACTGGCGATTGAAAAAGAGGGAGACCTCCCAGCCAGAAGTTTGAAACAACACCAAAGTGGATTCCGGACACAAATGCCTGGAACATTATGACTCTCCACCTAGGGAGATGCGATTCTAGCCCCTTGTTTCTCCGTGCTATCACGTGGCATGGGATCTTCGTCATCCTTTCCGTTGTGTTGTCTGTAGAGGGAAACACTCATTTCCCTACTCACTCCACTAAGGCATTCATCGCCCTGTAATCCCAACCCGACAGTAAAGCTGGTTTTTCCAAATAGCAAAATATCTAGGTCCACAATGAGTGCTTTCAAATGTAGGTGAGTCACCAGGCTTCTTGACCAGGTCTAGTTTATAGTCCCCATTGCAGTAAACAAACCCATCCTTTCGGTTAATAATAACAATAACTAGCATTTATTGGACTCCCGTATTACCACATTTAATCTTCCTGCTAGAGTATGGGGAAGTACTGACTGACCTCATTTGGGAGAGAAAGAGTTTGGACTTCATGTTAGCAAATGCATCACAATTCCTACCAGGCCTTTCTGGGTCAGTATATATATGTTCGTATACCTTCACGTGTTCTACCAAAGGTTTTCTGAGCATAGAATCCATTCTACTCACAGTCGTGGTAAGCCAGAAATGCTGGAGAATATGTCAGCCAAGGAGTAACAGGAATTGGTATTTAAATACTTCAACCCTGGATGGGCCAACACTTTTTGTATATTTTGTCTCCTAGAGGTTGCTAGTAGAATTACCTCCAGCTGCCCACAGACACTTAAAATGGCAGACACCACCCCTTACTTAACTGCAAGCTTTCTGCACTCTCCTGCTGTGCCCCACCAGGCTCAATTCCTGGGTTAATTCCTCTCCTTCAGAGTCCCTCTCACAATCTATATCTGGCAGTTGTCAAACCAAGTCTGAGTGGCCTGGCCACTTGGCCAGAGTTCAGCTGGGTTTTAGTCTATGTGGCTTGAGAGAATACCTCAGATTGAGAGACTCACAAACAATGGGAAATCATTTCTCACAGTTCTGAAATATGAAAAAAAAAAAAATCCAAGATCAATGTACTGGCAGATGCGAAGACATCTTTCTATGTTCACAGCTGATGCTTTCTGGCTATCCCCTCCCAGGGCTCAGGAACAGTCTTATCTTCCCAGGGCCTCTTTTATAAAACCCCAAATCTTCTCCTTAAGAACTGTAGTCTCATGACCTATCGCTTCCCAGAGTTGCCAAAATTCCGATACCATCACCTCAGGGGGTTAGATTTCAGCCTCCGAATTTTGAAGGCACACAGATATTTCTGCTAGATGGGATCACATTCATTTCCCACGATAAAAAGTCTGTGTTTATAAGTTTGAAACTGACGTATCACCTTATACTGTCCCAGATCTCTCTGTGTATATGTGCCAAATTTGGAGAAAACCCTATTCTTTTAGGTGCCCTAACAAAGGAGGGAAAACCCAGTACAGAGAGACTTGTTCTCTTCCAGAGCCAGGAGGAATAAGACATTGAAAATCCTAGCACCTTGTCCAGTGATCTCTATAAGCTGACCCTAAATTGGGGTGTGGGAGCATAGAAAGATCACTGGCTTGTGCCACCCAGCTGGATGAAAAGCACCTAACTTCCTAGATTGCTTAGCCCCTTTCTGGCATGTGCTAATATGCAAGGCTGGCACCAGGGAGGGTGCCGTCTGGCAGGTCGATCCTTCATACGGAACATTAAGCCGAGGTCCTGCACAGTCTTGAACATTAACCATCCCCTGGTACCCATGAAGAAGAGCTACGGGTTTTATTAACCTCGGTGTCCTGGATGCGTCGTACGGTAGAAACACCATCATTAACCCACCTCCAGATGGGGGACGGGGACCTTTCTCCCAGCTCTGTTCCAAGAACCAGGCCCTCTGAAATGCCTTCAATAATTTAAAGAAGCTACCTAAATGTGATCATAAAGTCTATAACGTCACCTCAAGGATGACAATTTGTAAAGATTTTGTGATAGTAAAAACCGCTTCGTTCTGTTAGGAGCCTTGGAAAGTTTGTGTGTGTGTGTGTGTGTGTGTGTGTGTGTGTGTGTGTGTAGTCTGTCGGGTGGGGGTATGATCTTGTCACTATGCTCCTGCTTCTGGGATTTCTGTAGGCTCGTGGTTTAATTATTCCGAATATCATGGCCACAGCACGACCTATTAACAACTGCTCAGCCTGCTCCAGGAAGTCCCTTCGGTCATCTTGGGGACATAGCCCATCACTCATTTTTCCCTATGTCAAAGATTATTTTTTCTTACCTACTTCCAGACACAGCTTCATTATAAAAATGTTACAGGCATAATAACATTCCCCAAGTCCTGACTCACTGGAATTTAAACCCAGATCAAGCAGAGGTATTCTTGCAAAGAAGCGAGCTTCTAGCTTGATTCCTTAATGCTTCCACCATCGTCCTCTGGCTTGTGGCCGCACTTGAATTTATAGACTTTGTGTCGTGCTCCAATTTGAAGCTAAGGAACACAAAGAGGGTTAAGGTCATGTCAAGGGTCCAGTGAGGAGGTCAAGGGTTATGGAGAAGAGGTCCTTCTAAGGCAGGGAGAGCGCTCTCCCTGGTTTCCTATGTGAGGAATCCCATGCCAAGGGGGAATGAGTGGGCGGACAGGCTCTGTCCCCTTTGTGCTTGAAGAGGGTTTCCTGGAGAGCGGGTGGAACGAGAGAATGTGGTGTGGAGACAGAGGCCTGAATTCACACCACATCTCTAACTTACGATGGCATCAACTGTTAATATGTTCTTAAGCCCTGCAGTTTCACTTCTATTCATCTGGAACTGAAACTGTAAGTTAGGGATGTATCACAAGCTGCCTTCTTCCCTCTCTTCCTTGCTCTCATTTTGGCTCTCTTTTTTCTTTTATCCTTTGCTTCCTATTTCCTACCTTCCTCTTTCCCTCCCTCCCTCCCTCCCTCCTCCTTTCCGTCCCTCCTCTCTCTTTCTCCTTTCCTCTCTCTACCATCTCTTTCCTCAAACAGCCTATTAACCATCATGTGTCTGAAACTCGACCATGCACTAGAGATACAGACTGGAATGACCATTTATTCTCCAAACCAAAAGGCTTCCTGCCATCCCCTGTCCGGAACATCAGCTGAAATGTTATCTTAAAAAACACTTTGCAAGTTAGAAAGACTTGCAGGAGTATGCATATTTTATTATAATTGTAGAATCATACATACTGTATGTTCTAGGAAAACAAAAAAGATTTGCCCATAGACTAGAAGGTTCAAATTGTGCACGCCTCCATCCACCAGAAAGGTGGGACCCCAGGGCTACCACCTAAACCCCAGTGTGAGTGTCTCCCTGGAACTTGAAGTGACAGCATTAAAGAGACTGAACCACTGGGTCCCTATGTCTCCCCCACTCTCATCTTGGAAACAATTTCTTTTTATGTGTGTTATACATTCCCTCAAGTATAGATTCACTTCAGTGAGAGACATGTGTAATCTCCTGATTTTAGGATTCAGAAAACACAGTTGAACTGAATAAGTGAGCTAAACATCACAAGAAATGAACCTAGCTGTTTTCTTTTTCCGTCTCCCTTTTTGTTCCCGTTCCCTACCTTAAGAAAGACAATCTGAAAGGCTGGAGGAACCTTATTTCCAAGACTGCCAGGTGTCATTGAACCTTGTGGAGTCCACTGGAGCTGAGCTTAGCAATTCCACCTCGTACTCTGACACTGGTTTTCCCTGTGACAAATATCCATGCTTTAAGACAACAGCCGTGGGCTTGCCTCTGCAGGCCTCACTCACCAGGAGTGATTTGATTGGCACAGAATAGCAATAACCCTCTCCAGACCCCAGGCCCCCTAGTCCTTAGCCCTACCAGCACCCCTGGAAATGAAGATGGTAGAAACCGAGATAGGAAGATGGGCTTAGGAGACAGCAAGGCACAACCCGGTAGAATTTTCTGCAATACCATGGCCACTCTCCAAACACGGCTGCTGTATCCGAGGAGCTGTAGTTTCAGGTTTTATTAATCAGTTCAATAGCTCCACATGCAGTTAGTAACAACCAACACGGGCCATGCAACTCCAGACACACCCAACCCTCTGTCCTCTCACTATTAGAGATATTCACTTCCTGGTTCACTCCGCCCACACAGTCAGTAAGTGATTGCCGCTGCTTCTAAGTCACGCCACCAAGCTGAACCTAGGGAAAGGGGTAGAAAGATTGCTCTCCTGCAGAAATCATGAGGTGCAGGTTCCAGGACCCCCAAGGACTCAATTTCACAGAAGATAGCCTGGCATTTTTCATTTACATACAAACACCCAGTCTTTCCGTAGACTCCAAATCATTACAGGTCACTTACAGTACTGAATTCAATTACACCCTGTGTAAATGGTTATTCCACTGTTTTGTTTCTTACAGATGTGTCTTTCTCTGACTATTTTAGATCTGTGTTTAGTTGGATCTATATGCACGGATGCTGAAAACCAGATTTTGTAAAGTTAGACATGTCTCTGATTCCCATGAAGAAGCTTATATTTCATTGATGGAGTGTGCCATGGTAACCCATAAAGCATTGGGCTGTGATGTAGGATGGAGACAGACAATTAAGAACAGGGGGAAAACATTTCATGGAGGAGGAGGAGGCTGCATTAAGCTGTTCCTGTAAAGATAAGAGAGTGGACCACCAGGCTTTGCAAGCACAGGAAGGGACATTCTCAAGGAGCCAAGAGCCCTGTCAAAAGCTAGACCCCATGCTGAGACTTGAGATTGGAGAGGGTCTGTATTAGGCAGGCTGGGAGTGAAGTGAGTCAGAGTCCAGAGTTGACATTCCTCAGGCAGGCTAAGGCCAGATAATGAGAGGCTTCCCATAGTGTCCTAGGGAGTTCAGAACTGAATTGAACTTCACAGACTTTGATTTATTCTGAGTTACTGATCACTGGGACATGTCTTGCTAATCACGGTCTTGTGTGTTCTACATTCCTTATCCTCTGAGACTCAGTTTGAGATTTGCCTTTTAGATATCCACTCAGAAATCTTTTAATTTTTTTCATACCAATCCTTCCTCTGTTCAAGTGTGGTCTCTCTTTACCTCCCATAGATGCTATGAGGTCATGTTTCCATTATAGCCTTTATTTTGTAAGCTTTGCAGATTTCTTAGGAGACCACTGAATCTTGGTGCCTGGGACCCCATATGATTGTCTTTTGTCATCCTGTGTTCAAGTGCAGAGTATGTGCTCAGTAAATAGCCTTCCCTGGTTGACTGATTAGGTTTGATGCGTTGGCCACATTTCCTTATTCAAAAGGCTTGGACGGCCATTTGAATTAAGAAAATTCTTGTCAACACCTAGATCATCTGCCTGGCTTCCATGTACTGCACGCTTATTCTAGATAATGAGCCTGGGGGAAATCTCTGGAAATCATTATCGAGGCAAGAGAAGGTGCGTGTGGCAAATGTATTGAGCTTCTTCTAATTTAACCCAGAGACCTGAGCTTTGAATGATGGTCTCTTCCATGAAGTGCGTGAGCTAAACCATCCACCTGGGCAATACCAGATTTACATGTGTGATGAATGCCCAATACCAGTCTCCTCTAGATATAATGACTTTTTACATTTTTTTCCAGACTCACCATGGATTGGATCTGTCTACCTGATATGTTCTCAGCCATTCATGCTCTTCCTCCTGTTTCCACTTGGACCTCAGAGTCATCTTTCTTAAGCCTCTAGGCAGTCTTGGGTATACTGTTCTTTTTTACATCTGTACCCATCAGTAAAATAACATGCAGGGTCACTGGAGGATCACATGAGTTGTTACCCGGATAGTATGACTTAAGTATTCAGCAAATGCCATGAGTAGTGCTTTTCACTAATTGCTATATTTTGTTTTCCTTGTTTTGTACTCAGCCAGGGAAGGCTCAGAGCAGAGGAGTTTTTTGAGTGAATTAAATACATGCAAGTAGTCCTAGGTGGAAGAGTCAAGTGTTTGCATTTAGAGTTCTGTGATCTGGTACTGGAATAATTTAGAAATAAAGTTTTAAAAAAAAGCAATGGGCTACAGAGATGGCTTAGTGGGCAGGAGTGCTTGCCGCACAGACATGAGAATCTGAGTTTGAATCCCCAGTACCCATACGATAAAGCTGAGAATGGCTACAGATACACCTGTTACCCTGTGCTCTGTGGAAGACAGAAGCAAGGGAATCACTGGGACTTACTGGCTGCCACCATTGCTCTAGGCTTAGAGAGAGACCCTGTCTCATAGGAATAAGGCAGAATGTTAGAGTGGGGCACCTAACATGTTCCTCTGGTCTCCATGTGTGCAAAGGCACTTTCATATGAACTACACACACACACACACACACACACACACACACACACACACACACAGAGGGAAAAATACAATTTCACCTAACACACCAAGATTTCTATCAAGGAAACTGGGTAAAAAGTCCACGTTCACGTGGGTGAAATCAATTCTTTTGAGAGAAAAGATCAAGGCTATAGACAAGGCAGTTTGAGGAGAGAACAAACAGATGGGCAACCCGGCACAAATTTTGGAAACACATTTTGTGCTGACATTTTGAGGGGGTCTCATGTCTACCTTTTCTTCTCCATGAGGTGTGTACAACCTTGAGTGGTGTGATGTCACAAGCCAGCAGTGTGGCTGGTATGTTCTGTGTATGACACAAAGTGACATTTGCGATGGTCATTATTTGTTGTAGAGGCTGAGCCTCTCAGAATATGACATTTGATTTCTTGGCCACCCCTAAGTTGTAACAATCTCCCCGAGTTTGGAAGTACCATTCTAAAGTCAAGTCCTGATATCTCATCTAGGAAATGGAGACAGTGGTTTATTTCTATAGATGAACAGGCCGTAGTTAGTGACAAAGGAGGTGACATGCATGAAGGTCCAACCAAGTACAGAGCTTTATAGGCTCTGAGAGTACAGAAGAAAGGCCACACACCTACACACACACACACACACACACACACACACACACACACACACACAC
>JANHMN010000018.1:39389501-39422855 GCA_030674055.1 Rhabdomys pumilio
ACACACACACACACACACACACACACACACACACACACACACACACTTCTGCCAGCTATGGAGAGATAATAGCTGTGGAGGTGATCCATCAGCCCTTGTCCAGAAATCCCACAAGAGTCAGCAGCTCAGGCCCTTGCCTTGCCCTGAAGGTATGTAAATAGGGGGATTATCTGGGCCTGCATCTGTGAGAGCCAAAGCAGGAAGTCCTTACAGCTTCCTGTAAAAACACAAGTGACAAACTTGGATAAACAGAGAGTTCAGAAAAGTTATTCCCATGTCCCTGCCAGCCTCACCCCCCCCCCCCCCCCCGCACCCCCAGCTACCCAAGAAGATGTCTCTTGCATTGCTCCATCTTTCTCTGCCTGTATCTCTCCTTAAACACACACACACACTCTCCCCTGTAGCCTTAAAGTCCCACAGAACATCCACTGGGTAGTCACACTTGGGTGTTAAGCCCACTTCTACTATTTAGAAGTCGTGTGACTTTGATCCATTACCTCTTTGGGACATATGTTTTTCTCTTTAATTGGAATATAGGTTGAGATCCACTTCTTAAGGATCATGAGAATCAAATAAATAACCTAAGCCAATGACGAATGTGCTTCTCACACAACCTCCACAGCGAAGAACCAGGCACCTAGAACTTAGTAAAATTTCAGATAACATTAGTTCTCTTTCTTGGTAATGTGGTTATGGTCTTTTCAATACGCAGCTCCAAGACTCCCAGGGAAGGAAGGGTGGATATTGAAGGGGACAATACATCACTACAACAAATCACTCACTGAAAATCAAAGTTCAGCAAACTGAGGCCAGTCAGGGAGAAGGCAGCAGGAGTGGGGAATGATAAAATGGAAACAGGATGTACTTTGTGGTCAAGACAGCTAAGTTCAGACCATAGCCCTGCCACTGGTTGGACAAATCCCTGTAGCCATATAAATGTTCTCTCATTTCTGAACCTCTCAGGTCAGTGCCCCGCACCCTTGCCCTTGCTAGCCCTGAGGTTGCCAGTGTTTGTTCATTCTCTTACTCACTTTTCAAGTGTTTCCTGACCTGCTATCATTTGCCTGATAATGAAGGACCTGGAAGTCCAGGGGGGAAACCAGATTCCTAGAGGAACACTGGCCAAAAGAGAACAGGGTTGAAAGCCAAGGTTAATAATCAATTTATTAACCAGGATATACTACCAATGATGCCATAACAAATAACCTCTAAATATCAGGAATATAAAACAGAAGTGCACACACGTCACACAAATTCCATGGTGGAACCAGGGAACTGATTTGGGACACTTGTCCATGAATGACCAGACTAGAATGTCTTAGAAAAATCTCATGGTACCTTCATATCAGTAGAGTGCCTTCTATGATCAGGTAGAGAAAGACCCTGGGAATCCCACACCAGATTTCCGATGCTTCCAGGCTTAAATAATGTGTTCATATCCTTGTCGTTTTATCTAACAAAACCACGCATATATCTATGTCTTACCTCAAGGGGATGTGTGCTAGAGAGAGAGAGAGAAAGAGAGAGAGAGAGAGAGAGAGAGAGAGAGAGAGAGAGAGAGAGAGAGAGAGGAAAGTTATGAACTTTAAGGTGCAGCTCCAGGATCCACGGCACCCGAGCTCACAGAAAGGCTGAAGTACACATAGGCAGGGCCATTGCTAGTGTCATTCCACTTAGCACAGAGGCTAGCAGAAGAAAGAAGGTCCACAGATCTTAGGGGAAGGGAAGGGGAGGAGGGAGGGGAATTATCAGGTGTATCTGTGTGTGTTCTAGCTCTTCACAGACTTCTTGGCTGCTGGGAACAATAAGGCTATGTCCTTAGGCTAAGAAGTCTCCCTATGCTAGGAATGGTTCTGTGTGCACCGGAGACTGGTCAAATGCTGGTCCAGCTCCCTAAGATCAGTGACCACAGCTAGCACACCTCCCACCACAGCTGGTACTCTGGCCCAGTCATCAGCCTTAGTTCCATTAGGACTCTCTCCCCTCTGAATAGTCCACTGGCATTTGTTATAGTGAGCACATTACGAACAGTATAGGCTGGGGGGTCCTTTACTGCTTAGATTTGATTGCTTAATCATTCCTTTTCTAGTAGATACCTTTGGAGTTAGTTACTTAACATGCCTAGACATCAGTTTTCTCATCTGTAAAACAAGGTCTCTCCCTCTCTAAGTCACAGCCCTTTAAAGAAAGGTCAGCTTCCCTCTGTCCTAGGCAGACCACACTCTGGTATCCTCTAGTTTGGGCTGTTCTGTTACAATCCTTAGAATGCTATTCCCTGCAAAAATTTGAACTTTCTGCTATGATGGCTTCCCTGTTCCTTTCAGCAAAGTGCCATGTGTCTGGGTGTGACTGGAAACAGCACCTGTCCCTTCCCAGGAGCGCTGACAGAGGTGATGTACCGGCTTGGGGTTGTCTACAGCTGCTCTGTGTGCCCAGGAGCAGCCGCTCGCTGCACTGGCTAGAGGCAGGGTGATTACTCATTGCTAATAATTATAGACAGAGACACCACTGGGAGATGGCAGAGCTGCTAGCTTCAGACCTGCTTCTGGGTTCATGGGACTCCGGGACCAGGGCTAAGCTAGCTGCATTCATCCATCTGCCCATGAGTCACTGGACAGCATCTCATAGCAAGCTTTGCGTCCGCATGTCAGGGCTGCCGGGAGGAGTATGATAAATATCCTTTATTTTTATAAAGTCTTGGAACTACAGTTGCTTCTGTTTTCCTTTCGTGGTGACACGACACGTTCGGAAGAATAAAGGGAGGAAGTGGTTGATGATTAAATTGTGAAAACATCAGCGATTTACCGTGACTTTCAGGGAATTTTGTTTTTAAAGCTAAGCCTGTACATACCATCTCAGCAGAAGGGCCTCCCTCCCCCACTAATCTGACAGATGAAGGGTTAGACTCTAGACGGAAGGAGTCCCACTTCATCCTAGTGCCCCAGATTTCCTCTTGATCCTAGCTTCTGTCCAAGCATAAGACACAGAAGAGAAGAGAGTATCAGATAGCCTGGATAGGTTGGCTCTTTCCTGAATAAGTTGGAGGAGCCACTCGGCCCTCACTTCTGTGACTATTCATTGATAGATAAAGGAGAGACCACAACTTTATATCAGGAGTGGGGTGGTACTAAGAGCTCTAGGTAGTATGTTTGCCTAGCATGCATAAGGCCAGACATCTCATTCCCAGCAAGGCATAGATGTTGTACACGGTTGTTTCTGGAGTATTCTGTATTGCCTTTGCTCATGAGCAAGTATCCTAATGCTCATGGTAGCTGGCTATCATAATATCCTGTATACATACCATCTTTATTTTCACGAATGGAAGAAAAGCGACTTCAGGTGAAGATTTCTCCTCCCCACCCCACCCCCTGCCTTTCAGCAAAAGTTGCTAAGTGAGGGGAGAGCCTTTCTTCTTTCCCTCTGAGGCTGAGAAGGTGCCTGTGGCCCCTTTCAGCAGACTGGTGTATTAACAGAATCTAATTCTTTAATGGACTCGGGTGCATTTCTTCCTTTCGTCTTGAGGTCTTTAAAAAGCCTGTGGTGAATTCCACTGACATAAACCTTTTATAGAAACAATCAAATATCACTTGGTAAAATAATTAGCATAAGAATAGCACAGTCAGTCTGCCCGATGCTTGGTGCCAAATATCAAGAGGGCTCCTGCCAGCCCCCATCTCTGCTTCTTTCAGGGGAAGAAAGTGAATTTTCTCCCTCTCTCAGCTCAGTACGGAGACCAAGGCACAGGCCCACAGCATACTCTTGGGACGTTATGTTATTCTAGGGGGCGAGTGAAGAGGCAGATGACCCTCCAAGTGGGTTTCTCATACCCATATTAGGTCATGGATAAGAGGTGAAGGAAGGAACAAAGAAGCCAGTGCAGACTGTCTGCCCCACCATGCCTGGCTGGTTTCCCCATCTACTACCCAGCACTAAGTTCTTCCTGCCTGGGCTTTCCAAATGATTGTCTCATCTTGAGCAAATACCAAGAGCTTCATTTTGTTGATGACTTTAGGAATAATATCTCAAGAAAGAAGTGTCCCTCTTGGGCCCAGATAAGACTAGGCCGAAGAGACTCAGCACACGTTGGCTGTATGATAACGCTTTTTGTTAGAGTCCTGAAGTGGTGATTCTTAGACTGTGATAAGCTGGTAGAGTCCCCAGCCAGGCCTTCACTCCTGAGAGACCCTTGTACCAGCAGCCTTGCCAAAGGGTAGGTGTTTTCCAGTGTAGGAGTCTGGCCCTCTGTGAGAGGCAACAGAAACTGCAGGTGCTCAAATAAAAATAAAAAAACATCAGATCTCGAGGGTGCAACTGGCTTAAGTGGGAACCTGTTTTGTTTTGTTGGTTTTCTTTGCAAGCCTAAGAAGCAGGGGTAATCATCTCATCTTACTGGCCATCAACAGCACATGTCCCAGTACTGATGAACTTTAGACACCATCTTCTCTTGTCTTCTTTCATTTGGTTAAAAGATATAGAAAATAAAAAATTGGGGGGGGGGGTGGTTAAAATAAATAGGCAATAATTATTAGCTGGGGACAGTTATTGAGTTGGAGCTTTGAGGTCCTCTGGGGAAAGCCTAGGAAAAAACAAGAACCCTTGTGTTCTGCCTCAACTCGGGGTATCTTTTAGTTCATTCTATGGGTCGCACAGGAAGGGAGCTGAGCAAACTGGCAAAACAACTAGTGAGCTTAACTTAAGGTCCTTCTGGTGGTGCATTGGAACCAAAGCGGGCAGCCCTATGGTAAGAGACTGGATTGAAGACACAGAAAACACTTCTGGAAGTTTATCTTAGGCAATAAGTTTTTTTGTTTTTTTTTTTCTCCTTTCATTGACTGCTGCTCACATATGGTAACACCATCTCCCGGCGCTTGCCATATGTAAGGACACAAGGTTTTATGACTTATTGTCTGTAAGATTTATGGAGATGATATATGAGTGGCAATTTTTCATCTTCTCATACCAGGAACAAACAGAGAAAGGCACAGGCCCCTCGCTGCTTAGAATCAGAGCTGTAGTATCTCTGTGTAAGAGTCCCACAAGTCCTAGCCCTCTGTGGGACAACAGCCTGTCTTTAATAAAGGGTCAGCCTTTTGGTAACTGGCAACAACAATTTATTTGATTAAAATGGGTTACTCTGGAGCTGTTTTGATATGTTAATGAGTGGTACATCATAGGTGTTTATTAAATTAGGTTTCATAAGTGTCAGGCTTGTTTGTATAGAAAATGCACTAGGCTGAGTGTTGGCTGGACTCAGAATTAATGTTCCCATTTGGGAAGTTCCCTTCCTGCCTGAGAGAGGTGTGCTAACTCACATAGGCTTCATCTGAGCATTGGTCATGGTCACATACTGCCCGGTTGCTCCTGAGGAGAGTGGAATCTAAAAGAAGGAAGTAACAGAATCAACCATTTCCGTGGAACAAGGCATCTGCTTCCCATGTCACAACATCCCGCCACTCCCTCTCACTGGAATCCGGACAGTCCTATGGAGTAGGGGAAAACAGGATACCAGAGGACAGGGCCACTGATGCCAAGCAACCCTGGCGACTCCTCAGGCTTTGGGGGAGGTCTCTGCAGTCCTGGATGGGTTCAGACTGTGCAAAGCTTATTACTGAGAAGGCTCTATGTGTTTCTCTGGCTTGGTCCAGCTAAATGATGTACTTCCTCTCACCTAAATTCTCATCCAGGACATGCTTCTTCTGTAAAGACTGCATTTGATGAGGCCCTCACTGAAGGAGCAAGCAGATAAGATAACAGAAGCCCAGTGACCTGCAGGATCCAGGGAAATTTCCACCTCAGATGCCATAACTCAGGAAATCTTAGGCCAAGGCCACCTTGGAATCAGGAAGACATTTTACTTGATATACTGTCCTACTTTCTTAGGGGGTAGCTTTGAGGACCTTTGGGGACAGTGGTACTCACAATTGCCACGTGCCTTTTCATTACTCACTATCAGTTTGTTAATCCTACTCCCTCCCTTCCTTCCTCCCTCCCTTCTTGCCCCTCCCTTCCTTCCTCCCCTTCCTTCTTTTCTCCCTCCTTTCCCCCTCCCTTATTCCCTCCCCCTCCTCCTTTTCCTCCCTCCTCCCTCCTTCTCTCTTTTCTTTTCTTTCTCCCTCCCTTTCTTCCTTTTTCATTTCTTTCCTTTCCCACCTCATTTTCCTTGGAGAAGCTCGGAAGAGCCAGCGAATTCAAAGAAGCATTTAGAATTTGTACATGATTCTTCTCTTTAAATCTATTTGGCAATTTTTCTGGATCTCCTTTAAGGCAAACATAAATCACATTGCAGGGTCTGTGGCTAGCCCCTAGAGAACTTAAGTAGTCCAACAACATCCTACAGACTGGGGAGACGAGCCTGGCTAATACTTTGTGTTCCTTCTGACAGAGGCACTTGGGAAAAAAAATCAATATGATTGATCCCCACAATCTGCAGTTTGCGGCTGGGTGTCGGTGTTCTGGATGGCAAATAGAGTGTGTATCATTTTATATGTGACTTTTGTGGGTGTAAGGCTGACAAAGGAGAGAGTGTTCATTGTCATCGGCTGTGTCAAAGCTTAGGAAGACTTTCCTGTGTCAGAATAGAATCCCTATGCAGCAATATACCCTCTGTATATGAAAATAGGATGTTGGGAACTAAGGCCCCACTCTTTCTCCGGTGTGTATATGTGTATGTGTGTGTGTGTGTTTCTAAGGAGAGATCACCAATTCATATGCATGTGGAGATCAAAGGATGATTTTTGGGTGTCCTTCTCAGGCAGGAAGGCACCATACACTTGTCTTTTTGTGTTTTGGGGGATGGAGTCACTCACTGACCTAAAACTCACCAAATAGGCTAGGCTGACTGGCTAGTGAGATCCAGAAATCAGTGCTTCTGTTCCTCTAGAGCTGAATCACCAGCATACAGCACCACGTCCAAGTCCTTTGTTTTGCTTCATGTGGGTGATGTGGTCCTTAAGCTTGCAAGGCAAAGCCCTTTGCTAGTTAAGCCATCTCCCCGCTCCAGATCCCTTATGCCCCACCTGCCCTTCCCCAGAGAGATGCTGTTGTGATTGCTGGATGCATGGCTTCCTCAAGGTGGATTCTTTCTCTTTCGGAGATGGTATTTTTTTAGTTTCTTTGACTTTGTGGATCTTTCAGAGAGGTAGACACAGGCCCTTGAAGGGGAAATGAAAGGTGTTTCGAATCAAGCTAGGAAAAAGGCGAAGAAGTCAGCAGAGGAGTAGAGTGAGTCTGAGGAAGACTGGGGAGTTCTGGAAAAATGTAGCCCAGATAGTTTTGCTTGGCTTTACATTTGTAGCCACTGCCTTGGGACAGATTCAGCACATTGTGAAGAATCAGCTTAAAAGAAGAACTTACTCGCTCAGTGATGTCAAAATCCAAGTGGGGTTCTTTTTCCTTGTGACATGGTCCCAATTGTTCAGACTTCTTAGAACTCTAAGAATGTGACAATCAGCAAAAATGCTCATAGGTTTGTTTTCACAAAATCTTTGTGTGTGTATGCATGTGTGTGTGTGTGTGGGGGGGCTGGTTCTTGAGTTTTGGGCTAGGTGCACAGATCTGATTCCCTCCTCTACTGTTTTGAATTTTGGGATCTTAAGTGGATGATGTTGATTTTATGAGCTCTGTTCTGTCCTCTTTCAGCTGTGGATCCAATTTTCTGCACAATCCTTTGAATTTAGAAGAAAGCACTTGGTTGGACTATGTCTGGTATACAGGCAGGGCCTAATGGATGTTAGTAATTCTCATATACCGCCCTATTTGGGCATGATTAGCCTTTGGGTGAATCTGATTTGAAAATCATTCATCCATGTTTTTCAACTTTGATCAAAAACATATTATATGTGTCTAGTTTGCCTGAATTCTTCAGACATGGGGAACTGAATGTTCAATACATGGAATTTTCTGGATCATGAATGGTATAGGAAACCATCTATTGGGGCTGATAAATCACAGCCTATGGCCAGATTGGGCCCCCTACACTTACGTTTGTAAATAAGTCTTCATTGGAATTCCATCCCACTCACTTGTTTGTATAATAAGCATGGCTGTTTTCTGGTAGTCATGTAGTTTTTAAGTAGGCAGACATGGCTATCATCCACAGAGGCTGTGAAGCAGGCTTGGGTGGTAGCGTTCCCATTTTGAGCAATTCAGACAGAAATTATGTGTCTCACGAAGCCTAAACTATTTCTTATTTATAACCAAAGCCCAACATCTCCTATGGTAATATCCAAGGGTCAACACGCAAGTGCTTCAACGGGGCCAGCAACTCAGCTGTAGGAGCCCAAATTTTTCTATGCAAACTTCCTCCTCAAGCTTTGTGTTTTGCCCTGCATGTTCAACAGAAGGGAAATTCTCAGCCAGATGTTTCAAAGGAGTCCTATCTTTGAGTCCTTGAGTTTGTTACTAAGATGGAAAGAAAATTAATGTTGATGTATATGTGTGGCTGCTAAAGTGGCCAGGAGTCACCAGGCAGTTAGGGCAGAATTGACAATGAAGGCTTATGGAAAGTCTCACAGACTGGTGCCTATTAACGCCATTACTTTCTATGCTTAGAGATGCAGACAAGCCTTCAACACATGCTGTGAGGTATTTACAGTTTATGTATCCAGTGTAGTCATTCACACAGGATCCATACAAAATTACCTGTCTGCAAGGGCAGCTACGAAAGGGGAGGGTCCGGACTTTGTACATACTTTGTCCCTGTCAGGGAAAATCAAATACTAGCATAGCTTCCTGGAGGTGAGGAAAGATGATCTGAGAAACAGGAACAGGGCAAGAGGTGGTGACTCAGCCCACTAGAGTCAGCATCCAGACGCTACCACGCGCCAGCCTGAACAAGTGCTGGGATCAGAGTTCCTATAGCTTTCTGTGTAAAGTGGGAACAGTCCCACCCTAGCCTCCCCCACAGCCTCTGTGGATGGGAGCCATTCCTGCCTTTGTCAGCTCTCTCCTTAAAAAAAATAAATAAATAAAATAAACTCTCCTTTGTGACTGTATTGATACAGTCATGTGCATACCTCCAGTGTGTACCATAGTGAGTGTGTCCTTTCTGGTTTTAACTGAAATTAGAGTGTTTCCATAGGGCTCCCAAATGCATCCCGACCCCCAGACACTGTGTTCTTTTGCCACGTGAGGTAGTCAGTATGTTATCTTCCAGGAAGGCAGTGAGAACTGAGAGCATGTGATGCATAATTCCACCTCACTCACGACAAACTCTCCAATGACATGGCTGCGATTGACTGTGTATCAATACCAAGCGCTCGAAATCAGCTCATTCTTGATATTGTCAGTTTGTTGAACAATGGCTTTAAAGATAAAATATTCCCCCAGAAGTCCCAATACCCGTACAGTTTGATTATAGAAAGTGAGAATACAGAAGGCATACACATAAAAAGAGGCTAAGGCAGATACCATTGGTCTTTACATTGGAACTCAAATCCCTATTATAAAGGTGAGTCTTAAAAAGAGAACACAAATACTCTTTTTTCTCTTTAATTTTGGAGGTGATTAATCTTTCTTTATTGAAAGATAATACTTATTTCCTGGCACATCAACATTTTATACTGTTCCCCTGTGTGGGGTGTGCTGACCTAACAACCCGTGAAGCAAATGTAGCCATATATATATATATATATATATCCTCCTTTCGCTGGGCATTCCCATCTAATTTTTAAAATCTACTGTTAAAGGCGATGTTGTGATGGACACGCTTGTGGTTACATCTGTCTACAACTCCATGATGTCATTTTTATTTTTAAAGTGAGATTCCATTGGGATTAGCACTTGTCTGGAGCACAGCCTTCATAGGTTAAAGAAAGCTCTTACCACACTGCTTGGCTGCAATTCTGTCCCAACTTGACTATCCTTCTGAAATCAGTGAGGCCAAGTCCCAGCTCTATCAAACCGCTCACAAAATGAGGCGGTGGTGGTGGTGGTGGTGCTGAGGCTGAGTTCGATGGCAGGGAAATGGGGCTAGCATAGTGCTGGGCATAGAGGAAATAGACAAGTCAGAAATCCCGGTCTATGTTGCTCAGTAACAAAGTCACAGGTAAAGGGCTCGCCAACCGCCCAACTATAATTAGAACCCGCTTTTTAGACTGTGTACTTATGAGCACATCTGGGGTCACTTGACTACATGTGGGGGGTCACCAAAATTTGGCAGTCGGAAAAGATTCCTGAAAGTTCGATAAGTAACAGTTAATTGAAAATCAGACTCATAAGAAGTCCCAGGTGTTTCTGCCAGTGCAGGGCCTGATGTACTTTGTGACGTCACGTACTTTGTGATGTCACCATAGTTTTGCCTCTGGATGCACGCATGCACTTTGTCCTGTGTGTGCCTGGCACAAGGCAGTGCTCATGCCACTGCAGCTCAGATTTGATGCTACTCTTTGAAGACTCACGTTTGTGGGTTGTTTTTTTTTTTTTTTTTTTTTTTTTTTCATTTTGTATTAAGTTTTCTGCTCTCAGGGGAGTAGCACAGTTCGATTATGGAAAACCAGGCATTTTCATGGTTTCCTATAGTAATTCCTCAACAGTATGACTGGTATACCTTTGCATTGTATTATGTTAGAAGGCTTGGCTTTAAAAACTTCTGTGTACTTTCTGATTTGACTCCCATTGACACTGCACATGCAAACACATACATTAAGATAAACATTTTTTTTAAGGAATGCCTTGGATACATTGTGTCGGAGAAAGCATATTATGGTTATCATTCTTATTTGTTTTGATGTTTAACAAGTCTCATTTTACACGTTTAACAAGCAAGCAGGGTCTGGGAAAGGTCAATTACATATTCTTATAATATTTCAAAGCTAAGCAATATCAGAGGCTGGGTTAGAACACAAGTTCCTTAGAATTAGAACCTTCACAGGTTTTAATGTTTGATTATTTTCCCCATATATTTCATTAATTTATGAAAATGTTTATAATTGCATATGTTAAATGCATGGGACATAGTTACCATACATATAGGTATCATTATGTCACGCCTTTCTTCTTCTATGCAGTACATAATTTCTCAGATTTAAATGTATACCTGAGTTATTTTATACGATCCAGTCACGACTTCATTCTCTTGGAGTTTTGCTAGAGACTTTCCCTACCAAGCAGACAACCAGTGTTATCAGTGTATATCAGATGAGACCTCACATCCTGCTCCAGAGTCAACCACGTGGCACAGGCCCACCAATCACTAGCCAGTTTGAATGAGTGAGTGTCTACAGAGAAACCTTCTTACTGGGGTCCTCAAAATAGATCTTGTTTTACACATTTAACAAGCAAGCAAGCAGAGTCTGAGGAAGGACTCTTCCCCAGAAATGTGTTAACTACACGTTTTTATGTTGTGAAACTAATGTCAGAGGCAGGGTTAGAACAAGTTCATCCTTCTATGGCAAGTGCTTTTGTACTTTCGAAGGGGAATCCTCAAAGCCAGCTGTTTGTTTGTTTCTTTGTTGTTGTTGTTGTTGTTGCTACGGTAAAATACTCCAGCAAGAAGTTATGGGATATAGGGATTATTTTAGCTCACAACTCAGCATACAGTCCATCACAAAGGGGGATTTAAGGCATCTGGAGCCTGAAGCAGTTGGTCTCCATTGTACCCACAATCAGAGTCAGAGAGCAGGGAGTGCACGCATGCTAGTGTTGAGCCCACTTTCTCTACTCTTGTACAGTCTAGGATCTCCTGACTAGGGAATGGTGCCACCCACAGTAAATAGGTGTTCCCACTGTAATTAACATAGACGTGGACAGATGTGCTCAGAGGTCTATCCACAATGCTCTGCTCATGCTTCAAGTACAGTGGGGGCGAAGTATTCTCTGGCTCCCCGTGTTTCCTCTTCCTGTATCCAAGGGCTCAACAGGGTTTGGGAGCACTCCCCACCCACCACCTATCCCTGAAGAAAGTATTGATCATGGAGGCAAGAACTCAGTCCTCAGGGTAGTACAGGCTAATGGGGAGACCTTTAATCTACAGCCACCTTGAGCTGGTGTCCTGCCCCTTAGAATTCCTTGGAGTGGCACTGTTTTCTTTAATTGTTAGGATGGAGGTGAGGAGGAGAGAGGAGCCTAGAGAGTATTTTCATTTTTTTCCTTCTTCCCTATGGTCATGGAAAGAAAGGGCTGATCAGTCCTGGGTTGTCAGAGGCCAAGGAAACACCTACAGTCAGAACATGGACAGGGAAACGGAGGCTCTGGAATATAGAGAGAAGGTGTTCTTCCATGGCAGCAAAAAGAAAACTAAGACGAACTGTGAATGGCACAGATAATTGTATGTAAGTATCATTTAACAATCAGACTGGGGAGTTGGGTCCTCTTTAATCAGGCACGTTTGTGGGAGGTTTTCTCAGGCCTTTCCTGGACTCTTCTCTAATACCAAAGGACCAGTGCGAACTCAGCTCATCTCTGGGTAGATTCTCCTTATTCTATAACTAAGCAACTGCAAGCATCCTACCTACTGTTCAGCTACCAGCTAGCAGAAAAGGAGTAGACAGTTGCAGTAGATACAAACTAAAGGCCAGCCTTGTCTGCCTGTTTTCCTTCCCTGGCCCAACTGCATAGCTTTCTCTGTCCTTTGTCGGCAGCCTCCCCAATGAGAGTCTATCCTTGCCTGATGCAGGGAGATTAAGCAAATTGATTTTAATTAGGACTGCAGTCATCTCAGAAGGGAGCATGGGAGAGGGACTGCAGATGGGTGGCCAAAGTAGGCATGGGCTCTCTGAAACGAGTGAACCCAGAGTCCTCTATGGCAGCAAAGCCACACAAAGCTCTGCTCTCTGCACTCCCCAGCCTGGTTTACAAGTACCTCTACTATGCAGAAGTAAGCAGAAACATCAGAAAGTAGAAGCTAAATGAAGACAGAAAGGCTTAATTCCCTAACTCTCTCCAGGCACTTTCTCAGGCTTGTGCTTTGGGTTTTCACCTGAGGATTGACAAGGCTGGGCCCCATGTAACATTCAAACACTTCTCTAAGTCAGGCCCCAGCAACGGGTGGATCACAAATAGCTCTTGCTGTGGTCCGTAAACAGTTCTCTGGGGCAGAGACGGAGAGGGAAGAAATACAGCTCATGGAATTGGGACCCTCCAACATCTTCCATCTCAGAGCTCTGGGCTTTTCTGCCTCATACTGGCTAGACATCTACTGCTGGCTGCCAGTCTAGAAGCCAGACTTTAGAGCTTCACCCCTGCTTCCTGGTCTGTTCCCTCCTCCCTGTACCCACACATTTTATGATGATAATTGGAAAGGAGAGAAAGGTACTGTGGTTTTGCTTACAATCCAATTAACATCTGAATAATTTACCAGGAAATATACTGGAGACCTATATCCAGCCCAGGACCTGTTTCCTTCAAGAAGCCAGCATGGAGTTCTGAGTGGGATCATGTCTGTGCTTGTCCTCCATGCTGAGACAGCTTCCCAGGGCGGTGGGGACAGCACCACCTTTCTTTTGACAAATTCCAAATTCTCTCTGACTAACACTGTGAGGGATAATCTTGTCAACTGAGCCAGGTTGAGAATCACCATGGAAACACACACCAGGGTGTGCCTTATGGGGGTTTCTAGAAAGGGTCCACTGAGTGGGAGGACCTATCATGAATGTGGGCAGCTTCATCTCATGGCCTAGGGCCCTGAACTGGAGAGAAAAAGGAGAACATGAGCTGGCCACCTGCAATAAGCAATCATCTCTTAATGGTTTGTTTGTTTGGTTTCTTTGCTTTATTCTGCCCCACCCCCAGACATAATGTAACCAGATGGCATAGCCTTACATGTACCACTATGGTGGACTGCATTTTCCAACTACAAGCTAAAATGAAACCCTTCCTTCCTTAAGTAGCTTTTGTCAGGCGTTTTGTTACAGTCTTCCATGGTAACGTTTGGATGTTGACATAACCTGAGTATTTATGGATGTAAATTCCCATGTGAGCAAGACACAAGCTTATGTATGTGTCAACATGATCTAATAAAGTCCACTATTTTATAGATTAAAGAAAAAGTAAATAGAGAGGAATTCCAGAACCTTTAGTATGGATTTTTTTTCAGACTGACCAGTATATTGATTATTTTTCTAGAAACACACACAACGGCAGTCCTGCAAATATCTGGCAATCATCTCTATACAAGGGGAGAGTGAAACTTTTTTTGTATAGTTTGCCACTTTCTTGGTATAAATGATCTCATGAGTCCAAACACCCAGTGTGAAGCCACCTGGACTGCAAGAGAGCTGAAGTTTTGATGACTGGCTTTTCCAGGCAGGTGCAAGCTGGCTCCAGCTCATTTTAATGCTGGCTCCTTCTGGCTCCCTAGAATCAACTCTTAATTCATGTAGTGTGTCTTGCATTATGTACGCCGCTGTGTTATATATTATGTTGTTAAAAGTCTACATATACACTTTTAATACATAATACATATTTGATAAATAAGATGTAGTTTAAATAGATAAGACACAATTTTAATAAATAATAGATAGTTTTAATAGCAAACATAATCACTCATGAATGTTTTATTTCTGCTAAAGATTATGTAATAAAATATGGAATCATATAAATACTGCATCTTAAGAGGTCATAAAGAAGAGAGCGGAACACCTGAGAGGGAGAGCCCCACTTTTCCTGTCCGCAAGGCAAGAACACAGCTTTCAGGAATTAGAATCTGAGAAGAAAACCAGATCTGGATCCTGGGTGACTTAGTGGTAGCGGAACAGACTCCAGCCAAGCAATGGCTTGTTAATGATCTGTGCTGGGTAATGAGCTGTAGCAGCCCAGATCCGCTGCTTATCTGATGGGCTGGATCTCTGCTGGGTTCCAATGGAGACCAGAGTAGCAGTGAATGAAGCCGAGAGCTTTGGAGATTCCATCCTCCGGTGCTACAGACCTGTTTGGCAGAAGGGCTTGCCTGGTGTGCAGTGAGTCCTGGGTTCTATCTCTAGGGTTGCATAAACTGGGCATGATGGGGCATGCCTACAGTTCCACCATCACTCAGGAAATAAAGGCCAGAGACCCCAAAATTCAAGGTCATCTATGGCTACATAGGGAGTTATAGACAAGCGTGAACTACATGAGATTCTATCTCATATGAAGGAAAAAACAAATAATATGTAACATAAAATTAAATTAAAAAATGAGGAAGATAGCCTTGGGTTTGAACAGCATGCCTTTACCTCTGAGCCTGTTTCCGAGGATCCTCTCACTCAGAACTCTAGAAGACTTACAGTTACAGATATACACACATACAGAGCGGCAAGCCAGAACACACATGCACACACCAGCATATATTCAAGCATATCTGTACTGTGTGCACATGTATCCACATGTACTCACAAACACACACACACACACACGCACACACACATGATGTATGTGTATGTGTATGTGTATGTGTATGTGTATGTGTATGTGTATGTGTATGTGTATGTGTATGTGTATGTGTATATATATATTCGTAAATCCATGGATTTAAAGTTGATGCTTTCGCCGGTTCGAGGCCAACACCATAACACTTAAGAAAGCAGTCACTTCTACCTCACAAATGCTTCCCAGGACAGAGACAAATGTTAATTTTCTTGCACTTTGCAATGCACCTACTAGGTGTGCATAGCAGCACGAGTGTCACCCTCCCAATGCTGCTTTGCTCTGACTCCCAGGGGTCTGGTGAACCAATTATACAAGATAACTCTCTCTCTTCCTCTTTTCACGTGTAATTTGTTTATTTCTCACACAGAAGGATTATTTCCCGTCTCTGTCACTATACTCAGCTGTCACTCACTTCTCTGGATTTCCCTAGGTGGAATTCACTTTAAAAGAGCTTGTCAGTTATGAAGATCTCCCCCAGGGAAACCCCCACATGCTCATTTCTCTCTCTCTCTCTCTCTCTCTCTCTCTCTCTCTCTCTCCCTCCCTCTCTCTCTCTCTCTCTCTCTCTCTCTCTCCCCCTCCCTCCACCCACTACATACTGTGTTTGCCTGTCTCATGCCCAGTCTACTATAATCCTTTGGAAATCTTTATTCTGGTGTCTCTGGGCCACCCACCACATCACACAGGGTTTGATGTCCACTAAGGCTCTCAAGACATCTATCTGTTGCTAGAGATGAAGTGGTAGCGTTGCCACATCAACAGAAGGTGCCATAACAGATTGGAGCAAAACGGGTCTGCAGCCCTTGATTTACAGTGGGTATATCCTCGCTTGTGACTCGTTTGTCTGTTCAGAAATCTCACACTCCAGAGTCATACTTTGGGGGTGTTTGAATGTACACAGGCCCTGTGGGCTATTGTGATCTCAGCTCTGCCCTAGCCACCTGCAGGGACTAATGAATTCAAGGCAGAGAATGGGAGACAGCTGCCCCTGAATATGTGGGGGTGTGTTATAGGCTAAGGTCTGTGGCTCATGCACAGTAGCAGAAAAATGCCACCCATTGATTAGTCTTCCTCCTGTGAAGTGGGGTTGACCACCCTCACCTCAGGCAGAAGAGAACTCCAAGGTACAAAGCCACCCTGTAGCCCATTTATGACTCCTTCTACTTATCTGTTTAGAAAACCCCCTTGTTCCATTCACTGGTGGGTCAGTGTGACCAGCTGTCCCTCTTTGTAGAGAGAGCTTTATACACGATATATAGTGGTGCCCAGAGCTGGTATTATGTGTACAGTGTCCTCAAGCCTCAAGGTCACAAGGGAGGCCTCTGATGTAGGTCTAAGTCAAAGAAAGACACCTCCTAGAGCTTTGGCCTTCAGAGCATCTCAGTGGCAGAACTGGTCCACATCCCTGCCCTCTGGCACATCCAGTGTGTCTCTCTTGAAGCTTTTAAAGCTCATGTCCATTTGGCCACAGCCATCGATGAGAAACCTTGAGGACCAGGCCTTGGCTCAGCTCAGTCGAATGCTTTCCTCTCCTTCATGCTGGAACTTGTGAGTTGGCAAGAGGGAGAACCTCCATGTAGATATCTGGTGATGGACAGACTTGACCTTCCTTGACCTTCACCTAGAGGAACTCCAACACAGACACAGGGGTTCTCCTGCCTCTGCAAGACATGCTAGCCTGGGCTCTCTGAAGACCCATGAGTAGAGTCAGGTCTTGGGCAAAGAGGCCAGGCAAACGCTGATCATGTTATGCAACTGGAAAGTTGCAGCTTACAGAGCTAGCTTCCTTAGTTAGAGACTCCAGGTTTGCACAGGTTTTAGAAACAGCAGAGGCTCCATGAGGCGTGAGGGCATGAGGGAGAAGCAGCCAAGGCAGGGGCTTCCTACTGCTAAGCTCCAAAGCCTTTTGTGTGCATGTGTGAGTGTGTGTGTGCGCGTGCCTGTGGTGATGGTGGTGGGGGCTTCCCACAGGCAGGCCTCCCTAATTCCTGGAGTTATTTCTGTCCCGCAGGTTATAATGGTTCTTGCACTTGGCACAAGGAATGAATCGAGTCATTACTAACTCAGCAAGTGTCAGCCCTGGACTAGGGGCACGGTTGGGAAGCAGAGCAGTTAATACGCAGGTGGATTAGGTGACTCTCAGGCTTCGCCACAATTAGAAACCCAGGATGTTTGAAATATTAACTGAGATATGTGGGGAAGAGGCAGCGCCTGGCTTCTCTGCCAAGGAGCTAGCGGGGAGGAGGCTGCGGGGAATTATGTAAGGGACCAGGAAGCAGCGGGAAGTGGCCTTCCCAGAGTATCTGTTATACATCCGTTGCTTCTGTAGACATCCCTCCATTGATCTTCCCCAGTCTCTAACAGACAGGAGCATCTCTCCTATGTTACATCAGAAGTCAAAGGATGAGGGTCTTAGTCCTCAAACTGCACAGAGAGGAAGCACAGGCTGCCCTCCTTGCATGGTTCTTTTCTGAGTCCAGCTATTACCTACCTGCCTCCAGGAGGCACTGGAATGCCAAGTTTAAGTAGGGCTTAAAAAGAAATACACTAAAGCAGCTAGGTCTGTATTGTTCACACACAGCCTAGCTATTTTGTGCTAAATGGTATATAGTACCTATCATGTTTGGAGCCATCTAAAAGAACAAGATCATGTGCCACTGCTATTGTACAAAGGAGGAAACTGAGGCAGCTCATAAACAGCTCAGAAGGGTCAGAATTGGGTTTGACTTTAGGCCTTTCCCCCTCACTGCCACTGCAGAAATAGTGCTATTGAGAGTCTTGAGTCAGAGTCACAGGAGGGGTTTAACCCTGGGCTTTTCACACTCTTATCAAAGGCTCTTTGCTTTCAGTCATTGTCTATCTGTTTGTTTCAAATACTTTTCTTAAATACCTTAATGCCTGGGCAATGGGCAAAGAGCAAGGAGCAAGTGCATTTAGCACCCTAGACACAGGTAATGTGCAGATGCACCTAGCTCAGCACCCGAGTGTGGTACTAAGGCTCAGTATTTGCCATGGATTTGTCTTCGTGCTCTAGAGAGCAAGACAGAATTTCAACATTTAAGGATTGTATTTGCTAGCAACAAACCAGTCTGCCCCATTCCAACAGGTTTAAAGATGAGAAACAATAGCCAGAGACTGTTCCATGTTCTATAGACCAAGAAGAGAGGAGAGGGGACAGAAGATGGCAAAGCAAGTGGAGAAGGTGCCAGGAAGCTCTTGAGGAGAGATGGCTAGTGTGGGGGTAGCAAAGACAATAATGCTGTAATGTTGACCTCAGGCTAGACCCTGTGTACCTTTGAGTGACCCGCTCCATCTGCCCTTTTGCTTGTTTCATGTGCTGCCCTTTATTTGACTTCTAGGGGAGATTCTGAACAGGACATTCACCGTAGAGGGCCCTGCTTACAGCCTGGGGAGCAGTTAGGGACACTCAGGACCCAGCTTCCCATTCCCGTTCTGGTTTCTACTTCCCTAATTACAGGGCGCCTTCCCTCTAGAGCCTGCTCAAGTTCTCCTTTCTCTTGGGTCGTGTTGCTACCACCTGGATGAAGGAAGGAAGTAATAAGCCAGTGTGTTTCTAAGAATGACAGGAGGAGAAGCCAGAGAAGGGGCCCCTGGCCATCATCTTTAGCCCTCGTGAACCCTGTCACACGGTGCCTGCAACAGAGCCTGCTCCTTGCTCTTGGAATTAGGAGAGCAAACTCAGCTCAGGGGTTGAGTGAATATCCTATGTGCCAGATACCCGATGCATTTTAGGATAAATAGGAAACCATGGACAGTGCACTGTGAGCTTGGTTAATTACAGTTACAACACAGATCTGGGGCAGGGGGATGGCTCCATTGGTAAAGTGCTAGCTGTACAAGTGTGAAGATTTCAGTTTGATCCTCCGGACCCATGTAAAACAGACTGGTGTGGGAAAGCATGTGTTGGGAAGGTAGAGACAGGAGGATGCCTGGGGCTTACTGTCTAGTCAGATAACCTAACTGAATGGGTGTGCTCCAAGTTCACTGAGTAGATCCTGCCTCAAAAAATAAGATGGAGAGGGAACAGGCAGGATGGGTTGGTGGTTAAAGGTTCTTGCAGCCAAGCCTGACAACCTGAGTTCCATCTCAGGACCAACATGGTGGAAGGAGAGAACTAATTTCTGAAAATTGTTCTCTGTTCCAACATATATGCTGTAGGATATGTGTTTACACACATATACACACACACACACACACACACACACACACACAGAGGCACAGGCACACGCACACACACACGCACACACACACTAGCATGGGCTACCATATATGTTTAATAGACAAAGGAAAGCAGATCTGATCTTTTTCTCTCCCTATGATATCAGTACTTTGATGTACTTACTGACTTTCCCAGTGTAGGAAGCTTATATTTGATTCACTATAGATATCTGCCCTGGTTTAAAGGTACAAAATGTCTGCCCTCCTCCCCTAGCCTTTTCTTTCCTTCCCTCTTCCCTTTTCCTCAATTCTTTTCTTTCCTTCCCTCTTCCATTTTCCTCAATTCTTCTCTTTCCTTTCTTTCTTTTTTCCTCTTCTTTATTTCCTCCCCATTCTTTTATCTTCTTTTCTCCCACTCTTCTTTCTTCCTCCTCCTCTTTCTCCTCTCCCCCCTCCTCTTCCTCCTCCCCCTCCTCTTCCCCCTCCTCTTCCTCCTCCCCTCTTCCTCCTTCTCTTCCTCCTCCCCTCTTCCTCTTCTCCCTCCTCTTTCCCCTCCCCCTCCCCCTCCTCCTTCTCCTCCTCTTTTTCCTCCTCCTCCTCCTTTTCCTCCTCCTCCTCCTCCTCCTCCTCCTCCTCCTCCTTCTCCTCCTCCTCCTTCTTCTTCTTCTCAAAAGCTCATATAGCTCAGTCACTATGAACTATGAACCCAGCAATAACCTTGAACTCCTGATTTTCTTGCTTCTGCCTCTCACATTCTCAGATCACAGCATAGATCACCAAGCCTCCTTTCTCCTAACCTACAGTCTTTCCCATTTAAACATAGAGTAGTGCAGAAGAATAAAGCAGAGGCTACAACTTCTTTCTGTAAAGTCCCATATAGCAAGTGGTGTTATCTTTGAGGCAAGATTCTTCCCAAAGCCATCAACAGCATAGCCTGAAATATGAAAGCTAGGAGAGATGTCAGGGACAGGAAGGGGGAGGGCTGTCCTCTAATGCAGCCGTACTTCTGGATGTTGTGATTTGAACTTCATAGTATATTCACAGGGCATGAAACATTGTTATCTATTCTTTTCAACCATTTTATAATGTAATATATATGCATATTAATTATAAATATTAATGTAATATATATATACATACACAATCTTCACTTGAAACCTTTAAAAAAAAAACAGAGGGTTCAAAGTGACCCCAAAGCCACCATTTCCTGATCTGTACATTTAAAGGAAATTGGTTCTGCCACTAACTATAAGTCTCTGTGGACAGAATGTGTAAGCCTTGTGAGCTTCAGGTTATCTGTAAGTAGAGGGTTGTAGACACATAGCAGGGTTGACCCACTATGCACACATGGTTAATTGCATGTACAAAATGGTTAATATGAATAGTTGGGATCCTCAGTAACCTAGACACATTCCAAATCCTCAATAGTCACATGTCCTGTGGCTCTTTTCCAGGACAACACAGGAACTGAGGACAGTGTCATTACAGAGAGTGCTTCTGGTGAAAGAATCTCCAAGACCCTTCTTTATCTTAGGGTAAGCATCGCCTATGAGACTGTGGTACATATACACAGAAGAAGAAGATGATCGGTGCCTCCCATAGCAAAAGAAGAAAGTTGGGGGATAGGTGCGTGTGAGGTGTTTTTTTGCTAGAAATTTACATGTGCTAAAAACGTCAGAGCATGAGCCTATCTGAAAATATAGGCTTTGGGGCAATAATTAGTTAAGTAGTTTGAGTTGAAATTACCCTAAGCCTGATGGGCTGGCATCTTGATAAGAGAAAGAGGAGAAGATAAAAGAAGGAGTGGTTTGGACTTAGGTGTAGAAAAGAAGGCCACATGTAGAGGTAGTTGATTAGAGGCAACCTCAGGGTCAGACTCTTCTGTGAGGAACCAAGCATGGGGTGGATTCTCCTCCAGGCCCTTTGGGGGAATGTGGCCCACATTTCACATCTTTAGTCCCTCAAATTATAAGAGAATAAACTTGGCTTGCTTTCAGCCAACAAATCAGGGAGAATCTGTTCTGGCAGGCTTAGGAGAGTGATATGGGGGAGGGGGAATTGGAGGCACAGTGCAGAGAAATCCAAGGGCCACGCCATTGCCAGTTATACAATGCTTAGCATCTTTTGAGACCCAGCTAAAAGAAAAACAACAAAATAAAACAACAGTAACAAACAGCCAAGCAGGGATTTCCGAAGAGCTCAGTAAAGAACTAGGCCCAGGGAATACTATTTTATACAAGAAATCCGACTTTCTGGCTGCCATTGTGGTCAAATGGTAGGCTTTGGCCATGTGAAAAGCAGAACCTCAAGACAGGGAAGAAGCAACAGCTTGCCTTCCAGAGGCTGAGCCCTGCCTGCCAGGCCTGGGGGGATTCATTCCCTGCCACAGTGGGAAATCTGACAGAGGGGGAAGTGTAGACTTAATCCCTATCAATTTGCAGGCCACCTCTGTGCATCAGGCAGCAGGCCTCACATGCAGGGAAGGGTGAGTGTCATAAAAGCCCTTGTCTTTGAAGGAATGCAATTCAGGGATTAAGGGCCATGTCTAATGAGAGACAGGTTAGAGGTCAGATGTGAGGCAGGTGACAAGTATGGGATCGGTTTGCTGGGCACATTCTCTGAGTAAAGATGGCTCAAATATGAGAGAGGCAGTCAGGACCCAGAAATGCCTCTAAAGGCTGCTCCCCTGCCTCACCATCCATGGCCTCCTAGAGGAAGTCTCCCCGCTCCTCCTGTGGGAAAGCCTGAAACAGAGACAAGGGCTCTGCTGTCAGAAACCAGCAACTTCTAAGAAGAGAGAGGATAAGCTGAGAGGCGTCTGACAGCTGGGGTTGAGGTCGCAGTGGCACCTGTAAACCTCGAGTTTGACTTTTCCTCCACTTCGTGCCATCTGTTTTAAAGATGGATGTCCCTTCCCTAGCCCTCCACTTTTCCATTAGAGAAACGGCAATACAAATCGACTCGGGGAGTCGATTAAACAGTTCAGACAGGTACCATCTCATGCAAGATACACAGCGATGTGAAGAACCGAGGAGTTTCATGACTGAGAAGGACTAAAAATAACCACCTCCAAAGGGAAAGAGGGTTATTAAATACTATTATACATGAGTTCTTGCTACCGTTTACTTCCCATTGCTAGGACAGAATGTCCAACGAATGACAAATGTTCCATAAAGAAGGGACAGATTGTCTGGGCTGCCCATCTCCAGGGAAGGCATGGTGGCAGGAGCCTGGGGCTGCTGGTCCTATTACATCAGCAGACGGGAAGCAGAGGGAGAACACTGGTGCCTAGCTCTCCTCCTCCTTTTTAATTCATCCTAGGATCCCAGCCCTTGGTATGTGCTGTCCACCTTAGGCTGGGCATCCCTATTCCAATCAACCTAAGCTAGAAACTCTCAGAGGTTGGGTTTCCAGATGATTCTAGATCATATTGTTGAATGCTAATATTAACTACGACAGTATGTATATATTTATTATCACACAGTTTTTGTATGGAGAAATATTATATAGTTTATAAGCCATTACTTCTGAAATGGTTGTTAGGTAAATTATATAGAAAATAATAAAAATCATATTAGGATATTAAATAAGGGAGGCAAGTAAAAATTTATAGCATAGGACAATTTCTGTTATTTAAACACATTTAAACACATGTGCACACGTTATACATAAGTATATACAAATACACACATATACACATGTACCGTATACATACATACAAACATACAAAACATGTATGCATACACATAAATATACACATGTATACACATGTAGACACATATACATAAATACTATACACATATGTATAAATACAAAAAACATATGTATGTATATACATATTTGTACACAAACACACACATATATACTCATACACACATACGCTCATATGCACACATAGCCACATACTCATAAACATATGCACACATACGCACTCACATACACACATTCACACATAAACACACATCACTGCAGTAATGAGATATTGTGAAAATGTCTCTGGGAGTGCTGTCATGTTTACTTTCTCCTTCATGGCTTCACTGACACACTTCTCACTACACTCATAGGTTGTTTAAATGATGCAAAGAAAAATATTAAGGAAAAACGACGTGGGTCTTGCAGACAAATACACAGACAGCACCCTTACAGCCTGGCTTTGTCCCTGAATGTCTCTGAGATTCTTAAACAGAATCTGTGTTTAAGAATACAGATTCTCTATGTGTATGGATTGGTGTGTAGTGGCGTGTGTGCAGGTGCATTCATATGTATGTTCACATACATGTGGAAGTCAGAAGGCTCCCTCGATGTGGCCCTTCAAGCACTGTTCACTTTTTATAGTTTTCAATTTATCAAGTTAGCATGTCTCTCTGGCTTAGAGCTCATCAAGTAGGCAGGGTTAGGCTGGCCAGTGAACAGCTGGGATCTGCCTGTCTCTGTCTCTTCAGTGCTGGGATTACAAGCGCCGGACACCAGGTCCAGCTGGAGTCTCAGTTTCTTTAAATCTGCAAAAGGACCACATGAGGGGTCTATTACAAACATTTCTAAGGACCAGGCTGAAAATTAACTGGAGAGGACAGGAAAAGGTACCCAGCGTGGAGGATGATACCATACTTAATGTGTTTGATCTAGGTCATTGTGGAGGGTGTTTGCTGAAGAGAGAGACTTTATTTCTTTGACCCCAAGGTGAAGCAACAGGCAGCATGTCAGATAGAAGGATTCATGGGAAAACCACTGAACGTAGTTCAGAAGCACTTTAGCAGCTTAGGGCCCTTCCCTGTAATCTCTTACTATGCTACCCTCATTCCAGAGTCCACCGGAGATTCCAGATAGACTCCTTCCATGAGTCACTCTGCCTAATCGCTCTGTAGGAACCAAGATAAGCAGCAGTCAGGAACTCTTCAAAGCAACACCCACCAACAAGAGCATGGGACCCTCCGTGTATGTCAGGGGAGGGAGGGAGTCGGCTCTTGGTAAAAATTAATGTATACTAAATCATTAGGCTTAAAACAGGCATAGGTATCTTTTATAAGTATCAGTTCCTGCTAGGTGGCTCTGATTAGCTGGCTAATCCATCCATTCTTTACAGCAGCTAATTTAACCGGTGAGGAGACCAGAGCTTGTTAGTGACACAGACTCAGCAGGCAACAGAGTTTGGGACTCACACTCGGAAGGCAAAGTCCACCCTCCTCCGCTGATAACCTATGACACTCACGTGCCCCTTCAGCCTTTCCTCCTGCATGCCACTGTGTAGGGCCATCCATAGAGCCTGGCTGATTTCAAACTAAATACCCTTGGACAAAGTCCTGGAAGGATGGAGAGGCAGAAAGGTTCTGAACTGCAGCAAAGACCAGTTTCCTTCAGGCTTTGCTAACCCTGCTGGATCTCAGAGCTGCTTTGGAAACAGCCACACTCCCTTAGGCCACTTTGTTATGCTTTCTCCTAGTTTTGATTGTGGTATATTATGATGCTATTTCAAATCAGTTGTTAGCCCTATAAGACTCTAATGTGAGCATGGAAGACCGTTCTCTTGAGCAGACCATCTTAATAAAAACAATATATCAGATACTGGCTCCCGTGAAAGGGGTGTTTAGTCCCCAGAGTCTTTCCTTAGACAAAGTAAACCGTCAGTAACCTGGCTAGGAGGAAATGGAGAGGAAGGAGGAGGATCAGGAGGAAGAGGGGGAGCAGGAGGAGAGGGACTGGAGGAGGGAGAGAGAAGATAAATGTTCCTTTATCTCTCTGTGATGAGTACATACTATCTCTCTGTGTCTCTCAGTAAACATCTCTGTAGGATATTTACAGGGCTATGCAGTTCATTCTAGAAAAGCCTTGTATATTGTTTCTAGCAAAGAACAAAAACAAAACCAGACCAGAAACCCCAAATCTTGAGGTCAGAGGTCAGCACTGCCTGCTGCTAGTGTGCTAGCATTTGCCCTCCCATTGCTCCATCTGTAACCTGAGATGGCTTGTCTTGCCTAGCTGGGGTGTCCCATGTCTCTGTTTGCCCAGGACAGCCCCACACTGCACCTGTTGTCCTGGCGTGATTATTAATAGCACCCTTTCACCTCTAGAAGTGACCCTGTTTGGGTGATAAATCACTCATTCTCCCGTGTCTAGCTCAGAGTGTCATGACGGCGAAAGGGAACAAGGACTGGAAATGTTTTGTAAAAGTGGAAGCCTTGTTACAGCTTAAAGGGATTTGAAAGCAATTGTCAGTTGCTTGGAGCACTGCGCTTAGGAAAGAGGTCGGTTGAGCAGGCGTTTCGAGGACTGTGGGGCAGTGTTCACCGTCCTAAAGTGGGGCTTTTCAAACTAAAGGACACACACAGCATGGCCACAGCATGGACTCCCAAAAGTGTGACATAGGGTGATGGTAGTGATAGCAACAGTCACCTTTGGTAAGACTATAAGATTATGTTAAATTCATTTTTTGTGCATATCTCTGTGTGTATGTGTGTGTGTATATGTATGACTGTTTTATGTGTAGAGAAGGTACTCATGCACCACTGTGTGTGTATTTGTGTGTGTGTGTTTGTGTGTGTGTCTTATGTGCGGAGAAGGTACTCATGCATACATCGAAGCCAGAAGAGAACACTGATATCCCATTTCATCACTCTCTATCCTATTTCTTTGAAACACACTCTCTCACTGAACCTCTGGCTTCCACAATGCTGGGGTTCCAGGCCATGTCGGAATCTTTTATGCGGGTGCTGAGAATTTAAGTGAGGCTCAGATCCTCCTGCACGAGCAGAGCAGCGGACACTCTTACCCAGTATATCATCCGCTCAGACCACACCAGGCATTCTAAGTGAGTAGCTTCCTGGACACTCTCTCCATCTCTGTGCTAAGACACGGAGGAGGGTTTTATTTATTTTGGCTCAGATCAGAGGCCCGGCTATAGAAGAACAGGTATGGCTGCTGTATCGGATTAGTCTGTGATGTGTTTTAGTCACACCTTGGTGGGTCAGGAATCAGAGAGCTCAGGCTGAAGCTGAATCAGAAGCAGGTATCACCTTCCTGATGCAATCAAGACTGAGCAGCGCTAGATTCTACACTTTCCTCTCTAGCAGACGGCCTCCTCTAACCTGTGAGCTGAAATGGACCCTCCCCTCCCTTAACTTTCTTCTGGGAGGCGTCTTGGTCACCTCCATGAGAAAGGTAACCTGTAGAAATGGTTTGTATTTTGAGAGTTAAGAGTCTGACTTTGAGAATACACAAAGAGGAAACAAAACTCCACGGTTGACTTTTAACATTGTAAGAGGCAGAGCCAAGAGATAGCTCTGTCTGCAGAGTGAGATGCAGGCAGGAACGGCCACCAAAGAGACACTTAAAAAACAAAGATTTCTCTACCTGACCGAGTGGACTCCTCTGGATGGCACTGCTGCAATGTTTGAGCCACAGTGAGTGATCTTGGGTCTGGCTCTTAAAGGAGAAACAAACAAACAAACAAACAAAAAAACAAAACCACCAACAACAAAAAACCTGTTCACATGAGTATTCAGAACATACCATGGTACAGTTTCATGTGATTTGATCTGAACACATCATATCATGGAACTAGAAGCTTATAAAACACATTATAAAACACAAAGCTAAACAGAAGAAGTTAGTTCAAGATACTGCAAGGAGTTTTATGTTGATCAAGAATACAATACATCTCCTCCTACCCTGAATGTACTAAAGTAGTCCCTCACTAGTCCCTTCTAGGTCCCAGAACCTCATCACTTGGAGAGGGGTGTGTGGTTTTCTACACACTTGAGGCTAAGGATAGTAAGACTTTGGGAAGTTAAATGACTTGTTCGGAGTCAGTGGGGAAGCAAAGATCAGGGATTCACTCTGCTGATAGTTGGGTGAGTGTGTTGTTCAATCACTTATAACCGTATCTAAAACAACCCACCACCGGAACCTTGAATGTATGGGTACCAAAACAGCTGTATCCCTGTCACATAGCATGTATCTCTGGCACATCACTGAGGTCCTGGTAGAACACTCAATGTCCTATAGCTGTCAATCCCCTGCCCCCCAGCTAACATCTCTATTGTTTTAGTCAAAACATTAATCTCATAGAATATCCTCAGCCTTAAAAGCGATTCTTTTTCACTTGATTCTGCTTTCTACTTATTCTGGAAGCATCAAGGACTTCCCTTTTTCATATGGGTACACAGCAAGTGTTTAGGAAGAAATTACTCTGTAGGAAGCAGAACACTGAGATGTAACTTTACCATAGATCAGGGCAGAGGCAGATATAGCTTTTGAAAAGAATGGGGGGGGGCGAGGGCAAATGGGAGGTAACTTGGTGGTGGTAGCTGGGTGATACAGTGCTTCTCTCGTGTCAATTAAAGTTCTCATCACTGTGACAAAATATTCAACAGAAGCAATATAGGAGAGCAAGGTCTCACCTCCACGGTTTCAGTGGATACCATCTACCATGGCAGGAAAATGTGACATCGGGCCTCTGTAGTTCTTGTAGTATAGCTTGCCATATGTGAGTAGATTTGGAAAGAGGGTGGAGAGTTCAGTCTGCAACACTCAATGACTTCTGTCCAGTGACCCACTTTCTCTGGCTAGGTTTCACTCTCTTAAAAGTTTTGCAACATTCTAATCCTGTGACACCATCTAGGGACTCAGTGTCTAACATATGCACCTATGGGGGACAATTCATATTCTAATCACAACATTCAGCATGTCTAAGGCCCAGGTTTCTAACCCCATCACATACAAAAAGAAGCACTGTGCCTTCCCCCCACCCCCCTGGAGTAACTTATAAGAAATTATCTTCTTTGACCTGGACATAGGGATTTATTGCTGGAGGTGAACCATCAGAAGACTTCAGGGAAAGCTTCTGTCCAGCACTAAAAAGGCACTATGTCCCAGGACTGACTTAGACTGCTAGGGGGAGCTCTTCCAAAGTCCCAGGAAGTCAATGGCAAGAGCGAACCCAGGTTATAAGCTGTCAAGTGACTTTGATACTCTTTTCAAACTGGCAACCTTCTTTCTCATGGCAGAATAGGTAGGGACTCCGGACAGTATCTTCGATGACTACGCTTACTTAAGCAGTTCTGAAGACACTTCTGAAAAACACATGTTCCCCTTTCCAGCGTATGCTCTTATTATTGAGCAACGAACGCTATTTTCGTTGACATCAGCTCTCGCCTACCGTGAACACACCATCTCATCACATTAAACACAAGGCAACCCATGAAGCATGGTTTAAAAGCAAATATGCCCACTTGCTACCTCCGGGACTTGATTTTAACACAATACATAAAATCGTATTGGGGGGGGGGTGGTTATTTGCAATGTAACCTTATTAAATGAAACGTGTCTTTTATTGGCTTTGGCTTTTTTTTTAAATACAGATGTTCACTTGTGTTGAACAAGCTACTGCGGAGTGTACCTACGAGCAGAAATGTCCATCTATCAGTATAGACTCTTGTAAAGAGTTGGAAGTGTTAGATAAATTGTTTCCATTAAGCTGAAAATACTCCTTCGGGTGTGAGCTTCTAATTCATGAGGTGCTGGAAACTGATTCAAATAATAAAGAGGTTGTTTTTCCCCTGGCCTGATAGCAATCTAACGAAGAACATGCCAAATCCCTAAAGAAGATAAGATCTAATGATTCCTGCAATTGTTCTGAAATCCAGTGTTATTGCTCAGACTCTGGTTTTCATTTTATCTAGCTGTTTTACTGCCCCCCCCCCCCCGTATGTGTGTGTGTGTGTGTGTGTGTGTGTGTGTGTGTGTTGTGGTGTGCTTCTGTAAAGGCACACTCATTAACATAATATATATATATATATATGTGTGTGTGTGTGTGTGTGTGTGTGTGTGTGTGTGTGTGTGTGTAGAGACCAGAGGTCAACTTTAGGTGTCTCCACCTCACCTTTTAAGAAGTCCGTCACTGAACCTGGAGCCTGTAGATTCAGCTAGACTGGTGGGCCGGCAAGCCCCCAGGGTTCCCCTGTCTTTGCTGTTCACCTTAGCACCAGAAATATAAACACAGTTTACCTTGCCAGCTTTTGTAGGGTGGTGGGGATTTGAACTCGGGGCTTCATATTTGCAGAGCAAGCACTTCATCCAACTGAACTGTCTATCTGTGCAGGCCCCATCTTATTTTGACTTTTACAAAGACAGCATCATATTTGAGTGGAATCTGAGTAGAGGTCAGAACTGTAACCATGCAGAGATTAAGAGAAGCTGATGAAAATCAGGAAAACTTATAAATGAGGCCACAGTGAAACATTTCTGTTTTTGTTTTTCTTTTTTTTCTTTTCTTTTTTCTTTTCCCTCTTTTGTCATAGCAAAACAACAGGCCCACCATGAATGAAGTCTGAGATTGAGGAAAAAAATCTGTTTACTCCCTTGTGCAGACAAGAGACTCTGATGTCTCTCTTGCTTATGCTAATGTTCACACACTGCTATCGCAGGTTAATTTAGGTTAATCATGTCACCCGACTCAAGGTAATTTCCCTTGTACTGCAGTACTCCGGGAGACTCCTGAAATGTGTCTCTTTATTATCATTTACTTAGGGCAGGCAATGTGCTCAGGAACTGGAACAAGACTGGGCATCCTGACCTGGAGACAAAGCTCTTCCACAAACATTAGCATTATCTGTTTGCTTAGATCAAGAGTGTACGTACATGAATGCCAGGCCCTGAGCTAGGCATTGTGGGCAAAGAGCAGGAGATGTCTGTGGCCCTTTAATAAACACTTACAAGCACTTTCTGTCTGTCAGCACAGGTACTTCCTATCCACAGGAGGCCAGGCACAGAATCTTGCTTGTGACAAGAGGGGAGGCGTCCTTTTACAGAAGTACCCAAGGCAATTCTTCCCAAACCGCTCCCCTTCTCTTTACCCACGTCAGCTAAATCTTCAAAAGAGGAAGTCATGACCTTACCTTCCTAGAAGCATCTCAGGCCGGGGCCTAAACTCTTTAGTGTTATTTTGTGGTTTAAGCTTTAATTCTGAATCATAACTGCAGCTAGTTATTGAAAAAATGCAAATAGCTTCCATGTTCGGGATTAAAATGAAACGTTCTCCTCTGAGTCAGCAAAAGCACTCGAAGTGTGTGCATATAAAAACATCTTCTTCAGAGCAATAGTAAAATATGCTTGCTGAAGAAAGGACATCAGATGGTACAGGAAGAAAGCTAGCAAGAAGTCAGCATAGCCCTTTTCCCGGAGACTTCGGGCCATCTCCCAGAGTTAGAGCCTTGGTGTACTGATTGATAACCACACCCACTGATGCTGAAATGCCTCGAAGTCCTGTGACTATGTCCTCAAGACAGGAAGAGTCTACTAATATTTAGAAAGTATTGTCTGTGTAGAGGCTTCTTGTTGCATTTAAATCCCTTGCTGGACTTCAAGGGAAAGGTCAAGCCGTGTCCTCGGCCTATTTGTGCAAGTCAAATCTTACCAGAACAAAGTGACCCTATCTTACTGAACATCATCTGAGAAAACTTGAATACTTTTGTGACCCGTGGCAGAATACACTTGTCTTTTGGTTCCCTGTGCTCAGAGACAACCGACTGTGGATCAATAATATTAGGGGAAAATGTATCAGAGCTAAACACGTCTATACTTCTTCCTCTTATCACAAATCCCTTAATAATATCATGCAATAGTTATTTTTAAGGCATTTAGCTGGGGGTGATGGTTCACTCCTGGAAGCATAGTACTTAACTGGTGGAGAAAGGAGGATCAGAAGGGCAAGATCAGTTTTAGTTTGAGGCCAGCGTGGATTATATCAGGCTTGTCTCAAAACAGTCAAAACAAATTTAAAAAGTTTATATTGTGTTGGGTATTGTAAATCACATCGAGATGATTAAAATGATGATCTAATGGCATGTGTGGAAGGTTATCTGTAAACAGTGTCTTGCTTTACATAAGGGACTTGAACAACTGTAGATTTGGTTACCTGGAAGGAGTCTTGAGGAAACCCTTTAGTGTAACTCAAGTCCTAGTAAAGAACACGTGGCCTCATAGCCTTAGAATATTTACTAGCTGTCCACATCAGAGAGAAGTCAGATGGGTGTTACCCAGCCATCAGGTTCAAGCATGAACAGCTTCGAGTCTCTCCTCATGCTTCGCTGTGTCATCTGGACCTTTAGGTGGATGGACACATGACATTGAAGTTTCATTCCATATGTGATACAAGGAAGCCCATACTGACACAAATCAAGTGAACTATTACCAGGGGACCTTCCAGAACTTCAGATAATTGGTAAGTGTAACTCTGCCACTGACATGCAAATACAATACTCTTAACAGTGATTTCCAAAACAGCTTCACATTCAAGAGGATGTTTCTGCAACAGCATTTCCCCATAACCATCTCAGTATTCATAAACACAAGCATGTATTTGTATATGCATATACCTAGATTTGAGACTCATGCCAGACAGTGCTAGCTGGTCTGCAGCTGCATTGTTTCTTCTACTTGGCCAGCTACATGACTATCCTTTGTTTTTACTGGAGTGAGCAGAGGCATATGGCCAACTCCACTCCTATATCTGATTATTGTGGTACCTCTACTTGTTGGTTGACCTGGACATCATGTCCTAGGAGCATTGAGGACCCACTCCATGAAGATAGCAGAGCCACAGGATGAAAGAACATCTACCTCAAATGTACACAAAGAGAAGAAGCTTGCGGGAGAACTGCCTGCTACTTGAGCATAAAATAGATGTTACAGTAAGTCTGTGTGACTGGGAGACTTGTCCCTTCCCTTTCTGTGGGTGTTCACTGTGTTTACAGAGCTGGATGTTGACAGATGGCTTCAGGGTGGAGAAGTAGCACACAAGTTCATTTGGTAGTGTCTCTGAAAAAGTCCGAAAGTTCTCAATCACAGGACTGTGTGGTAAGCCTAGTACAGCCAAGCTGTTAGCAGCCTCTGAGCTTAGTTCTCCATTCCAGCAGTTTCTGTACCCCTAGGGACCACCCCACTCTCTCCTGCCAGCATCATATTCTCTAACCTTCCTGGTTCCATCCTTTCCTTTCTGCCACATAGTATTGCATTCCATGTAACCTAAGATGGTATCCGGTAAAAAATTTTTTGAAGTTATCAACCAAGATGCTCTCTCAACTACTGGCTCCCATATGTCTTGATAGAAGATAAAGGACTATCCTGCCATGTGCAAGGAAACCATGTAGATAAATTCCATGCCATTTATAATTCATTTTACCTCCATTAAGTATTCATACACTACTTATTGGCACATCACCTAAGCATTCTGTGTAATAAAAAAGACATCTAGAAAAGAAACGGGGAGAAGCTGGTTTGATTAGGAGACTAAGGCAGAAGGGTCTGTTTTAGGCTGTGTCTCTTACATACAACTAGAGTGATTTCTAGGCAGGTCGCTCCTAAGCAAACTTGGCAGCTGTCTTAAGAGACTGATCAGCAGTCATCTATCCATTATTCATTGAAGAATTAGAATAAGACATGTTTTCTCTCTTTTTGTGTTTGTGTGTACATGGATATGTGGCATATGTGCATGCGTGTGTGTGTGTGTGTGTGTGTGTGTGCGCTCAGTGGTATTTGTTCAGATACTTTCCACCATTTGTTTTAGAGATGGAGCCTATTACTACCATGGAGTTTGCCAAGTAGGGTAGACTTCTTGACCAGTGAGTTCAAGGATTCACTTGTCTGTCTCCACCTCCCCAACACTGGTATTTAGAAGAACATGCCACCATACCTGGCTCTTTTAAAATGGGTTCTCGGATTTAATTCAGGTCTTCATGTATAAAGTCAAATACTGTTTTGACTCAGCAATCTCCCTGTATACCTGTAAGGTTATATATATATATATATATATATATATATATATATATATATATATAT
>JANHMN010000018.1:39431262-39442490 GCA_030674055.1 Rhabdomys pumilio
TTCTTCTTCTTCTTCTTCTTCTTCTTCTTCTTCTTCTTCTTCTTCTTCTTCTTCTTCTTCTTCCTCTTCCTCTTCCTCTTCCTCTTCCTCTTCTTCTTCTTCTTCTTCTTCCTACTACTACTACTACTACTATTATTATTATTACATTTAAATTAACATATAATACATCCTCTGTGTATAGATGGACTTCTAGAGTGTATGTGTGGAGGAGACTAGAGGAAAATTTACAGGAGTTGGTTCTCACCTTCCACTAACTGGATCTGGGTAATTGAACTCAGACTACTAGGCTTGGCAACAAGCTTGTTGACTCGGTGAGCCATCTCATCGATTTCTGCTTTGGTTTGGGACTAGGAATAAGGACAGTAATAATAACTATGGTAGAGCAACTAATCCCCCTATTCTTCCCAGGCACTGCGAAAACCACTGTGCTCTATAACGTTCCTTCCTCAGAATCCTGCAAAGGAGATACTACTAATGCACCCATTTCCTGGTGAAAAACTGAGGCCCAGCTCAACAAGACGAGTAGCTTGCCCAGGTGCACGGATGATGGTAAATATTTGAACACTGGCATCAATCTACCTATGCCTTAAATGTGAGCTTCTGTGCTGTGGGTTTAGAAGTTCTCCTCGCTGATCTGAGTTTAAAACAAAACCTCCAAACCCAGCTAATAATCTCTTCCTGATCTAACGGATGAGTTTCTGTGCAAGTATCCTTTTTGACACAAATGTGCACACATGACACAAGTGTGCATAGACATCAGTGTAAAACCAGTATCCCCTGTTTCAGCCATGCTAGCTTGTCCCTCTGTTGGCCACACCCACTTGCTGCCAGACCTCAACCTAGAAATGATTGTCCATCTGGGTGCTGGTGATGCAGAAGTGAGCTGGACAGAATGATCATGGGCCTCTCTTAATAAATTCTAGTCAACGGGAGAGATAGGTAAAATTGAAGCCAGGATCCAAGCATTGCTTCCAGTCATGAAGACAAACAAGATCTTGAAACAAAGTGATGGTGGGATGTTTTAAAGAAAAGCTCTCTTTGAAGGAATGTATGTGTAAACGTTTGGTTATAAGTTGTGCAGTGAGGAAATCTTCCCCATAAATCTGTGGGAAGAAATCTATTCCCAGCAGCAAGAAGAGCAATCACAAAGGCCTGAGGGAAGGATAGGCTTGGCTTGTTTAAGGAACATAGACTCATTTAAGTCTACAGAGGGAGGGTGTATAGCACAAGACAGAAGTGGCTACAGCAGGCTTGGAGAGAAAGCAGGAGCTGGATCACATGGTTCTGTGGAGACTACAGAAGCTTAGGGCTCATGGTACAGCAAGGGACAACAGCACTGGGTGGTCTTGAACTAGAAACAAGGAATCATCCAGTCTGATTTTCATTTCCCTAAGATCATTCTTGCTGGTCATGTGACATCATTCCAACTTGATATCCCCAAAGGCTCCCTTATGACTGTGTTTGAAGACAGCTGGAGTGCATCCCGTTAGTGTCCACTAAAAATTGGATTTGAAAACTGTGCTCAAAGCAAGGAGAGCACAGTACTATACTATACTGTATGATAGACCACGTCAGGCCTGGCTACCAAGGCCAGGTCACTCCCTATGTCCTGTGCATCCAGGACACTGGCACTGAGCATTTTGCAAAGTTTCAACTGGGACTAAAAATGGTACCTAGTGTCTGGGTCAAGGCAATCTCTGCCTGCATCTGCTGTAAATACCATAGGAGGGCATAGGAGGTCACATGTGGTATCTGGGTTGTAGTTAAAAATGTAAATATATAGTTTAAACACCTAGGCCTCTATTTTTTTAAAGAACTTTTAAAATTTATTTATTTAATGGGTGTGTTTGTGTGCCTATGTGAATTAGTGTTCACTGCATATAAGCAGGCGCCCTCAGAGATCAGAGGTCTGCTTGGAGCACTGCGAAGCAAACTTGGGTCTTCTGCAAGGGCAGAGTCATTTCTCTAGTCTCAGGCACTCTCTTGAAATGTGTACTTGATTTAAAAAAAAAAAAAAGAAACTGCCCTAACATGTTTTTCCTTGACACAGATGATCCCACTGCAAACCTTGCAAGCATATGAGGCTCTTTCTCTAATTGAGTCATTTCTGCAGGTGTGCCGTCCTGGGCTGCACAATCCCACCCTATAACAAATGCGAACTGACATTGCTTCCGCACGAAGGGTGTTGGGAGACAAAACCCTAGGAAGAGCTGAGGCTTGCAAAAAACACGTGAAGGACACGATTTTTTAACAAGGGCTTTCTGAGCTATGTTTGGAGGGAGAGGAAAGGGAAGAGATTGGGAAGCGATGATGCAATTTGGCCAGATGACCGCGGAAAGCAGAAGGCCTCTGGCCTCTCTCTGCTTCCACCTTCTCCCATGAGAAACAGACCCCAGAGCTGGCAGGGATCATGTGCACCATGGAAAGACACCGTAAGCACTAACTTTGGAATGGAAGCATGGGGCTCCTGTATGCAATTAGGGGATTAGCAGCTCAGTTCACTACAAGGACAGCCTTGTAAAGAACAACTGAAGTCTGCAGACGTGACCGTGGGGTGTCATGTGAGAGGACTAGCTTCATCCCACTCCAGTGTGTCAAGACCTGTGAGGGCAAATAGAGCAACACCTTCTTACAGCCTGCACCCGCTTCCCCAGCCCTTGATATAGAAGACCCCACTGTCAACTTTACAAACCCAAGGTTCTCGTTCTAGTGGACTCATCTCTGCAGGTAGAGTGTTCTTGATAAACTAGAATACAGAGTGATTGAAAACTCAGAATGTCTCATGATGGTAAAGAATAAAGATTCCCCTCCACCCTTCTCAAGTCCCATTCAGCTCTACAGAATTTTCTCTCCTTGCAGACTGAACTTGACTCTAGGAGGCCATTTTGGAAAATCTTCTCAAAATTAAAGTGGCTGGTCAATGACTTAATACTGCTACAAGATGAATTCCAAGGAATTGTTACCCAAGGGTCTGGGTGGAATCCTGAAGTAGACTGGTCCTTGACTTAGATTTTTAGAAAAGTCTAGACCTTTCCAGCTTGAGGTGTACCTAATTCAGTTGGTAGATATTCCTATACATCCTTCTTCAACCTCCGCTAAGTGTTCCCCTAAAATTTATGTAGAAAGACCTTTTTATATTTGTATATGGTTCTTCTGCTTTCAAACTTTGAAAAACCCCATCCTTTGGGGCCAGAAGATGGAGAAAACAAATATATTAAAATGGCTTACAGGGATTGCCTGTCAAGTCTTTCTGTCCCTTGCTACTTCCTGGTCACTGTTGCAGACTTTGGCTTCGTTTCATAAAGAAGTGCTCTTAGTGATACCAAATACCTCTATTAAAGCCTTTTCTTGTCTGGCCCATCATACTACCCATGTAGTTCTCCAGAAGAAAAGCTGTAAGACAGCAGGAAGCTGGCTGCTTTGCTCTGCGTTTTAAGAAGAGATGAGTCAATCCTGGGTGGTATAGGTTTATAATCCCAGGGCTGTAGCTATGAGACATAGACACGGGCTCATCTGTGGGGCTTGCTAGTGAACCAGTCTAGTTGCATCAGCGAGAACCAGGGCAGTGAGAGACCTTGTCTCTAAATGAACAAGCAAACAAATGAACAAACAAACAAATGGACAGTATCTGGAAGAATTGGCAACAGAAGTTGGCTTCCACAAGCATGTATACACATATGCACAAAAATTTATATCTATACCCTCACATACACGGAAACACACAGAAACAAGAATGGATGATGGGATAGTGACACACATTAAGCATGTTACCCATCACTGTCCTGAATGTTACAGGCCTAAGAATCTCACTTGTCAGGATCTTGGGGATTAAGAAATGGAGGCATCAGCCAATCCAATCCTGTGCCTAAATCCTGTGCCAGGCAGTTTCCAAATGGCATCTGAACCCAGATGATGCCAGGGATAACTCTCTTGACCTTTTAGTTAATGGTTATCAGAGTGAGGTTTCTAGTCTCATCAACACCAGTTTTTCTTGTGCTGGACCTGGCTCATCAAGAACTAGGGGCTGAGCAGCCTCAGGCTTCTGAACTACTGCTTCCACCTGTGTTTTCATCCTGTCTGAGTGCCCCATGTTAGGCTCTTAATAACAGATTGGAAAAGGGAAGGAGGAAGAGAGGAAGGCAGAAAACAGGCCAGCAAGCCTCCTTCCAAGGAGTATTCTGAAATCAGTAGCTGGGGGTGGGGGGGAGGGTTGCCATGGCTTGAGCATAATTTAATCTCCAAATTGCAAAAACATTAACATTATTGATTGATCAGACATCAATCCAACAGAAATTTAATTAAATTAGAATGTGTCACTGAGCAGACCCGGCTGCGTCATGCATAAATCTCAGGTAATAAGTTGACAAAGAGACCACAGCAGCCATGGCTGTCCAGTCCTGGCTGGGTTCAGCCTCTGTCATCTTCTCAGAGATGGGGAGAAGGTGCAGGTAAAATGGGGTGAGCTTCTGATTTATGTTGCCCACAGAGGAGTCCTCAGCAGCTGCAGAATCCAAAGAGTACCTCTCAGTGTGGTGTGATTTACTGTTGCCCTGGGCTGGCCAAAAGCCACTGGGGGAAGGCCCATGCCTCAGGCCAACCCCTGGCTAAAATGCTGACTATGCTTAGATGCTGTGGATGAGAGGATTAGCACTTGGGGTGTCCTCCCAGGCAAATGTGTCCTCTGGAGGAAGCCTAGTCCTTGGAGGGAGGGAGCCCTGCACTTGTTTGGCCTGTCGGCCCCGCCTCAGGAATGTATTTTGGTGTCAGTGAGTGACTGCACCTGCTGTCCCAGAAACAGGTCTGGAGTGGCCCCAGCAGGCTCCAGCCTCAAGGCAAATGTATCCTTAACTTGTGGGGCCCAGTTTCCCTCAGGCAGGCCAGGGCCATGGGGCCTTGAGGAGCAGGCAGAGCATTCTGGGAAGTTACAGATAACAGAAAGGCTCCCAATGCACAGAGAGGTTTGAAATTTTTGGAGGTAGGAGAAAGATGTCTGAGGGACAAGAAAATCTAGATGACAGGGAAAAAAAAATCCAGAGACCTGAGTGCTTCCTGGAGCATTGTAAACCACCCCAACTATTATTCCAGGTCGGGGCTGCTGCTGAAAAGAGAGCTGTCCAATTGCATCTCCTGAACTCAGCTCTATGGCCTCTAACGGTCACAGTCTCCTATTTCCGGTAGCCATCTTGTGGCAAGAAAACACTGTTCTGGACAACACATAGACTGGCTCCCTGCCTGCAGACTTGTATCCCCTACCCTCTTGTGGGTGTACCCCAGGCTTGCTCCTAAGCTGAGCAGAACACAGCCTTGTTTATCTGTTTACAACGGTCGTTCCTATGCTATAATGGCTGGATATTTGTAACAGAAATCTGCCAGACTACAAAGCCCCAAGTTTCATTAGATAATAAAGAAAGTCTGGTCCTAATGCTAAAACTGTGGGCCCAGGGATCAGAAAGTATCTGTTGAGGAATGCTTTTCACAGCTATTGAGCTGTGTGGCCCTTAGGTGAGTAAGCTTACCTCTCTGAACATGAAGGTTCTTTTTCCTGTTTACTTCACAGGACTTTATGCAGGTGTAGCAGGTTACAATATTTAAAATGCGCTCTTTGCTCAGTGAGCACATTTATCTATGGAGTTTTGTTTAGATTCACAAAGTGCTTAAAAGTATAGGCTCCGGGTACTGCTATCGCACAGATACAAGTTGCCTTGAATCTTGGATCATGAGTAACAGGGTGAACAGATGTCAACCTGGGTTGCAGATATAAAGTGTGCCTCTTTCCTTCCCCTCCCCAGGAACAGGCCCTGTCAGGACACTTATGGAGAACGCTAGTCCCTCACAAGACCCATGCTGGTGATCTTCCGGGATGTGTTTGCTTTTAGAAGGTGAAGGGTTTTCCAGGAGGTCATGTGAGCTGGGGAGACAAGAACACTGTTTCTGAGGAAGTAGGAAGTTCCTTGAAATGTCCTTTTCCTGTGTCCTCTGAACCTCAACACTTGCTCTGGTTGGATCTTTGCCAGCATAGTCGCCCATCCCTTTCCTGGCAGAGTGCAATGGGGGGTGCAAGGGTCAGGCCATGGTGCCCAATCACCTGTAACCCAGAGGGTCCTACCACCCAGCACTGTAATTGCAGGAATAGGACCAGGGCCTTTCTTCCACTTTGCCTTGGCTGCTGAAAGGGTTCTACAAGTTAAGGGTGTTACCCTAACCCCAACACGAGTTCCCAGCATACAAGTCTGTATTTTCAAAAGTAAGCACAAGACTGCTGCTGGCAACAACAGTCAATATTACTGAACTAAGAACCTGCTCTCAGTATGTTTTATTTTATTGCCACAATAGCCCATAAGTACTAACACACTTGCCCCCATTTATAGAGCTGAGATTTAAAAGGCTGGGTGGATTGTTTGCTGTGCACAGAGAGACATGGAAAGCCAGAGCTTCACTGTCAGATGGTAGTTGGACCCCAGAATTGGTCACTGTGTTGATGGATGGAGAGATGGTGCCTGGAAGAATGGAAGGCATGGTTCTGCATGAGTTTGTGTTTCTTATTCTATACCAGGTCCTGTCCCGGGTGCCTGGCACAATTCAGGTCGCTTCATGCCTGAGAAAGAACAAGGGGTTGCGTCCAGATGATGGGGTCCTGTCACTAGTTCTCAATAGTTGGTTAAGATACATGGATCAGTGAGGGGTTGGGTGGATGAGGCCGGAGAGCTGGATATGAGTACTACGTAATGTACAGGAGATAGTAGGAAGTCTTCAATGGAAGCTATTCCCATCATAGCTTTTACAAACATCACATTTTTCAATTCTTCTCATCACCATAATCTTCTTGACAGTGCTTCTTCAACAACAAATTGCTGCCTATCATTTTATAGGCTCATAGGTGTTGGACTTTTCCAAATGACCTCCTCTCCTTTGCTGCTGACCCCGTGTACACCAGCTCAGGAAGAGGGCGTAACAAGGGTGGGTGGGAGCTAGAAGGAACTACTTTGTGTGGTTCATGGCAGAGCTTCTCTACCCAGGAACTTGCAGAGATCGCCCTCCTATCTGACAGGTCCTAAAAGATCCACAAGGATCCCAGAGCTCCATAGAACCGCAGCCCCAAAGTGTCAGCATGTTTCACTCCACAGTTACAAATAACTGAGATATGATGGGATAGCCAAGAGTTGGCCCGGACTAGCTGACATATGACTAAGTCAGTGATACCACATTCTGGGTGGCCCATTTTCTTCTTTATCGTGTAAACTCCTGTTTACCATTGAAGGTAGAAACTCCTAAAAGGCAGAATGAGCAAGATCATCGATTTTTAAGAAATGTTTCTTACCGAATACAGACACAATTTCTTTCTCAGATGTGGGACAAAGCAAAACTTCCTTGCTGAGAAAAAGAACGTATAGCCATCTTCTCTTGTTCTACCCAACTCAGAGGTCTCTGAGGAAACTTCTTGACTCCTCTCCTTTTCCTGAGTTCTGGTGTCATTTTAAAGGAGTCACTATATATGGACATCTTGAGTCTTTCAAGAACAGGTAGGGAGAAGATGAAGCTCCCAGCATGCTCTAAGTGAGCTCAAAGGCTGAAGATGATGAAGTTCCCAGCATGCTCTAAGTGAGCTCAAAGGCTGAAGATGCAGAAGAGAACTAACCGATCACTTCATTAAGTGACAAACTGCCAGTAGAAACCCAGCAATGTTACATCCCATAATCTGCTCACATGGCACAAAACATATGTCCGGGACTGGAGAGGTGGATCAATTGATAGAGATGTGCTTACATGGCATACATGAAATCCTGCGTTCCATGTCCTCACGCCACATGAACTTAGCGTGGCGATGCACACCTGTAACTCTAGTGCTCTAGAGGTGGCAGTAGACGGGTCAGGAGTTCAAGGTCATGCTCAGAAACATGTCAAGTTGAAGGTCAGCATGAAGTGCATGAGACCTTGTCTCAGACATATTTTCGTGCAAAGACTTGTACGGGAAGGCAAAAAGGAAAAAATGTGGAAATCACTGAACTGTCTAACTGGTGAAGGGATGTGGTGGCTTGAATGGGAAATGTTCCCCCAGAGGCCCAGGTACTTAAATACTCAATCCTTGTTGCTAGTACAGTAAGGAGATGCTAAGAAACCTCAAGAAGGTGGAGCCTTGCTGGAGGAAGTGCATCACTAGGGGGTGGGTTTCGAGAGTTTATAGTCTCACCCCACTTACTGCTCACTCTCTTTCCTGTCTGCAGATACAATGTTAGCAGCCAGCTTCTGGTACCTGCCATCATACCATACCACACCTGCCCACCCTTTATGGTCTCTCCTTCTAGAACAATCAGCTAGAATACCCTCCTCCCTGCCTTAAACTGCCTCTGGCCACAGCAACAGAATGGTAATTCACATATGGGATAACCAAAATGTGTTACGCTTTACAACAGTGCAGGATTTCACAGCAGAAGACAGGCTAGTGATCACACATGAGAATCAAAATAGTGGGAAAAGGCAGTGACAGGTGTATGTCCATCAAGCAAGCAAGCAAGCAAACAAACAAACCTTTAAGACAGGAGGTAGACAAGTACTTGTCAGGGACTTTCAGGTATGGGAAGAAATAGGCAGAGCCTGTTAATGACTATGGGTTCCCTTTTTGGGCAGCAGAAGTTTTCTAAAATTGGAAGAGGGTGAATGTGATACAATTCTATAAACATGTCAACACTCATTAAATATCATACTTTAAATGGGTGATATATATGCATTATTAATATATTATATATCATTTATATATCAATATCTATTTATCTATTTATCTATCTATCTATCTAACTAAATTTATAACATTGCTGTTAAAAAAGGAGGAAAACATCTGCTCTGGTGGGGAAATGGACAGTTAGAAGTGTCAGTTGCAAGCCTGGAGAGTGTCAGCCAGCCAGTGAGTAAATGTGCCTATTCTAAAGATTGGTGCCATCCCTATTAGTGAACTCAGCTCCTACCTTGATGGAATGTGCATTTAGATAGACTGCATGTTCTGTAATTACATAAAACCCCGCACTGAAGGCTGTGTTGTCTTTGAAGAACCCCAAAAGATGGGCTTCAGCATCATGGCCACATATCGTGATGGGGTATGAAGAAAGAAACAGAGTTATGAATAGAGTATGCATTTCCTATAGTCTCTCCTAGACTCCCATCCAGGAGTTCTCATCCTAGACAGCCCCATCCTGGAATGAAAATCCCTCTGATGTTCACGTTATGTTTGATAAGGATAAAGGGATTCTTATTCTCTTTTACAGAAGATGGCAACGACTGGCTTATGATACCATGCTCCTGACAACTTAGAATGACTGCAGAAAGAAAGCCACAACTCCTGCGTCTCCCAGATAGGAAGGACACAGACCTATCATCTCATGGGGCACTCTTGCTCTACGTCAAATGGCCAATGGATGTTCCCTTCACAAAGACTTCACAAACCCAGAGAAAGGACACATGGTCTTAGCCACAACATCAGACAAATAACTGAGAGAGAACTAACTACCAGCCTTCTTGATTAAAGACAAGTCAGGGCACACAGATCTTATCCTCTCCCTGAAAGTATGGGCACAATGAAGCCAACTGTGGGGAAGGCACAGGGTGAGACTGCCTTTATGACATTATTGATTGATCATCCACCTGCAGCTGAGCAGCATGTCCAGACAGACAATAAAAGTACGTACTTGCCCCATAGCACAGGCTCTCTTCACTATAATAGATTTTATGCTTAAAGGAATAGCTGATCTGGGGAGGGCTTTAATGACATTGTTAAGTTTTAAATACAAAGAAATCAGATCTTTAGGAGAGAAAAAAAAGAGAGAGAGAGAAATTGCCCCATACATTTTGTCCTTTGTGGAATTCTTTTGGTAATGTTTCCAGGACTGAGGGATGCAAGCAAATCATGTCAAAAGCTCCTCCTCAGGAATCAATCCACTGAGGTAGGTTGTTCAGTAACACACACACACACACACACACACACACACACACACACACACAACTACTACTGTGAGGAGAGGCAGCAGAAAGGTGACAATAGCCAGCGATTGGGAGACAGAAACTTAGATGAAAAGGCAGAAGGGTTGACATTGGGCTAGAACTGTTTGTAATCTTTAAGGTAGATCTCAAAGGCTGTTCCCTTATGGAAATTTTTTTTCTGATGACACCAAAGAAAATTGCCCTGCAGAAACATGGCTGTGCTCTGGGTCAGCTCTCCATATTTTACATTATTGTTTCCAAAGATGTTAGTAGTCACTTTTGTTATGGGCAGGGATGGTTAAGCTGTATCTGGCACTTACATTGAGAAAGGGAGTATCATGGTGCTGGCTGGCTCATCCTCACTGTGTACTTGCCAGGATTTACAATCACCTAGTGGCACACCTATGTCCATGTGGATGTTTCCAGAAAGACTTAACTAAAGAGAAAAGACACTTCCTGAATGTTGATGATGACACCGTCTCATTGGTCTAGGATCCTGGACTGATTTTTTTTACAAAAGTGACGAGAGCCTGTTACAGAGAATTTGATCACACTGTGAACCCTGAGTTTGTGTTCTTTCCTGGAAAAACCTTGTTTTGGTTGTGCTGTGGCTCAGCCTTAGTACACACTGTTGATCTAAGAGCTTTCTGCTTGCATATTGAAAACAAGACTAAATAACCTCAACCTTAGGTCAAAGGCAGAACATGTAACCAGTTGACAGGAAGTAAACATAGGATTATTAAGAAAAAAAAAACCAGAAAACCATAAAGAGTAAGAGAGAGTCAGGAGGATAGAGAGATACACAGGAAGTAGAAGGGAGGGACATTCAGTTTGAAGGAAGATTTTTTGAGACAGTGTAAAAGAGGAGATGGGTTCTGGGATGCTGACTGAGGAGGAATGACAACGGGGTGCTTTATCTGCCTCTCTGAGATAGAAGGCTTTCACCCCAGCATCTACCTCTCCCCAAGTCTTCATTGGTAAAAATCAAACTATTGGGATTTTTGTTAAAAAACAAGAAGAATCATTCACCAAAACCATTTTTCTTGTTTCCTGTCTGTGGATACAATGTGACCACTGCCTTATGCCCCTCAGCACCATGCCTTCCCTGTCGTGATGGACTGTATCCTCAACACATGAGCCAAGGTCATCTTTAAGTTGGTATTGTCTGGCTTTTTGTCATAGCAACAGGAAAAGGAGCTAATACAGAGTCACAACTGAGAGAGAGAGAGAGAGAGAGAGAGAGAGAGAGAGAGAGAGAG
>JANHMN010000018.1:39442890-39471813 GCA_030674055.1 Rhabdomys pumilio
GGGGAGGGGAGGGGAGGGGAGGGGAGGGGGGGGGAGGGGAGGGGAAGCTGTTCAAGGGTGTATTGTCTAGCTGACAGATCACACTTGCCCTGACCCTCCTATAAATCTGGGGAAACTGAGAAGAGACTGTGGAGACTTAGACTCATGTTGAAATAAAATGGCTTAAATTACAAATACGGAATGCCTGTCTCTTTCCTTATCCCTTTGATTTTGTAAGGGTGTATGTTGCTTCTTGTTATTTATTCGTTTTGTTGGTAAAAAGGAAAAGCCCTGAGTACTGTCATGATACACAGGTACTCTTTTGGACACATACCAGGGCTGTCCACCATGAAGAAATCAAGAGTACAGTTCCTCTATGCCCCTATAGGGATATGTTCTATATCTGAATGGTAGGAGATATCTCAAAACATCCAAGGCTATAGCCTAATGGCAATCCACAACTTATCAATAAAACATATATAGATTCATTCCATAAAGATCAAAGTCCCCAGACTATTTCTATATTCTATCATGTTTTCTATATACACCATGGCAGAGCCAATGATGGTGACATTGTCAATGGTGTGACATGAAAAACACAGTATAGACAAGAGCTCCACTAGGCATCTCAGTCAGAGTCTGTAGAGCTCTTCTTCAGGATGGTGTACATGCCAGTTGTGTCCCTCTTCTGCCTCTTGATACTCAGAGGATAGAAAAAAGCTAACATGTATCAAGAGTCCAGATTCTGCTGGTTTGTAAATACTAAGTACTTCTTAGAAGTATTAGACCTTTTGAGGTCCTTGTCTCAAAGTATGTGTATGTAAATTCTTGTAACCCATCCTGCAGACTCAGTTCCAAGATGACCCCAGTGACTCTTGGTGATTCTTTCCAGTTGGGTGGGGTCAGAACCTCTGGATATAATGCAAACGTATCCATGGGTATCCATTGATACAGTAATAGTAAAGATATTTTATAGATATAACTAAGTTTCCTCATCAGTTTGGAGAGAACTCTGGGTGGTCTTAGTTTAATCAAGTGGGATATTTTAGTTTTTTCTCCCACTACCAAACTTCAAACAAGAGGGTGTTTTGTTTTGTTTTTTTTTATCTCATGCTGGCTTTGGAGGAACAAATGTCTGTGAATCCTGCTGCTGCCCTAAAGTGGAATCTACCAATAACCAAAAAGCCTAGGAAGAGACTTTGAGAGTAAAAGAAGCCCTTGTTGGTTGTAAACTTTCTTGCAAGATTCTGAGCATAGGACCCAAACAAGCTGTGTTCAGGCTTCTAACCTACAGAGATTGTGAGTTAAATACATGGTACCGTTTCAGGCTACTGTGTAAATAGTGCTTTGATACACAGCGACACATTGTTAGCAAAATATGCTGAGCTTTAAATTCTCTGCAATAAAAAGAGCAATCAAGTAATATGTATTTGTGAAAATAAAGTACAGTATTTAGAAGCCCAAGCCTTGATCTGTATTGGTCTCAAACTCCTCCTCCCTCTCCTCCTCCCCTTCCTCTCCTCTTCTTCACCTCCTCTTCCTCTTTTTTCTCCTCTTTCTCTTTCTTCTTCTAAACCTTTCCTTTCCAGGTTGCTTTATTCACAGTTTCATCATAGCATTAGACAACATAACTAAGGAGGTAAAGGCAGGACATTGCTGAGGTATGTAGATCTTTACAGTATGTGTTCACTTCACCCAGTTTGAAGTGCTGAGGCACTGATGTAGCATGGGTAGATCTCAGAAGCAAAGCACCCCAAAAGTGAAACATAGAGTCATGCCGAATAGACTGATTCTAAAGTATTAATTATTTCCATTTCCAGTAGATCATCACAAACTATCTTGTTATGAACAGTGGCAGCCTCTCATTATGTTATGTATTGATTTTTCTTTGCATGTACCAAGAGAAAATAAGACCTGCAAAATCTGCCCCTGGACAACTAACTCTTCAGTTAATTTAATTTTATTATTTTTCTTTTTAAATTATAGTTTTATTGAGATGTAATTCAAATAAAATTTCAGTTTTGAACTATACAACTCATACTCTTACCCTCTGTTACCTCCTCCCAATGCCTCTGCCACCTCCCCTCCCATCCAGATCACTCCCTTTCTGTCTTTCATTAGAAAACAAACAGGCTTCTAAGGGATAATAATAAAATATAATATAACACAATAAAATATAATAAGGTAAAATAAAACTAACACATTGGAATTGGATAAAACAAAGAAAAGCAAAAGAGCCCAAGAGAAGACCTAAGAGTCAGAGGCCTACTGGATTACACACTCACGAGTCCCATAAAAAACACTGAACTGGAAGCCATATTATACATGCAGAGAATCTTGTGCAAACCTGTGCCAGCCCTGTGTATGTTCCTCCGGTCTCTGTGAGTTCATCTGAGCCTTTATCCTCTTCTTCAGAGTTCCAAAAGCCCTGGGGAAAGGGCTTTAATGGAAACATCCTAGGTAGAGCTGAGTGTTCCAAGACCTCTCACTCTCTTATATAATGTCTGATCCAACTATATTTTCCCCAACAAGGTCTTGTCTTTTCTAACCTATGATTTCTTCTTCAAAATTCTTGGGATTCACCCTTAGGATCATTGTGAGAAGCACAAATAGACGACTGAGGTATTCAAAGTGTATATTGCATTAGAAGAAAGGACAGATACAGTGTGGTTAAAGAGGGTGACAGTGAGGGAGCAGCTGGGAAGTCACATGGTAGACAGTTGCTGTCACCATCTTTCAGGTAACTTTAGGCAACAGAACTGATTAGCACCTTGCCTTGAAGCCTCCTCAGTTATATCTTTTAAGAAATAATTTACTAAGGTAATAGTCACAGAGCTATGCCTTGCTCCACCTACCATCTCTGGCCACCTTAAGTGTATTAGATGCTATATTGTAGAAATTCAGATGTTCTCATGCGGGTGATGAGCAACACCTCCAGGACATCAAACCCTCTGACAAGGCCAATAGAAGTCTCCAGAACACTCCAGAAAATGAAGAACAAGGACACCAGTGGCGGTTGAGAAGACCTAGTAGGAACTGATGTAATTACCTTAATTTGAACTTGGCAGTGGCCACAGCTGTCAAGGACACTCCTCTTCTTTGGGACAAGGTGCTATTGGATCATTTTAATGACCGTAAGGGCCTACTGCGGCTGAAGGATGGCACTTCAAAAGCCACAGAGGCATAGATCTGGATTGAGGAGAGAGGCACAGAGCACCTGGGCACAGAAATGGAAGTGGCTTTCATTCTCCAGGAGGATCAGATGAAAGTAGGTTACTCAGAGTGAAGGTGTCCAGCCCAGGGATCCTAGTGTTCATATTTTCTTATGGAAAACTACCACAAAGCCTGGGATTCCATGGAAGGTTAGCCCAGAATTTATCACATTTCTATCACGAGACCAATAAGGTCAAGGTTTCTATATCTCTATATCGCTGTGCTTGCACACCTGAAACTAGGCTTGTGTCCTGCTCTGGTGTCTGGTGTCCCCTTAGTATCTCTGGATATTATTTTCTAGATCTCTCTCTCTCTCTCTCTCTCTCTCTCTCTCTCTCTCTCTCTCTCTCACTATTATTATTATTAATTATTATTATTATTGGAGATGTTTGTGTGGGTTGAGGTATGGTCTCATGTCCAGGTTAGTCTCCAACTCTCTATGTAGCCAAGGAGAACCTTAAAGTTCTGATCTTTTTGCTTCTACCACTAGAGTGGTAGGATTGCAGGCATGCACCATCACACATAGTTTTATTCAGTGCTAGGACTGAGCCGGGGGCCTCGTGCATGGGAGATGAGCACAGGGTCAACTGAGCTATACCCACAGCCCCACCCTAGGAGATCTTGCAATTTTCCTAAAATCCATCCTTGGTAGAAGCAACTCATTAAAACGATACTCACAGTCAGTTAGGTAGTATTAGCTCTCTTTTATAGATAAGATTAAGGCTGCAATAAGAACTTGCCTAATGCCTCGGTACTACTAAATAACGCAGCCCAAATGTCAAAACTTGTCTGTGCTCACTTAAAGTATTCCTCCTCCTTGCTCTCCTGCCCTATGGCTTCTAAAGGCCACTTGTAATGTCAGGTAGCCTTAAGTTCTGCTTTTGTTTGTTTGTTTGTTTGTTTGTTTTGAGCTCCACACTGTGTCTACACTTTACAAGTTTGCAAAGAAGCCTTTTCATTTCCACATTTACAATGACAGAAAGAGGCCATGCCGATGGAAGTCTGGGAGACCACTCAAGATCAAAGGGCTCTGAGCAACAAAATAGCTACGGAACCTGTGGGTTGTCCCAAAGCCTACACCGTACTTGTACCTCCCTGTTGAACTCCATCTGAGAGAAGAGAATCAGTCAAGGTCACACAGTGAAGTGAGTCTTGGAAGTGGCTAAAATGGGGTCTTTTCCAGAATTTAGCTAGCTTCTCTGTTTACCAAGCCTTGGCCCATGTCATCCCAATGAACTAATGCAGCATCCTGAATCACCTGTATATCACTCCAGTGTTCTATCCTAAGATACAAGAACTGTATCCCCGTGTTTTTGAAACCATCCATCGAAACAGACCTGTGTAACATCCCTTTGTGTGGTATATCATCCCAGGACTGTGGTCCCAACACTGTGGTATTCTGTACCTTGAAGTACCATCTCTACAGGTCTGCAAACAATTCAGGTGGACCTGTGAACCAGCCATCCCAGTGTAATATTCTAGCACGGCTGGGGAGCCATCAGCAAACCTGTGTATTATTCTAGTAATCTTGCCTGCCATCCCAGTGTGACCAGATATCATCCTGAAAATCCTGGATGGCACCCTCATGGGCCCATTATAGTAAACCTGTGTTCTGTCCCAATGTATTATAACACTATCCTTATGTGGGATCTGTGAACTCAGCAACCTTAGTTTCCTGGTTATATATGACAGGTAGGTAGCTTGTTTTAAAGATTGGAAGGGGAGCCAGCTTTAAAATTTACCTCCACACTCAGGTGTCAGGCTGGGGTTTGTGCCTGCAATCCTACACTACACACTACATGTAGAGGGATCCACAGCTCTGACCATTCTCTGCTGGCCTGCAGATGGAAGGTCATCTAGAAAGTCTTCCTTTTTCTTCTTGGTTTTAGCACCGACATGAAAGATTAACAGACTTAGGGCTCTCAACCTCAAACACATCTTGACCACCTTGCTCATTCCATCTGAGACAACACCACTCATAGTCTCTGGTCTGATTCTGTTCTATAAATTGGAGTATCCGCACAGCACAGGGAGGCTGTTGAAACCTTGTTCCCCACAGAAAGGACAGCACAGATTCCCCAATTAGTAACATGTTGTCGGGTTCAATTCTTTTCCAGCTAAAATTGGGCAGGCAGAATTCCCCACTGAGGTAAAAGATTTTTTTTTAAAGGAGTCTTTTACAAAACATATTTTTAATTGGTTTGGATTTTTTAAAATAATAAAAAAAAGCTAACTCCAAGTATAAACTGGTATGACCCAGATTGTGATGAGAAGGAGGAGGTAGGAGGGCGGGGGGGGGGCTCCCCCAGAGTCTGAGGTGAGGAGTGTGACCACTGTTATGTGGAAAGAACACAGTATCTTTTAGGTCTGGGCTTCCTCTCACCAGGTAACCTACTCTCTTCTATACTTGGCATTAAGATGGGTGTTCTGAGAATTTTACTACAGGAGAGATCAGGCAGGTTGGGGGTTGGATGTCTGGCATGGCATCTCAAAGCTAAGATTGCATAAGACTGGCCTAGAGGCTTGGAGTCAGGACACCATAAACAGCAGCCTATGTCTCAGTTCAAGATGGGCTTGAAAGGCAGGCATATCAGAAACTGCTGTGTGTTCAACAAATCATCAAGAAATTATTTGTCAGTTAATATTGGTGACTTGGTAACTCTGGGGAAGAGACAAGGAATCATTCTGAGAAAAAAATGACATCCAGCATTCTTTGCAGATTTCATATGTTCTACCAATAGAATGCTCTTTGTTCTAGCCAATAGAATGTAAGTGAAGTGGATGACCACTCATTTCCAAGCTAGGCTATGCATGCTTTCAGCTTGACCCTTATCTTTCTCTTTCACCATTTGCTGGGCAAGTAGAGAGAAGAGTGGGAAAGAAAAAAAATGTGTCAGAGTCACTCTCTGGAGTCCCTGAACTACCCCCTGGAAGAGGTCCATTCAACCAGGACCATCTAACCTTATGGGATGCTGTCTACATAAAAATTGATTCTTGTCCTGTTTGTTTAAAAACCAATCTCTTAATCTATTCTAGACAGTAGGCAAGGTAACATACGAATCAGGAAGACAGACTGAGGGAGCTTAAGGTTCTTAATAAGATAAAGGAGTAGATAGATTGCAGAAGCAAACTAGATCCCAAAGCCAGCAAAGCAGAAATGGACTCTGCAGGGTACTTGAGAATATGTCCATAGGCAGAGATCCATAAAGGAACTATAGCGGTGTTAATCTTTACTCACTCACAGACTCTTTCCCACCATGGACCACCTCATCCTATCACCTCTCCTCCAACATCAATCAACATCAGTTATAGTTCCTAAGTACCAAAGTACTTCCCATTTTTTGATTCCTTTTATTTCTAGCAACTGCCCTACAAAGGAAGTGTTGCCACAATCCCATCGTGTCCGTAAGTAAAGCCAGCCTGATAGTGAGCAAGGAACTTCTCCAGAGATGCCAGGTCACCAATCCTGACAACTTGGTCTTAGAGACTGGCTGTTGACCATAATGAATGTTGCCCTGTTTTTGCATACCCCTCCTCTCAAGTTTTATTTCTTTCGTATTCTTACAGTCCTGTGCATCCACTCATCCACCTGCTCATGCTCATCCACCCATCCATCCCCTCACCTATAAATCCACTTACCTATTGAATCCAACATTGATGGATCACCCCTCTGTCTAGTCATACATTTATGCACCATCTGCTGCTCATACATTCATCTGCCCATCTATCTATCCATTCATATAATCACCCATCAGTCCATCTATTCATTCATTCACAGATTGTCTATTTGCCCATCCATCCATTCAGCCACCACCAGCCTATCCAGTCATCCATTTAATGACCCACCGATCCATCTGCCCATCCATCCATCTAGTCACTTGCCACCGAACCATCTACTTATCTATTCAATCAACCATGGGCCACCCATCTCTCCGTCCATGTATGACTTACTCACATACACATTCTGGTGACACTCTGAACCCCACCCTCAGGGTCAGCCCTGAAAACAGAGTGGTGATCAAGAGTCCCTGAGGAACATCTATCTGGGTAGGAGTAATAATCTCTGGAAGATGTCAACTCAACAGCAGTCACTAATGAATGGTAGGCTTTCTCAGACTGCAGGCAAGGTAAATGAGATGTAATCCTGGAGGTCAGCCTAGAGTCAGGAGGGTATGATAACAGAAGGGTGGATGACAAAGATAGAGAATTCTGGGTCACGAAATGAAGTAGAGAAGAGAGCAAAAGGTGAGGGGATGAGAAAAACATTTGTAACTGCAGTGGGCTGGATAACAGGACAAGATTCTGTATTACTTGGCTGGTTGCTTTGGAGCAGAATTTGTCCTGGTTAATACCTACCCATCCTCCCAATAAAAGAAGACTCTGGTCATATGACAGTTTCATTTCCCCAGGGACATTCTTGGCATTTTCTTCTTCTCCTTTCTCCCCTGTATCTGGGGGTTCATTTCCTTCCGCAGGGGAAGTACAGTGTGCCAGGTTTTGGCTTGTCTCCAGAGCTCTGGGAGAATTCCCACTGCTCCCTCTGCCTCCAACCTCTGAGCGGATGGAGAGATTGGAAATCAGCGACCTGTTCTCTTAGAAAGCCTAAGCTGGCTGCGGTATGCCAAGTGATGCTATCAATTGATTAACACGCAGCCCGCCAGCTTCCTGCATGATAAGACCAGGCCTATCCAGCAGGGAAGGCTGTCATCCATTAGGAATGAGGAGCCCATCACCTCCAGCAATACCTCCAGTCTTCCTGTGTGCCACTGCATGCTCTGAGCCCATTGCTGCACAATTCAAAGTGCAACAGTGCTCACACCACGTCCCTGGGGTTGTAGCCACAAGAGGGAATCACAAGCTGACAGCCTCCTGCAGAGCACAGCTGCCATTGCCTGTGCAATGGGGAAGGATGTGGGGGTTGGAGGGCTACTACCTTCTCACAGCAGATACCAGAACAGTGACTCCATATCCTTCCTCCATCCCTCTTCATTCCTTTCCTCATTCCTTTTCTTCTATGTTCTTTCTTTTATCCCATCTCTTCTGACTCTTCTTCCCACTTTACTTTCTCCCTTCTTCCTGTACCTCCATACATAAACGTAGACACACCAAGGCAGAAAAAAAAATACTGGGAAAATTAAGAACAGATAAGGGACGAGGAAGTAGCTTAGCAGGTTAAAACCACTTGCTAGTCTTTTAGAAAAATCTCCATTCAGCTCCCAGAAGCCACAGGGCACCTTGCAACCATCTGTAAGTCTAGTCCCAAAGGATATGATGCTCTTTTCTGCCATCCGTGGGTACTGGGCACACATGTGCACATACGTACATGCATACAAAACACTCACACATATGAAATTAAAACAAATCTAAATAGGGAAAGACAAGTAGTAGTGGGAGAGGCGGGGAAAGTACATAGGGAAAAGAGAAGCATCATCCATCTCTGGTGGGGGACAGGATACACTGAATGTGAATAGCAAAGATCAAGGGGCGCACAGCATGAGCGCAAGAGCAGACCACAGCAGCTCCTCTGAGGAAATTATGTAGAAAAGGAAGAAAGTATTTGCTTTGTTCTAGTGAGGTAGACACAGTCAGAAGATTCCAGACAAGAGAACTCAAAGGTTTGGCTTGCTGGCTGGGGTGAGGAAGAATGCCTAAGATCAGCAGGATGGGCTTGGGGAACCTACTGGCAAACTTGATTCCCATCCATTGGTCCTTACTATATAATGATGGGGGCAGACAGATGATTCCCTTATCTTTATTTCTGTGTCTACCTGGATTTACTCCTAGGTAGAAAGCATCTCTCATAGGGCTCTGAGCCTTTCAAAGTATCCCCTTGAAGTTTAGGGATCTGTGCGTCCTTCCTGCACCCTCTTTACCTCCAAAGGGCTAACACAACTGAAAGTGGCTTCTGGACTCAGTGTCTGGCTAAAAGAAGAAAGCTGAAGGGGGTTCAGAGATGGCTGGCAGCAGATGTCTGGATGAATTAGCAAATTAGCAGAAATGATTTCGGCTAGAAAATGAATGGGATGTCTACATGATACTTGGACAGACTCTTCATCAATGAGATCACTCAGATTCTTGCAGATAGAAACTGGTCCACTACTCGTAATGGGAAAGAGTCCTGGAAACACATCTCTGGAATTTTCTTATGTGCCTTGGAGAGAAGCTGGGAAAGATACCCTCAAACTAGTTCTAGAGGTTATTATGAAAGGCCGCACGTGTCTTGGTTACAAACCATTACTGTCCTGTTCACTTAGAACATTTCTCATGAGCACAGGGCTAGCCTTTCATTGTGTTTAGAAGAAGTGTCACAAAGAGCCAGAAAAATCAGTCTGATGGTCTGGCCATTCAAAATAATAAGTTGGGGAACAAGAACAATGAGATTGTAGGAAATGAAGAGAATACTTGTCTCAAAATGATTGTACCCATGCATCCTTTGAAAAGGCTTTAGAGATGCTCCCTCATTATCCTGATCATTTAGCTATGCTTAGAAAAATCCCAGGGTCACCCGAGTAAGAATAGATACAGAATGTTCAAATATCAGAACCAAAAGCAAGCAGCTACAAACATCTTACCTATGGACTGATAACACTTCTGGTGCCTCCAATACCAGAGTTAAAATTCACATGGACTACTCTGTGCTGTAGAATAGAGAGGAGTGGAATGGTTTTCTGCAGTGTACAGGGCTCTGCACACTCTGAACACTGAGTCCACAGACACCTAACAAAATCAAATACCTCACTTGGCATCGGGACTTGTCAGTGCCTTTAATGGGGTAATGCATATGGAATCCCATGAACCTTCCAAATGAAGCTGCATCATGAAATATTTCTCCAACTTGCCTGACCCTGCCATACTCAGCAACAGCTTGCAGGAGCAGCTTCCATATTTGCACACAGATAAATCCCTATTGCTCCTCGTCTCGGATGGTCTGTGGGAGACACGGACTTTATTACAGATCAGCTTTGTCTCTATTCATAGGTCATCTGACTCTTTTGAGGACCCCTCTACCTTCTACAAAGTATATTTTGAGCAGAACAGATTGCAAGAAATCTACATTAAATGTGATACAACTAGAGCCAGTGATTTTCTTTTCCTCCCAGCAGTGACAGGGATGGGAGTGGGAAGATGAAACTTTCTCACCATATTTTGAAAGAAAATATATTAAAATCTTCCCGCCCAAACATGGCTCATGCTTTCCTAAGACTGTTTAAGTAGGGACCTCGAAGTTGCAGAAGCTCTGGCTTTCAAGCTAAGAGCAGGTCTCAATCTAAGAGTAGAACATATAACACACCGTGCACAACTCCCCTCCTACCAAGTTTCACATCAGGCGATGATGGCAGAAACAAGGCCATGGTTGCTTGAGGGAGACATTCACTGGAAAGTGGTGATAGAAGCTTCTTGGATGTTGGGAGTTTCCTATAACCAAATCTGAGTGGAGGATGTAAGAACATATGTGAATGTTTAGTAAAAATTATTGAAAAAGAATTAGTTGATAAACTGCTTGATGAGATAGCATGAGGACTTGAATTATATGTTTAACAACCAGGATGGGTGCTGTAACACGCGCTTACAATCCCAGCATCAGGGAGGTAGAGCTAGAAGGATTCCTCAGGCTTGATGCCCAACCAATCTAGTTGTACCAATAAGCTCCAGGTTCCACAAGATTTCCAATCTTATAAATCAAGGTAGGGAATGGGGTTATTTAGTACCAACATCTGGTCTCTTCATACAATGAATCAACCCCCACACATGATCACATACACACACACCACATACAAATACATATGCACCATCACCAAGCTATTATATATTTTTAAATGAACACAAACACATAACTACATTGTTTAACCCCAATTAAAAACAAATCAAAGGGAGCTGGAATGATCCAACAAAGGCATGTTTCCCTGTTTGGGGCATCTTTGAAATTTTTTAAAATGAGGATAATGAACTTGAAGTTGCCCTTTAATTCACTTGGATGCACTCACAAGATATAAATGATTCCCAGGGCTTCCTTTGGGGGACGATTCTATTTTATTGTCCAGAATACAAATAGTCTATGTGAATGAAGACAAAGAATGAAATGGCTTCCTCTCCACACAGAGGTTGTGATTCTGAGACTCAGGAGACTGAATCTTTTACAAGGATTGTGATGGGGAGGGGGAAGACTCAAAGCACCCCATTTTATGGGTAATTTCCATGGGCTCTTAGAAACCTCCTATTACTTCTGATGAAAGATGAGCTTTCTTCTTTGCATATGGATGAAATTTCCCGTCTGCATAGGAAATGAGTCCTTTCCACAATGGGGACAAGGGGGCATATTCATAATACTTGAATCTAGAAGATACCAGGAAATTAGACAACCTGTCAGTCTGTGTGTCGGAGATGGATATGACTGAAAAATCAGTAGTGGTGGGGGGGTGTTTGCATAAAGAATGAAAAAGTTGAAGTCTTGGACCTTAAGATGTCTCTTACTGGGGCTGGAGAGATGACTCAGTGGGTAAGAGGTCTTTCTGTAAAAGCTCACAGGCTGATTTTTAGATCCCAAGAACCTGTGTCAAATGTTGGGTGTGGTCTTTCACATCTGTAACCTCAGCACTGTGGTGAGGGAGGGGTGGAGACAGGAGTATTGTCAGAGCTTTCTGGTCACCGATCTAGCTCCATGTCCTCTTCTGACCTCTGTGTGTGCACACAAGCATATACCACACATGTCTATCCCTGGAGATGGGGAATGGGGTACCAGTGTCCTGTTGTGGGTCACTTGTCTGTTCCACTCCTACTCTAAAGAACATTTAGGGAATGTGGAATTCTGCCTGTGCTCTGTGGCTTTCCAGTGCAAAATTCCTGCACCTTCCTCTCTCTGTGGATAATAAAGTGGGAATATTAAAAAATGGTATGGGGGAAAAATACCAGTTTCTCTTACTTAGTCCCCTCTTCCTTCACACTTATCCAGGAGTTGGGCTTTGGGTAAGACTGGAATTTGAAGATGTGGTCCTGTTACCTGCACATCTTCGTAAACTTGAATTCTTCTAGAATCTACATAATTCTGTGTGTCAAAGAGAAGTATGTAGTTCAACATTATTTTGATTCTTGTGTTTACCTTGAGGGTTTACCTTAGCAAGTGAGGAGCAAGGAGAGCCGGAAGCCAGGAGTACAGGTATGCTCCTAACATTGTAAGAGGCAAGTGTGTTTTTATTAATCTTGCTGCCGTTACTAGTGAGGGAGATTTAAGGAGATATTCTTCAAGTTTGGTACCCTTCAAGGGGTCATTCCATCTCAACTCTGTTTAAATTAAGTTTTCCCAAGTTTGCTCTGGAAGTTTAATTCCTGAACTGTTCTGGAATAGATGTTCCTATTTATATTCACCAACTCGCCCACCAGTGGACCAATATTCTCTTGAACATCATAGAATAGGCAAGGCTAAGACAAGATCATCAGTTTACTTACTCATCCATCATCCATCCATCATCTATCCATCCATCATCCATCTATCTATCCATCTATCCTTCTGTCCATCCATCCATCATCCATCCATCCATCTATCATCCATCTATCATCCATCATCTATCCATCCATCATCCATCCATCCATTCATCTATCATCCATCTATCATCCATTCATCCATCATCTATCCATCCATCATCCATCCATCTAGCCATCTGTCCATTTATCCATCCATCTGTTCTTCCAGCTATGAACTTATCTATTGCATCCATTCATTTATCCCATTAATTAATCCATCTACTCATTCATCCAATAATGTATCCTTTAAGCAACCCATTCATTCTATCTATCCACCACCCATCCATCCCTCTACCTACCTGCTCATTTCTCCATTCACCCTAGCCACCTATTTATCCATTCTTTCCCCTAGCTACCATGCATCTACCCACTTAGTCACCATCTACCCATCCACATATACCCATCCATCCAGCATATATAAAACAAACGTGTTATTCATCAGCTCTTACGATAAGAGCCAAGAATATAAAGATAAGTAATAGGTGAAACTTCCCTTGGAGAATTCAAAATCCAGGGGGACAATATTCCACATGAGAGAAGAGCAACAGAGGAAGAGACTCTCATATGAGGAGGGTATAACAAAAGTTATCTACCTCATGACCAGGAGACCACCTGATGTATTCAAGAACATCTTCAGGTAAAGAGGTGGTTTAGTGAGAAGATCCCATCCAGTCACAGGGCTGGGAGTGAGAAGCCAGGGATTTGATGCTTTGGTAAAGCAGAAGATGAAGGAAGAGGCTCTTAAGTAATATGCTCTCTCATGTCTATGCCTGTACACAGAACCATCAAGACATCCAGGCAAAAGTTTTAGTTTAAATCCCAGGTTTACATAAAAGCAGGTGGAGTAGGTGTAGGTGTTTAGTGTAAAACAATAAAAGTGTCATCAATGAACCAGTAAGGATTCCCAAATGCTACACGAGAGTGATGCTATGGTTGACCTGCCTGTATGAATTTTGTATTGCATTCACATGTTCTAAACATAGACACAGCTGGAAACCTCTCTTAGACTGCCCTGGCAAGTCAGCCATTCAGAGGAGCCAGAAATAAAGATACTACCTGAAAGACCAAAGCATTATATACATCAGGCACCTTACACTCCCAGTCATCCTATGAATGCGGTTCAGAGGGCCCCTGATCTATGTTCTATGTCATCCCTGATCTCTAAGATGCCCTGGCTTTCGGTGGATAAATAAAAGTGTGCTCAGACCGAACACCTCACCGCAGCCATTAAAAAGAACAAGTCAGGGCTATGTATTCATACTGACAGGAACAGACATCTCTGAATATGGTGAAGTGAGGCCAGAAATGCATGCATACATATATTATAATGTAAAATTGGTGGAAGTATATGCTTTTTTTGGGCAGGGTGGGATGATTGAATTGGACTTTCAGTAGCCATGTTCTGCACATAAAGACATACTGAGATATATTTGTTTCTAAGCCAGAACAAAATGGTGGTGATAGCCACACAGGTAAGTCACACAGACCTGATATTTTTAGCTATCTAGTTTTGCTCCTGAGCTGTCATGCCCACCCACCCCCACACACACACACAGTGGCTTCCACGACAAGGGAAAGGACAGAGAAGGAACTGTATTTTACTGAGGATGTTGGATTGAATTATCAGGCTAAGAGTCCAAATTGGGATACTGAAGGAAACTACAAGGTACATGTTGGAAGACTCTCGTAAAGAGGCAGAGCAAACAGTGCTGGCAATCTGTAGACGGAATGTGCTGCACACAATCCGTATCCACAGAAGATGAGAAGGAGAAGTGAAATGAGGTTCAGAAGGGAAGCCATTAGGGGTAGGATGGCTCATTGGAGTCGCCCAGGCTGATGCTGAATGTGTAGAGATGTATAGTAAATTCTGAGCAGGCTCAGTAGATATTAATCAAAGCAACGAAGAACACTACCCACAAAACAGATCTCTCACACACTGGATATGCACTGGGTTGAGCACACAGCTGAGATGAGCATGTTGGGGCTGACTGTAAAATGAACCCAGACATGAGGATAGGACCTTGGGTCTCCCATGTAAGCAAGAGTTGTTCTTGGTGGAGTGTGGCTACCCACTTATTGTGGGCACTTAGGAGAGAGGGCCATGCGCACGAAACAGGAAGAGAACCAGCTTTCTAGCCCAGTCCCAATTAGATCTGAAGTTGCCCACTGCCCCGTTTCACTCTGGTAATATCCATCAACCACGTCCCCAAGTGGTGGATACCCCGTTTCTCATCCCTGACACCTCAGCCTCTAAGCCAGCCACAAATGAGTCTGCATGTGCACTCTGGGCTGTGCTCAGATGCCTGATAGCTAACAGGTAACAAAATAAAAGATGTTCTGCGCTGGATGAAATTAGGCCAGCTGATGAACAATTTTTCTTAGGAGGAATCTGCTTACCTAAAGCCAATCAGCTAGATTCTGTCAAATCAAGCAGGTATGTGCTCTTCTGAAAGTCTCATGGGGAAGGAAGCTGGCTGCAGAGATGGGAAATGGAGCACTGAGCAGCTCTTTCTGTGAGAACAGCGGAGAGAGGAGCCCCTTGATCTAGTCTGACCCTGAGTGCAGCAACCCCTCCACCTAACAAGAACTTTGCTTACAAAGTCAGGAGCCAGAAGAAAGACTAAAGGATCATAGCTCAAGGGACAGTGGTAGAAAGCCAAGCTTGTGAGAGTGGGGAGAGACTTCAGTCAGCAAAGAGCTTGCTGTCCACGTGTGAGTCCCTAAGTTTGATCCCTAGTGTTTGTGTGTGTGTGTGTGTGTGTGTGTGTGTGTGTGTATGTGTGTGTGTGTGTGTGTGTGTGTGTGTGTGGTGTGTGTGTATCAAGCTTGAAATCCTAGCACTGAAGGCAGACATAGGAAGATTGTCAGATGATCTGGCCAGTTGGCCTAGCTTAGTTAGCTAGCCTCAGGTTCCAAAGTGGGTAGATAGCTCTGACCTCTACACTCATGCATATATATTTGTATGTACATGCACACACACATACACACACACACACACACAAACATACACACACACACACATATTCACACACATACACACACACATACACACACACACACACACACAAGAGAGAGAGAGGGGGAAATAAAACATAGAATTTATGTTTCCCCATAACAAGAAATCTCAACATTCAATGCAAAGCTCTTTTTAAGTAAAAAGATCTTATCTCAAACTACAGCATGGCGGGCCTGTGGGCTAGAGGGATTGAGATGTGTCAAGGGACTGGGTGGTGACATGTGTCCAGCCCATCAGCCCTAGCAAACTTCCTGTGAGCAGATGAGAAGCATGCTTTGCTGCATGCTTCCTAGGCTCATTTAAGAGCACGGATGATAGGGGTATACACAAGCCATGTAACTTTGCAGAGATCAAAAGAACACCCAAACTCTGAATTGGAAGTGGTCTCCACCAATCAAAAGTCACAGAAACAGCCCAACAGGCAAAAGCGGATGGATCCCATTGTTGCTTACTCCACTGTATTCACCTGTCCTTCTCCAAGCCCCACAGTCACCATCTCTAACAAAAGACAAAAGGGTATCCTGGGAACTGCCCCAGGTACGAATCCAATGGGCATGTGTAGGCAACACGTTCGCCACAGAGCACGGATGGAAACTTGATGGGCTTCCCACTAACATCCCCAAATGCAACCAAATAGGGGTCACACAGTGTGAACTGAACTCTCTTCATGCAAACAGGTCATCGGGGAGAATAAACCAGCTACTGCCATGTATAACACAGTGACTATCCCAAACAACTGATAAAGTCTCCTCCTTTCATTTTCTCCCCCAATATTGGCTAGGCACGGCACTCTGTGGCTAAGCTACCTGCTCAGCCTTCTATTTGTTTTCTGGTTTTGGACAGGGTCTCACTATGTAGCCTGGGCTGAAAATGAACTCACATGGATGCTCACATGGGACTTGGGAATGTACTGTCCTGTTTCGTTCTCCAGGGTAGCTGGGATAGCAGGCTTGTCCCACCAGACCTAGAGATGATTTTATACATATAAACTGTAAAAGCTAACACAGCTTCTCTCTGTGATTACACTGGGTGAGTGGATTATGCACAGCTGGTTATAATGCATGTCTCAACTTCTACGTTTTACTTTTTATATGTTTACTATATTATATTAACTTCATATATTTATTCATATATTAACTATAATGTGAAGACTGATTAAAAGTAGTTTTTAAAGGATGGAATTAATGTCACCAGCTTTCTTTGCATTGACACACATTGCTTGTGGCAACACTGCCTTTAGGTTGACCTGGAAGAACTTCTGTACTTCCTGTGATAGTGAATGCCAAAAGCCTTCACTCCCTTGTCTCTAATCCCTGGTGGGTTGCCATTAATGAAACTAGAATGCTTTTGCCTAAGATTCATAATTCCTGGTGTATCGGGGATTGTTTGTAAACTGGGCTTATTGAAAAGACCCAGTTTTGGTTCCTGGGTCATTTCCATGGTGACAGAAATTCTAAACCTGTGTTCTATGCTCTCCAAAGTCCTTCATCATATTTAGCCTGCCCAGGATCAAGGAGCTGTTGAACACAGCTGGATTAGTTTTCTATTGCTGCCATGAGAGATGGCCACCGATGGAATGTCTGAACACAGAGCAGGTTTATTAGGTTGTAGTCTTGGAGGTCAGAAATTCAGTGTGGGTCACTTTGACTTAAAACCAAGGTGTGAGTGATTTGTGTCCCTTTGGGGAAGGCCCAGGGGAAAACTGGACCTGTGCATTTGAGCTGTTGGCAGAACTCAGATCTGCAAGCGTATGGAGTGAGGGTCCTTGTTTCCTTGCTGGCTATCAGGCCAGTTTGCACACTCAGCTACTTTAAGAGTCTCTGCTGTCCTTTCACAATGCTCCTATGTCCCAGAACCAGTAAGGTGGGTAGTTTCTAAATTAGTTATGAAGCATTTCTTTTGAGTTCTTCCTGAGTTAAGCTAGAAGGTAGGCACAGTCTTGGTTACCGTATTTCCTTTAGCTATCTTGACTGCATGTGAAATAAAGACCGAGGTAAAGGATTTGGCTAAACTATTCCCAAACACCTTACCTAGAAAAAAAATCATCAACAGTTATCATTTTAAAGCTACTATCCAGGGATATGTGTGACATGGTAGTAGCTAACTAATTCAAGAATCATGCCAGATGAGACTATTTTAGAAAAAAAAAGTAGCAAGTAAGGAGACTAGAGACTTCCAGATTGGAATTTGGCCGCATTTTGGAAAAGGGTTGTTAAAAGAAGTTTTATATGAGATCCTAACACACAAGAAGCTTCACATGATACCCTAATACACACAGGACTCTAGGCAGCTACAAGTTCTGAACAGTGTGTATGTTTTGTTTTTGTTTGTTCATTTTTGTTTGTTTGTTTGTTTTTGTTTTAGCATGAACCAATGTAATCATCAAGCTTGAAGCAGTCACACATGGTGGGTCAGTTTTAAAGACAGCCCAAATTCCATGCCTTCATTATTCCCCCTGCATGATAGTCCTAGGGCTATGTTATCACAGCTGCTATTAGAAAATTCTCTGAGTTTTGTTAGTAGAGTGGTTTCTTGCTTTTGGGAGGAGGGTCCTCTAAGAAATCTTCTATCTCTGCTTGTCATGTACATGGGTGGAGAATCCCATATGGATTCAGTTTGCACTTAACACAGAGAAACCATTCTCTTTCTAAAGGTAGATGGTGGGAATAGAGATACTTTACATGGGTGTCTGCTTGATAAACGATGGTGCTAGGAAAATAAACACAGTCAGGAAGGAGCAGTAGGCCAGAAGCTCTCACCCTGGACAGCCAGCACTGCTGCAATATGGAAGTTCATCTCTATAGTAATTTGCATCTTGATTTCTCATAATTTAGTGCTTCAAGCATGATAAATTCCCCTGATAGTGATTTCTTTTTTTTCCCCTTGTAAGTTACAATTTAAGGTTCTTTATAGAAGCAGTGGGCCTGAGGATATTGGTCAATATAATTCTCGGTCTTGTAGAGGCAGAAAAATTAAGTGAATGTAGTGGTTTATAAAATCAAACAAAAATTTCAGAATAATAATAGTAACAGCAGCAGCAGCAACAACAACAACACATCTTTTCTCCACCTCACAACACTCTTAAGTCAATTTAATATCTCTAGCTACAGACAGAGTGCTAGTGACAGCCTTTGAAAGAGTCTAAAGTTTGGTATATAAAGTCTCTCTCCTTTTTAGAGCGGAAGTTTTCAAGACAAGCAAAGAACTAGTTGAGCTTGCGATGCCACTGAATTCCATACTAAAGGCAAACCGTAACAGAACAGAAGGGTTCACTATGAGATCTTGTTGCTGATGTGGGTGGTGGCTACACCCTAGAAGACACACCCTCTGAAACGTCTCTCTTGACTCCAGCAGGTTCTAACTAACATACATGGATGCTGCACCCTCTGCCTTCAACGTTTCCTCTCCATGTCTCTTCCTGTCAGTGCTTCCAGAGGACTCTGCAATGGGGCCAGGTCCAGTAGAAGAGGCACTGAAGAGCTGAGAGCAATTATCCTGTGAATATCATAATCCACCAGCTAACAAGTATGCTTTGGTGTGGCTTGTCTTCCCTCTGCTCAGTAGACTCTCAGGTTATGTAACCCAAATGTGTCAGCAATACTTCTCCCTCTACACAAGGGTAGACCAGTAGTCCAAAGCTACTATGGTTGTTTCTCAAGGCAGCATTTATCCTCTTCTCATGTTCCTCTATCTCTGCTTCTGCAAACTAGTCTGTTGGTCTCCTTATGAGGCTGGATGTAATTAGACGTGAACTGGACCCACAGGACTGACTTATTCACCTTTAGGTTGAGGATCCTTTGAGATTGGTCTCTGGAACTCATGTTTGTCTCACTGCTGATTCTTACCAGACAGAGAAACAAACATATGAAGAAGTAGACTACAGTTTACATGGAAGCATCTGCCTTTCACTTAATAGAGGGATTAGTTAGCATCTAAGCTCTTCTAGAAGGATACCTGGAAAACCTCCTCAGCTACTTTATTTTGTTAAACACCAGGTTCCTTTCTGGTTATACTTATCTTCCATTTTCCTGTGATCCTGGGCTGATTTCTTTCAATGACCCAGCCCCTAGGGCTTCCATCAATGATACTCCTTAATAGAGCCTTAAGATAACAGAACTTTATTCTTTCACTTCTTAGAAAGCCAGAGACTCTAAAGTCAGAAGGGTGCTTTCTCCACAGGTCCTGAGAAGCCATTCCTCATAGCTTCCCTATGCTTTTGTGGTAAGTGTTTCTTCATTTTTCTGCAGTAGAAATCCCTAACTCCATCACTCTTGATGTGTGTGTTTCATGGAGATACGGAGCTAGAAGGTCTACACTGGTCCCCTTTGTGTCACTGGGAAAAAGAAAGCACTTTAGAGATAGAATTTATTTAGGCTCCTGGTTTTAGAGGGACTTTATATCCATCATGATGGGGACAGAATGGCTGAACAGCTCAGTTCACGGCAGCAGGAATATATGGTGGAGATTGCCTCTATCATAGAAAACCAGGAAGCAGAGAGGTTTGCAGAAACTATGCATAAGCTATCCTTCAAAGGTCTATCTCTTCTTAAGAAGCCTCGAGTCCACAGCTCACTAAATAGTGCTACCAGCTAAGGACAGACCCTCAAGTATAAGCCTATAGATACAATTTAGATTTAAGCCATACCACCGTAAGCCTTATCTGTGTCTAGTGTGATCCCTCTTAGATAATGAAATCTACAGAGATCTAGTTCATACAAGGCCATTACCAAGGTTCTGGGTGGTATCAATTCTGAGGACACGAATTGTCTATAAGTGGCAAAACCTCCTTCAGCTCTTCCACCTGATGACTTCATGTGACACCCAAATGCACTAGACCACACTGCATCCAAAGCCTGTTAGCTTTTCCTGGTTGGGAAATTCCCACTATACAAATCTCTCTGAGACACCCTGGGCCCCCAACTTCAGTATCAGCATAGACATTAAGCTGATTGTCAAAATCTATCCAACAACTGAACTTATTTCTACCCCAAAATTTGATTACTTCTGTTTTGATTTACATGGCGTTTTCTCCTTCCGTCCTGTAAATGCTGACTTTAAAATCTCCCTTGGGCTCCACACAATAAGCAGCCTGAGTGATCATTGAGAATGAAAACTTTCATTGTATCTGATACTGTAGTTCTATTCCCTTGATTTGAATGTTATATTTGGGTGGCTGAGATATTTATTAGTAACTACCTCCCCTAACCTCTGTAAGAGTGTCTCCTAATTTGTTTCTCTTGAGGCACTTCTGAGAAGTGGCTGGGAGGTATTATTCTTAGCGAACTCTTTCAACGATTTATTTTAGGTTGCCATTTTCTTAGTCATTCAGAGGATAACTTAGAATAATTTCTACTGCTTCAAACTCTACTTCAAATTTTACTCTTCTTCCAGTGAGCTTCTCCACCAAAAGCCTGTCAATTATTAGAGTCTCAGTCCCTGAAAATTTGTAAGTCATGCATGTCCAAGCCTTTGACACTATGACATTGCAAATGTGTTCCTTTTATCACAAACCTTAAGAATTAGAGGGCTCTGAGGTTGTGGCTCAGTGGTAGAGTGCTTGCATAAGTGGCACATGGTCTTGGGTTCCAGCCTTACTACCACAAGGGAGGGATTAGGAAGAGAAGGAACAGAGGGAGAAGAGGAAGAAGGAGAGAGAAGAAAAAAGAGGCAGGAGGAAGAGGACAGATGAGGAGAGAAGAAAAAAGTGGAGAGAAAACAGATAAAGGTTAAAATACACCATCTCAGTGCTTTGTTGGGTTCTTGGTAAGGAATTAACTGAAAATAGACTCAAGAAAATATTGTAAATTCTTGGTTTTGAGGAGGTGGTTACATAGGACGTGCTGATCTGGATATGTAAATGAATTCATGGGGACTCTTAACTCTTATCTTCTCGGGCCTCCATGATGCTGACAGGGAAGCTGCCTTCTGCTCTTCAGGGACTGGAGTCATCGTCAAATGTCTATGCATCCTTCATCAAGTCATCCAGGCATCTCCCTTCTCTTTGTATCCCTGCTCCTCCTCCTTCTCCTCTTCTTCCTCCTCCTTCTTTGTGATACTAGATATCGAACTTATGGCTTTATGCTGCTAGGCAAACACTACCGTGGAACTGCTGTGCACATGTGGCTGACAGGGAAGAGCCTGGCTTGTCCAGCACATGCTCAAGCATCACAATGTATTTTACTGAAGCATCCTCAGTACTTTGTTGAGTCTGTCCTTTATCCCCCGCCCCTTGTTAATATTCTAAGCATTCACTCAACAATTTTTTATTGAGTATCTACAGTGTTCCAGAAGCTACACTAAGCAGCTAAATTCCCTCATTAAATCCTTGATATATCACATAGCCAGAAAGCCACTGGAATCTAGATGAGCTACAAATTTTATTAAAAAGACCTAACATTTTCTAAGAATTTTTTTTTAAAAAATGATAATAAAAAGTGTTTACTGCAAAATTAAAGTAAATAAACTTTTCAAAGACTGAAGACCCAAGGCAATGTAATCTTCACCTGGAAATCGTTGTTCCCTCTCTTCTAAGATGTGCCCCCACTGTTATGACAGTAGTGGCCCTGCTGCCTTCTCTGGGTCATGCCATCTATGCTGGGAATGCATTATCCAGCTCTGCTCCCATTATGCATTTTTTTTCTCTGTCTTTGCCCTAAGAGGAACTGCCTTGTCTGCTCTTCTTGTACAAGGAAAATCACATGACTGCCTCTGCTTCCCTTTTTACTTTGGTCACCAGGAAGCTCATGGTCAAATGTGTGGCCTAATCAAAGAATTGTTAGGTCAGCAGTTTAGTCTTGGTGTCACTTGATCACTTCACCTTCTTTTGAAAATGTGCAATCTAGTTAGAATGTGCACTCCATCCCTGCCTTTTTTTTTTTTTTTTTTTTTTTTTTTTTTTTTTTTTTTTTTTTGGTTTGGTCAACTTTTAGCCATTGTTTTATTTAAATCTTCTCTAAACCAGTGATTGTTTTAGGGTAAGTATTCATAAATAAACAAAATAATGAAATCTATTGTTTCTTGCTTTGACATGTTAGCCAGTTTGATACAGGGATTTGGTAAGTATTTCTCTTATTGAGAAGGTTCAGCTTATCCATGAAAGTTTTACTATATGTGACCTATCCCAGGAGGACCATTGAAGTTATTCATCCAGATGAAACTTCTTAGCTTTTCTTGGATCATCCAACTTGCTAATCCCACTATGACCTGAATTAACGACATTAAAGTCAAGATAAGACAGACCAGTGCCAATGTTCTTGCTACAATCTCTCCTCTCTGTTTTCCTCTTAACCCTCTTCACTTCTTACCCTTTCCGTGTCCCTAGCTCACCACCAGTCTGACATAGTTCAAGGAGAGACTGAATCCAGTTCCGCCACTCACAACTATGTGGCTTAGCTTATTAGCTTCTCAATGCTTCTGTCTCTTTGGCTGTGAGAAAATAATGACTTTACATTCCAGAGTTATTTTGAGGTTTAAATCAGAATCACACACCATAGCTTTATGCTTGCCATAGAGGATTTAGCCAATCATTCTCAATTGAGTGAGTACAAGGAACTATAGATAGGTAGAGAATGTAGAGATAGATGAATGGATGGATGAATGGATAGAAGGAAGATGAATAGAAAGCTAAGTGATGATAGATGAAGAGACACATGGATGGGTGGTGGATGGACAGATGAGTGGATGACAGATGGATAGATGATCAATAGACAGATGAGTAGATGATAGATGGACAAATGCATGGATGAATGTATGACTAAATGGGAAAATAGGAATGGGTAAACAGGCTTGATGGATAATCAATGGATGAACAATAGATTCATAGATGAAGAATGGGTAGATGAATGAATGGTTAATTAAATGAATGGAAGATATATAAGTAGACGGATTATCAATAGATAGACAATAGATGGACAGACAGTGAAAGAAAAGACAGATATATGATAGATGAACATAGAACAAAGATATAACCAGACAGGGAATGGCTTGTGTTCTCTGTTTGTCTTATTACAATGAGTCTTTAACATACTTCCTTTCTTTGACTACAGAGCTATGACTACACACACACACACACACACACACACACACACAGTGTATGCAAGTACTATCAAGTACTATCCTGTTTCCTGGGGGTGTCTGACTCTTCTCTAGGGTTGTGCCTACAGCAGGTCAGTAAAACAAGTTAACAAGGCCCAAGTTTGGCTGAGCGAGTGCCATCATCAGATATATACCCTGCTGAGAAGCAAGTTGTTTTATAGAATTATAATTTTAGTCTTGTGTGTTCACATACGTGAGGATGCAGGTTTACATGGTGGCAGAGGTCAGTAGATACCCTTAGTTATATGTCCCCATCTTTGACCCATAGACAAGGTCTACTGTTCCCTGTTGTATGTGCCAGGTCAGCAGGCTGGGAAACTTTCAGGAATTCTCCTGTCTTCATTTCCCATCTTGCTGTATGAGTCACAAGCACACATACCAGCAGGTGTGGCTTTACATGAGTTCTGGAGTTTCAAACTCAGAATCCCCAAGAATACTCACTGAGTCATCTCCCTAGGCACCAGATCATTTTTAAAAAAAATTTAAAAAATCCAAGTAGTAGAGAAACAGAACATATAGTCTGTGACCCCTTCCCCCATGTCACAGTTAAAAATGGAATCCTGAAGTTCACATTACTGATCTCTGTATCTGAGTCTCCTACACAGTAAGAGAGCATCGAGGCAACAAGGGCTGTCCCACTATGAAGAGATGGCTGGGAGAGATTTGTGTGTTTTGCAAAGCTGTTTTGTCCTTGTCCTCAGTCACGAGAGACAGGGGAAGTTGGTTAAAGGAGGAAGATTAAAATTCATAAAAAGGCTCTGAAAGGGGACCCGTTGTTCCTCGGGGAAGAGAACTCTTCATCACCAGCTTGTACGGAAGCTCTTGCTTCCTGTCCAAATCGTGGCACAATGACACAGCCCCTCCCAGTGTTCTGGGACCTGGGACAGGACAAGCAGGCCTGAGAGATGTCCTCAGCGGGGACATCTGAGTTAGAGGTCGAGTATCAAGCAGTCCTGATACAAAGCACAACTTGCAAAAGGAGACCTCTGGTATCCCTGAAAGAGATGGATGACCCGAGGTTTGAGGACTACAATAAAGTAGTCAAAATTCATCAGAGGTATTCAAACAGCAAGCACAGGACTGTAAGTAAGGTATAGGGAAACAGATATGGAGGCAAGCGATATCACACACCAATCCAAAAGATCACTGCTAGGAAGAGGAATAAAGAACGGATTGGGGAGATGGCTCAGTGAGTAATATGTTTGCCAGAAAGTGAGAGGGTCTGAGTTCAATCCCCTAGCATCCATATGAAAAGAAGGGTAGACTGCTTGCAATTCCAACACTCAGGAAGAAGAGACAGGCATTCCTTGAGACCCGCTGGTTAGTTATGGTAGTCAAATTGCTAAGCTCCAGGCCAGTAAAGAGATCTAGCCTGTCTCCCAACAGAAAGAGGTAGATGGAAACTCAGAAATGACACCCGAAGTCACTCGATGACCTCCACACTCAGTCACACACATGTGTGCCCACACACGTCAACATACACATATGTTCAGAAAGGAAGAGAAGAGAAGAGGGAGGAATGAGAGAAAGAAGGAGCAAACTGGACCAAAGAGTCAAGCCCTTGGTATTCTGCAGGAATGACTGCCACCATCCCCCACACCCATTTTTAGATCATCTCCTAGCTTCCTATTGTATTTGTTCAATTGAATCTGGGCTGAGTAGGAGAGATGAGTAAAATCTGGTTACCTACATCCCAGCCACCTCCCTACAGGGTCTTTAGGGAGCAGCCTACAGCACATGGCTTATTCCCACAGTCTTTTTTCCCCACTCTTGCCCCTCTCATACTCATGCAACAGCATTTTTCAGTTGTGGGTCTCAGGGGGCTGTACTCCAGGGTACCACACAGCATCTCTGCTCCTTCTCCCTCCATTCTTCATATCATCTCTTAATTGATTGCTCTCCCGCTTTCAAGGAGAAGTCAAACAGAACTTGGGCCAACTCTTTTAACCTTTGGTTTTCTTCCTCGGGATCTACATGAGACTGGCTTCAGGACCTCCACAGAGATCTGAGTCCTGTACATAGGGGTATATTTGCATTTGCTCTATCTATGTCCCTGCCTTCCACACAGGTCCAGAGCAAGGGGCCAAGCAACCATGGGCTAAAACTTCTGAAACCATGAGCCACAGGAAAACCTTCTCTTCTCTAAAGCTGGTTGCCTAGGGCTGTTTGTCATAGCATCAAAAAGTAACTACCACACTATGTAATTAAGAACTTTTTAGAGATTTCCAAACTCTGAACCTAGAGGTATTTCTTTTCAAAATTCATCTTTTCTATCCGCTTTTGTCTGGGCCCATGGACATCAAAACGTGTCAGCTGGGATGAATGGGAACATGCTTAAAATAAGATATATGTGCAGAACATACAGCATAAAAAAAATCATTGCACATAGAAAGCAAAATTCAGTGAACTAGAAAACAGCAAATGAACAAAGCTAGATGTAATGTCCTGCTTGGTATGTGGCACATGGGATGGGACACTCCTGGGGGCTGAACCTGGATTTGTGGCTGTCTTGGGATAAGGTGGAGAAAGTAGAAATTGGGGAGAAGGGGCAGCTAGTTGAGACATGTTTTCCTTTGGGGATGATGGGAATATTCTAGAACTTCAGAAATTGATGCTTACAGGTTGGATGCAGTGAGTGTTCCAGAATTGCTAACTGTTGAGTAGATGAGTTTATGGTCAATGTATTTCACCTGAAATATACAAAAGTAAGTTAAGTCCGTGCAGAATGCTGCCCTGGAGGTCACACTAACACCTTTATCTGTGTCTTTCTTGGTTTCTAACCCATCACATGTGATCACTGGACTCAGGCCATTGGGCTTTATGGCACCTTGGTGAAACCCAATCCTAGGTGTGGTGATAAGGAATGCACACACACACACACACACACACACACACACACACACACATCAACATACACACATGTACAAAGAGAGAAAAGGGGAAAAGGGGGAGGGAGGAAGGAGAGAAGGGAGGAGAAAGTGGGCAGGAAAGTCAAGCTTGGTGTTCAACAAAGGACAGGGTACATCCTTAGATATAGCCCATGGTGGTCGCTAAGAATCTTTAGCCTTTAGCCTCTGGCCAGGAGGAAGAAGGAGACAGGAAGCACACAGGAAGGAAATGAGGTACAGTCTCCTCCCACACCTACATTGGATGAGGAGCCCTTTCTGTCTCCCCTTGCCCAGCTTTGCCAGGGAGCTCAATGTTTACACAGCTTGGTTGGCAAGCATGTTGGCAGGGCACTCAAGGCCCTGCTGGGGCACTGAGCCTGGCTCTGTGAGGCCTGTTCCTATCTGCCCACATCCTCCTGCACTCCTGGCTAGATACAGGCAGGTCTGGGCCAGCTCAGAGCAGGAAAGACCTGGGGATCTTGGCCAATGCTGCTGTTTCCTTGGCCTGAGCATGTGATCCATTCTCAGCTGGGCCCTACCCTGGCATGGCCATCTCCTGGCCTGCTGGTTTCTCTGGGGATATGTGTTGTTTTGAGCCCTGGCTTTTTAAACACCATACTCGTACCCACAAAAGAGCCAAATCCATCTCGTTCCATGTGTTTGGATGAGGGTTTTGTTTTAGACACGAGTCTGTAGCTTCTATTGAGACTTGGTTGGCTTAGGCCTATGTAGCTCTGGCTGGGTACCAACTTGTGAGAAACCTCCTGCCTCAGCCTTCCAGGTGCTGGGACGACAGGCCTGAGCCACTACTCATATCGGTGAGTGCTCTCTTGTCAGAGCCTTGTCTACTCTTGCCAGCAGAAACCACTTAGCAATAAGGTCTGCATCTAGCATTTACTGAGTGAATGAGAGAAAGGAGATGTAAGAACATCTGGGATGGACCAGAGAGTGCTGATGTAGGAGGAGGTCTGGCCCCTGCACTGATGCAAGTCAAATAGAGCCATTACCAGGGAGGGCTCTAGAAGTAAATTAGCAAGGCCTCTCTGCCACTCACTAATTGTACAAGCTTAGGAAAGCTGCTAGATCTTCCAGTGCCTCTGTTTCTTTGTCTGAAAAGTGGGTACACCGGTGTTCATGTTTTGTTTTGACTCTGAGTTCAACACATGCAAAACCTCCTCCTCCCTCGCACTATGGTCTATGACTCAATAGATATTAGTTACTGATACTGAAAATACCTTTCATTTCCCTAGGGATGTCCATGCCCATATCCCTGCATATTTGGTGTGCAAAGCTATGTAGCTGCAAGGCTTTAATGGCATTCGCTAATTGGTTCCTGGAGATGACCATTGACTGTCACTGCTATCTTTTCGGCAGTCTCTGCTTTCATTTGAAGTGAAGCCACACTTTGAGGTGGTGTTCTGGTTTACAGAACTCTAGAAAAGGATGTCTCTCATGTATATACTCAAGTCTCTGAAAGACTGCTGACCAAAGAGATAAAGGCACACTCAATCCTGCTGCCAGAACCACAAGGCTTATGACTGGAAACACACAACAGGTGATGGGCATGCTGGTGTGTGAGTTTAATAGTTACACAGGACTCCTGAGTTTGTGAGTTCTTCATTGCCGTCTTGAAATAATTGGTTTTTATTTATTATTATTATTATTATTATTATTATTATTATTATTATTATTATTATGTCTTTTGTATTTTTTTCCTGAACACAAGAAAACATTGTACTGAGCCCTGGAAAAAAAAGTAGCTAGTTCTTCTTCTGCATTGGTGTGACTCTCAAGATTCACAGTATCTCAAGATATTGCCCTTGTGGGTGTCTATATGTGTGTGTGTGTGTGTCTGTGTGGGTGTGTACGTGCAAGTGTATATGTGCGTATGTGCACGTATGTATGTACAGATCATGAGGAGCATCAAACTGGCCCACCCACCAATGACATAGCCAACCCCAAAGCAGCAGCTGGGGAGAACGGAAGCAGCAGACGCTGACTCATGAGAATCTTCCAGCACACGGCCCAGGCAATGATTTCTCTCTGCCTTACTTTGGTGTCTCTTGCAGATGATGTATGAATCACCTTATTTACCTTTTCCTTCCCAACCTTCTTCTTTATTAATTTTAATAATGCCGTGCCAGCTCTGAGGAGGAGTTTCCTTTGCAAAAAAAAAAAAAAAAAAAAAAAAAAAAAAAAAAAAAAAAAAAAAAA
>JANHMN010000018.1:39486657-39496657 GCA_030674055.1 Rhabdomys pumilio
ACACACACACACACACACACACACACACACACACACACACACACACACGTGTGCACCCACAGAGACAGAGATACACAGGCAGAGATGTAGAGAGACAGAGAGATAGAGACAGAGATAGATTGAAACTGGGTTTTAAGGAACCTAACTTTATCGTATTTACCTGTGGTTGCATATATACATTCTTTGCACATTTGTAGCTACTTTGATGCCATCAAACATGGCTCTGGAGGACCACACTTAAAGCTTGTCAGCTACATAGATGTACACAACGAACACAAATGCAATAGTATAATATACTGACGTGTTTAAAGTTGTGACTTCTGTGTCACTTTAAAGACAGAAAGGATCTGATCACAGGTTTTCATAGTTTGACTTTTAGGGATGAGTTTGTATAATGACAACCTCAAAATTTTCAGAAAATTCACCAGTAGGTCTTTATGAACCAGGACAAGTTAACCCCAGTGCCATGGGGATCCTGGCTCTAAAGAACAACTTAGAATGAGTTAGTAAACTTGCCTATTTCCAGAGATTGATCATATTTTTGGATCTGTTCTAATTAGATTGTGATCCCTCAAAGTTTCTCCTAATTATAACTGACCATGAAATTCCAGTCCTCCATCTCTGTCTCCTTTTTTCTTTATATTCCACTCTCTTTTCTTTTTTTTCCTTATTGGTTATTTTATTTAATTACATTTTAAATGTTATCTTCCTTCCCAGTTTCCCCTCCACAAACCTCCTACCTCATCCCCCCTCTCCCCTGCTTCTATGAGGGTGCTCCTCCACCCATGTACCCACTCTTGCCTCACCCCCCCCCCAGCATTCCCCTATGGTGGGGCATCAAGCTTCCACAGGACCAAATGCCTCCACTCCCATTGATTCCAGATAATGCAATTCTCTGCTACATATGCAACTGGAGCCATGGGTCCCCCCGTGTGTACTCTTTGGATGGTGATTTAGTTCCTGGGAGCTTTGGGGTGTCTGGTTGGTTGATACTGTTGTATCAACTGTCGTTCTTCCTATGGGGTTGCAAACCCCTTCAGCTCCCTCAGTCCTTCCCCTAATTTCACTGGGGTCTCCACGCTCATTCTGATTGCTGGCTGCGAGCATCCACATCTGTGTTGGTCAGGCTCTGGCAGAGCCTCTCAGGGGACAGCTATACCAAGCTCCTGTCAGCAAGTGATCCTTGGCATCAGCAATAGTGTCCAGGTTTGGTGTCTGCAGATGGGATGGATCCCTCGGTGAGACAAAACAGTATTCATTTATTTGATGTGTATATGTGTATATGCCTGAGTGTGTGTATGTGCACTGCATTCAGGTGCCAACAGAGGTTAAAAGACGACACCAGATCACTTGGAACTGGAGTTATAGGTAGTTATGAGCTGTCTGATGTGAGTTTTGGGGACGGAGCCTTGGTCCTCTGCAAGAGCAGTAGGTACTTTAAACACTGAGCCAGCTCTCCAACCTTATCCATCCACCATCTTTAATATAGCATCTCACTTTTTAATTTTTCTCTAAATGTAGCTCCAAGGTGGCCTCATATCTTGTTTGAGGGGGATTAAATAATGTCAAGAGAGTAGACTATGAACTCCCCCAAGCAAATGGAATCATTCAACTGTTTAGAATCTCCTGCTGTCAAAACTCAGCAATATTTCCCTTCCTGCAGCTTTAGGAGGAAAGTTCTAGAGCTCAGCTAGGGAGAAGGAAGGAGACCAAGTACCCACCCAGTTCATTTTCTAATTTGGACACTCAGTGTCCTCATAGGACAGACTGTCTGGGATGCTTCTGTCCAGATGGCTCTCATTATTTGGTTACTGTCATTGGTGGCACTTTCCAAAGAAGCAGGAGCACGGGAGTCTGTAAGGAATCTCAAGGAAGTTTGGAGAATACTGTGAAGAGGTTTGTAAGAACTGCCTGAGAGGGTCAGCCTGATAAGGTGGTACCTGCCACATATCATTTCAAGACCAAAGAAGTGTAAGGCAAAAGCTTCGAGACTGAAATGAAATCTGAGCCCCCAGGTTAACTTGCCAGGAATCTCATATCCAAATGGTGTTCTCTGCCCCCTTTAATTCCCTGGCCAGGTTCAATTCCAAACTTCCAGCAGTGTTTCAACCCTTCTCTTCAGTGATTCCACTATGCAGTGCTCTGATTTTCTGGCATGGTGTTCTGCCAAACTCCTGCGGTTGGAAGCTTCTAGCTTCTGTGAACCCACATGATCAACAGAGGCTGTCCCGGTGGCTGGGGAAACCATCTTGCTTTTGGTGAAAAATGCCCCCTAACCCTGCCCAGAAAAAAAAAAAAAACCTACCACCACCAACAACAACAAAAAAATCCATACCAATTGCATAGGAACTGAGCCAAATTATCTGAGCCACACAAGACTAAGCAAAGCAGGGCTCTCTTTGCATACCTACACCTAAATTCAGCATGAAGGGTCTTAGATAGAGCTGCAGCTGGGATTGGCTCTGGGTAATGTCAAACTGTATCTTAAGTAGCTTGTTCTCCTAATAAAACACAGGTTGACTTAAGGTTTTTGCGATATCTATCTGAAAGTAGGAAAAAGCTAGAGAGAAGCTTGCTAAGAGCCTACAACTATCAGAGCTCTGGGTAGATGCCTGTACACACCACCAGCAGAATGATCCCAGACTCTGCAGCTGAAACCAACCATCTTTGGCATCTTCATTCACAGCCACTTACTCAGAAACATGGGAGTTTCTCAGAGGCACCTGCCTTCCCTCCAGTCACATCTAGGTGGTCAGTGAGAGAGGATTTCTGTGAGTTTTGTGTATTAGGGTCTCTTTGAGCTCCACTGAGCAGCCCTGTGTGTCAGGGAAAGGAAATGGAGCCATCGGGGGTGGCTCAATTTTATTTTTACCTGTCTTCTTAAAGAGCCAATGCAAGTTCCTCTTCCAGATGAAGGTCAAACCTGAAAGACGCAGTGGATAGTGGTCCACCATAAGCCCTCTGAGGCAGGCTGGACTGAGCTGGAAAGGCTGGGTCTAGAATGAGAGATTACAAGCTCCAGCTGGGTTCTCATCTGTTAGTGCCCCTTTCCCCTGGACAAACGCATGCAGGAGCTTTGATTTAGACTTATCTAAAGCTAACCAGCTACTACTCCAAACTCTCCAGAAGCTGGAAAACAGCTGTCTTGAGCCTTACTTGTCTTATTCATTCATGTGTGCACAGACAAACAGAGATAGAGAACAAAAGCTAGAAAGAAAAGAAATTCCCTGCGGGGAAACATTGGGGGAGTGTGTGTGGGGGGGTGGGAAACACACTCAGACTTTCTCTGTTTCATTTCAGCAACTTCTTGTGAGTCTATAATTATTCCCTAATCAATGTTTTTAAAAGAAGCATTTATAATAATAACCATAGTAATTTAATACTATCTCAGAGGGTGCTCCGTAAAGGTTAAATGGAGTAAAATATGTATAAGTATCTAGTGGAGGGCTGACATTTCAAGAATGTTGGCTAAAGGCATCGGTGGGGGCATGGAATCTAAGCACTGGTAAATGTTGTTTTAAGTTAATATCAGACAAGGGATGATGAATGTTGTGTTCTCCAAATATATATATATATATATATATATATATATATATATATATATATATATATTCCTCTTAAAGAGCTAAAGCCAATAATAATAATAATAATAATAATAATAATAATAATAATAATAATAATAAACAATAATAAGCCCTGGATGACGGACTCAACTGGGACCCAACCAAATAAGTTAATAGTGACATTTATAAATGGAGTACTCAACCTTGAAGATGCCTTTAACCAGTTTGTTTTAAAGTCTTCTCAATGTCTACATTTTTTCTAGCTAGTGGACACTTCTCCAGACTCACATTTCTCATTGACTGGGCTGGGGAGACCCTGAGTGTGAGGATTGGAGTTTGTATCTCCAGAACCCATACAAAATATGGGCAGACATAGCAGACCGTCCGTCATTGCAATTCTTGGGAGGCTGAGGTGGAGATCTCAGGGAGAGCTGACTAGCCAGATAAGCCAAGGCAGCGAGTTCCGGGTTCATCAAGAGATGCTGTCTCAGTTAAATAAGCAGAAAGTAATTGAGGAAGAAACCCAATGCCAACATCTGGCCTTTGCATGAATCTGCACACACACACACACACACATGCCAACACCATGAGCACATATGCACAAACACATACATAGTACACACATGCACACTCACACATATACAAAGACATACAAAACAAAAATAAAAACCTAGACTGTTTTTCCTGAGGAATTTTAAGTAGTCAAACCCCAGAGACATAAATTTATTTGAAGAACCCCATGGCCTCTTCCTCCGGTCTGTCTCAGCTCACTTGAGGATCTAGAAAGACAAATGCATGCTCAGAGCCCACACTCAGACAGTCATGGTAGAACATGTCGATAACAGGTTGCTCATGAGACTGAATCAGGGAGGTCATGTGTTAGAGGCACATAGCAGTATCCTATCTCAGAGAACAAAGAAACAAATTTAAAATTCAAGGTTCAAAGAAGTGAAAAGAAATGTATGTGACCAGAAGTAGAGAATTCTTTAATCAAACACTCAGAACTGGAGGCAGCTTGGTGGTTTGGTTTATTTGTTTGTTTGTTTGGTTGGTTGGTTGGTTGGGGTTTTTTACACAGACCTCTTCATGTTTGAGAACAGAATCTCTGTCTAACCTTACTGTAAATCTCAGATGTATCTCATGCCTACAAAAGACAATTTCGGAAGTATTTTTAATGCCCTGTTGTTTTCAATGTAACCTGGCATTGTATGGGGTCAGTTGTAAATTCTACATGGGTGGCATTATGTCCCACTGAAAACCTTTTGGGCTGGGGAGCTACTTAGATATTTATATTAGGGTTTTATATGTCTTTTACTGGGAAATGCGAATACCTCATTTTCTTTCAAGACAGACTCCCATTCCTAGACAACCTCAAACTCACTTAGATACAAAGATGACCTTGAACTTCTGATCCAACTTTGTGTCTTGAATTCACACAAGTGAGACTTGGGGGTAAAAAACGGTGTTTTGTTTGTTTGTTTGTTTGTTTGTTTTGCTCCTGTTTCTTTCTGTTTGGGTGCTTGTTTTACTTTGTTTTGCTTTTCACAATATGAAGCCATCAGAATGGGTTAGGCTTAATCCTCTCTCTCACAAGTCCTGTGATGACAAGCATGTACTACCATGTCTGGCTGATGAAGTGTTGAAGACTGGACCCGTGGCTTTGCACACACTAGATAAATATTATGTCATCTGAGCCACACATCTAGGTCTTAAATTTCATTGTGTGAAAAACACATAATTTTTTTTCCTTTGGAAAAACGTACACATAGTGGGTTAGATGAACTAAGTCAGGTTAAAATTGTTAAGAATATTTCTAATCCTATAAAGCAGGTTTTGTTATACTCACAAGTAGGGGTAGATGGATTTTTTTTAATGCAGCATTGATAGATAAATCAAAAGAGACACAAGTGTCCATCTAGCTTTTCCAGTCACTGAAGAAATGAGTGACTGTTGTTTGTTCACCCCTGATTCTCTGAGGTTCGAGGTTCGCAAACTTTCTCCACTGTTTTAACAAAACGAATTAATGGTGAACCATGGCTTACTGACTCCTTTTAAAACTCTCACAGTTTTTCCCTTCAATGTGCCCTGCAGGCCTACCTACAGCAGAAATGGCCATTGATTTTCCCTTCAGCCAGTTCTCCATGGCTAGAATAGACACTTGAAGCAAACATATATTTGTCTGTTAGGGGGATAGCGAGGAGAGGGAGGTGCCAGAGGACTTGAGAAACCAGGACATGCCATGGGCTCATTCCGCCAATAAGATTTTTTTGTGAAGTCATAATACTCCAGTCTCCGAGTTTCTCAAATTTCTTTCTGCCTCACTGGGTGTCTGTGGGGTCAGGCGGGTGAAATAGACACAGGCTATTCTCAGAACAGAGTCAGAGTCTCTTGTAGCTCCACACTCCGCTCAAGTAATTGGATAGCTGGGCATGGTGGTGCACACCTGTAATCCCAGCACTTGGGAGGCAGAGGCAGGGGGATCAGGGGTTCTATTCTCAGAACAGTATTGGGGCCTATTTCTACTCCACATTCTAATGAAGTAACTGGAGAGTGGGGTGTGGTGGTGATCCCAGCCCTGGAGAAGCAGATGCTGGGGGACCATGAGTTCAAAGCTAATGTGGGCCACATAGTAAGAGAGGCAGCTGGCAACATACCATGTCTTACTTCTGTTGCTGTGGAAGTTTTACACTCCATTCCTGACCTGGGCTTTTCTTAGGGGGTAGCATCCAGGTTTTTAAGAAATTAAATTAAAGCAGGCAGGAGGGTTAGGGCAAGGAAGCCCCTTATTATTTATGCCTCTTCCCTTAATAAGCATCAGGAATGCATTTCCTGAATCAGAAATCTTTAGGCTCTTTTAAGTATAAGGGGACAGATACAGTGGGGTATAGAGACACAAGGTCCATCCATGACACCTAAGTGTTCTACAGATAGGCAAGGCATAAGGGTGGGTTCAGAGCTAGCCAAGTACCACTGAGGAAGGTATATCATCCTAGGCTGTCAGACAAAGTAAGTTGTCAGCACCTATTTGAGATTCAGAAAAATGATGAGAAACTTGAGCCAGATCCCAGTATCACATGGTAACTATTTAATATATATATATATATATATATATATATATATATATATATATATATACACAGTTTTTGTATTCTAATGCTCAAACTGAACTGGGTTTCTGGTCACTGTATTTTATAAGTCTGGTAAGCTTGCCAGAGCAATACCTGGCTCTCGAGGTACTTGACACATTTTGTCTCTTTGGCTTGAGGTGGGCTCTTGCTCTATTGTTCAGGCTAGTTTTGAACTCATGATTCATTGATCTCTGTTTCTCTAGGGGTAGAATTTCAGGCATGCACAATCAGACAACTCTCCAGTTACTTCACTGGAGTATGGAGTGAAAAAAGGCCCAAACTCCGTTCTGAGAATAGCCAAGGGAGGAGGTAAGTGGACAGGCCAGAGGCCAGCACTCCCAGCTACTGTGGCCTTCCAGTTGCCTGGTACCGTCATTCCATCTGAGACATGGCCCAGCCTGCAGAGCAACCTTGTAAGCAAATAAGAGTTTAATCTTTGAGAACCAACATGCGGGACATTTTTGATACATGAAAGAGGAAATGGAAAGATCAACAGCCAGTTGTTTATGTATGAGAAGGTTTTGCTTTTCAGAGGAGACTCACTTCTGCCTGCTTCACCGATTTCTTTGAACCCAGAAGACAAGCAACAAATGACTCGGTCTTTATAAATTCAGGCAAGAGTCGTGAATGGGTATGGGTAGCCTGTGTGGACTGGTCAGATTAGAAGAAATGAGCAGGCTCCTTGCCCACATTCTTCCAGGCCATCCTGGTCTACATAATACCCTTCCAAACCCAACCCAAAACAAAACAAAAAGCAAGCAAGCAAACAAACAAACAACCCTAAGGAACTAAATTCCTTTTTAAAGAGGTTTATTTTTACTTATCTGTATGAGTCCAGGTGAATCTACACCACAAATATGTGGGTGTCCATGAAGGCTGGAAAAATGTGTTAGATCTCCTGAAGCTGGAGATGGAGCTGGAGTTACAGGAGGGGGTACAGCGTGTCAACAAAACAGCCATGTTGGGTGAGAACAGTGGATACATTCAACTGCTAAGCTAGCTCTTCAGCCCATGGAGAGTCAAGAGTAACTGCATTTTGCACAGAAGGCATAGTATGGACTAGTGTTCTTTCTCTCTCTCTCTCTCTCTCTCTCTCACTCTCTCTCTCTCTCTGCCTCTGTCTCTCTCTGTGTCTGTCTCTCGCTCTCTTTCTCTCTCTGTCTCTCTGTCTCTGTCTCTCTCTCTCTCTGTCTCTCGTGTGTGTGTGTGTGTGTGTGTGTGTGTGTGTGTGTGTGTGTTGCCATGCCTAGGAAGTAGACATAAAGTACACAAAAGAATATCAGACGTCTTTGAAGAAATATATGAGCCTAGCACACCATCCCCAAGTGACCAACATGTCAATGTGGTCACTATCAGCCATGCACAGTTAAAATAAAGCACACAGATAGCCAAATATCCAATATCACTGCTGGGAGCCGGCCTGTGGGTCTTTGCCGACATCTGAACTGCTTCACATAACCTCCTGGCCTCTAAAAATAGATATTCTGTGGTACATATAATTTTTATAAGATGACTAATACAGGAATGCCCTTTGGGATAACTTAGTGTCTTCGTTTCTCTCTTTTTTTCTCTATATTTATCTATGTCTCCTCTGGCCCTTTTGTATAAAAGTTGGATTGAAGTCAGGGACCAGGAATATTATCCTAAGAATTATTTGTCAAGTTCTCAAAGGACTGTGACTTTTGTCACTACGTATGTTTCCATGTATTTTTTAAATCTGTGTATTGCTTATATGTGTGAGCACATGTATTCTGTGTACATAACCATGTATTCATGTACAGAGGACAGACAGAGAATGATAAGGTGTCTTTTTAGACTGATCTCTGTCTTGTTTTATGAAACAACATCTCTCACTGAACTTGGAGCTCACCATTTGGGCCAGATTGGCAGACCAGGAAGGCCCTGGCATCTTTCTGTCTCTATACCGCACCTCCACTCTAGGCCAGCAATACAAGCATAGACAGCCTGAGCAGCTTCTGAAACCTGGTTTTGCAGTTCTGAGCTCAGTTTCTCACAATCACGCATAAAGTAGTTTACCCGTGCATTCATCTCCTGCCCACAGGTCTAGATTTATCACAATGAGACAGAGCAATCGCTTGTATTTCTATTGCTTTTCCTAATGAAAGGCCACTCATAAAGGGCTTTTAGATGTCTTTCCCCTTCTCTTCTTTAAACAAAACATTGACAAAGGTTAAAAAAGAAAGAAAGTGGACTGTAGAAGATGTTCTTGTAGTCAAACTTATTTTCCTAAATCTCAAGAAGGTCAGTTGGTCCTTCACAGTCCTTGCCAACTTTACAGGAAATTTCCGTCTTGCTCTTTTGAAAGATTATTATCTTTATGTGCATGTGTGTGCCCTAACGAGTGTATATGCACCATGGGCATCTAGAGCCCTTGGAGGCCAGAAGAAGGCATCAAATCTCCTGGATCTGGAGTTACAGGAGCTTGTATGCAGCCTGACGTGGGTGCTGGGAACTAGACCTGATCCTTTGCAAGAGTAGTGCGTATATCTGGGGAAATGCTGAATCATCTTCTTTCTGATAGAGAAGAGGGAAAGGAGAGAAGAAAATAGAAGGGGAGAGAGGATAAGAAAGAAGTAGAAGGGAGATGAGAGAGAGAGAGAGAGAGGGAGAGAGAGAGAGAGAGAAACAATGGCATTATCAAAACCAAGCAGTAGAATGAAGAACTAAAAGAACCAGAGTGTTAATGGTAAGAGTAGAATAATAACACATCCACTATTCCCACGTACACCTCCCACGTGGACAGCATTTTCAGAATCAAGACTCCATTGAAGTCACCTCTGAGTTCTATATATTGGGAAGATAAATTGGTATCAACCAATAAACACCGAATAAATGGATAGATATGGAGAAAGAAGTAAAGATAGGTAGATGATGTAGAGGGGACAAGTAAATAAATAATGTGTGCATAAGTTGATAGATTGATGGATAACAGATAAGTAAAAAGAAAGATAGATGCTGGGCAGACAGATAATAAATGGTAATAGATGAAGAGATTGATCAACAGATCAATAATAAATAACTGAGTAGATAGGCAAACATAGATGGATAGATAAACAGATGATACAAAGATAAACAGCTAACAGGTATGTTGGTAGATGACAACTAGCAGAAAGAAAGTATCCTAGTTAGGGTTTCTGTCACTGTGATGAAACATCATGATCACATGATCACATGATCATGTGACCAAGTCTGCTTGGTGAAGAGAGGTTTATTTCATCTTATACATTCTCACACATCCTTCAGAGATGTCAAGGCAGAAACTAGAGGCAGGAACTGATGCTGAAGCCA
>JANHMN010000018.1:39497889-39505389 GCA_030674055.1 Rhabdomys pumilio
AGAGAGAGAGAGAGAGAGAGAGAGAGAGAGAGAGAGAGAGAGAGAGAAAGAATAGGTAGTGGAGTTAAATGAAATGCTAAGCTCATACAACAGTGGTCCACGAGAGTTGCCCTTCAAGGCCAGGATCAGTAATCTTGTATTCCCCATTGAACATGACCATGGAAGTTACTCTGGCTTACACCCTGTTTGTCTGCTTTGAACACATCAGTCTTTCAAGTGGGGACAAATTGCTGTTTGTTGCACATGAACTTGAGAACAGATGGCTCCTTGAAATGGTTGAGATGCCATGGGATCTGCTGCCTTGAAATGTCCAAACAGCAGAATTCAAACCCAGGTGCCCTGGGTGCCAGAGAGACAGCTGGCATCTCTACCCACCAGAGAGGCCAGGGAAGGAACGTGAAACCCAGGAACCTCAGAGTGCCCATGGCCGTTGGCTGAGCATTTGCAGTTCTGCTGCTGGTTTGGTGGAGGGTTCCATGGCATCTATGTGTTATGGGTATACCTTTTTTGCCTCATTTCACAGATGAGTAGCAGGGGTCTCAGCCCTACAGCTCACAAACTAAGTTTACACCCTGTCATTCTAGCCCCAAAATGTATGTTCTGCTATTTTAGCTGCTGAATGTGCATTCTGTTCTGTATACTACACTGAGAGAGAAAAAAGTCTGTCCAGGTATCTGTTTTCTACCTGCCTACCTATCAGTTATCTACATGATGTCTGTTCATCATCAATCTGCTTATTTGCCATCTGTATATCTCTCTAATATCTATTGATCTGTTTATCTACTATCTATCTATCTATCTATCTATCTATCTATCTATCTATCTATCATCTATTATCTTTCTATCTATTATCTAACTATCTTATATTTACCTACCTATAGTTTATCTATCTACTTATCTGCTCACCTATAGATTTTGTGAGACAGGGTCAGTAAATTCAAGCGCAGCTTGAATTTAGTATATAATCAAAGGTGACCTTGAGCTTCTAATTTCCTGACTCCAGAATTGCAGACAAACACTATCACAGCCTCTTTTTGTGGTACTGGGTGTTGAACCCAGGTCTTCATGCGTGCTGGGTAAGCACTCTCCCAACTGGCCTACATGCTCAGCACCTTCCTCTTAGCTGGAACAGCAAAAGTTAGGGCAGTTGCCGTAACAGATACAAAAATGGTTCATAAAACTGCAGTTAGAGTTTTGTTCAACTATAAGAGTCAATAAATACATCAGTGATCTGACATGTGCTTAAAACAGGTGTGTGTGTGTGTGTGTGTGTGTGTGTGTGTGTGTGTGTATAAATGCCATGTGCAATGGTACATACATAGTGTGTATGTGTGTACAAATACCATGGTGTGTATGAGTGTATGAGTGTGTGTGTGTGTGTGTGTGTGTGTGTGTGTGTGTTTGTGTGTGTGTATAAATGCCATAGTGTGTATGTGTGTACAAATACCATGGTGTGTATGAGTGTATGAGTGTGTGTGTGTGTGTGTGTGTGTGTGTGTGTGTCTGTGCATGTGCACATGTGTGTGTGCACATAAGAAAGCAAAACTAGGGCAAAATAAATATCAAAACTACAGGGAAAAGGTGGGCTTTTTAGAAAATGGTTATTTATTATAAAAATCAATCTAGGTTCTCATACTACATAAAAGTAAATTATAAATCTATTGGAGATTTAAAAGTCAGATTATGAAAATAATTTAAAGCTGCCAAGATGGCTTTGTCAGTAGAAAAACTTGCTACCAAGCCTGATGACCTGAATTTGATACCAGGACCTCCCTGGTAGAAGGAGAGAATCAAATCCTGAACGATGTTCTCTAACACTACATGCTCTGCCTGTCATACCTCTCACCACTAACTTTGAAGAAATGTAATTTAAAAGATAATTTAAATGGAGAAATCATGGATGAAATTTTAACATATGTACCAGTCTAAGCACAGACTGAGCACACCAAGAAAAACCTTTCACTCAAAAATACTTCATTAACGAACTAAATAGTACACATGTTAAAATATAAGTAGAATCAAAAGGCAAGAGATGAACATGGAGGATATTTTGTTATGACTGAAATACAGTGTAAATGCACACTATACAAAGAGCTCTGGGAAATCATCAACAATCATGCATTTTTACATAGTGAATTAAGGAGAAAAAAGAGGAGACTATTCTTAGAAGGGATACTCTTCTATCCCTTCTGGCATAGAAGAGAGAATGAAAATAACCACAGGTAAAAATATGCCCATTGCATTCAGTAGTAAATAAATTTATAAAATGCCACTTTGCTTGACTATCAAAGTTGTGTGAAATGAGTAATTCTGATAAACCAAACACCCCGAACGTGACCACTTTCAATAGAATTTGTTGTAAGAGAAAATGATTCTGTGTTTTTGGAAAGCTGTTTATTTCGTGTGTTGCATTTTTAGATTGCGTTGTCGGAAATAATTGCACACGTTAGAACTCCCACTGGAGTCGTCAGAGGCTCCAATTCAGGTGTAAAGAGGTCTGCTAGAGAGACGGTTGTGACAGAAAACATGAATACAATCTGAGCACCAATGACAACTTGCTGATTAAGTTGCTTCCTTTATGAAGCATAGCCCAGCAATCTTCCAGTGTTTGACTGTATGTTGGCCCTAGCTAGCTAAACAGAAGTGAAATCCTTTGGGGGTAAATCCAATCACTGTACCTATGCATAACCATGTGATCCCAATCATGGGAGGCTCTCTCCAGTGCGTGGAAAATCGATCTTAGTAATGTTCACTAAGGGAAGCAAGGCCAGACTCTGGCTATGAATGGATTCAAGTTTCTCTCTTGTCTTTGCCACTAAAAAGTAGATGATATTATTTACTTATTGTATCAAATGTGTGTGTGTGTGTGTGTGTGTGTGTGTGTGTGTGCATGCTTGATTGTGTGTGGGTGTGTATGTACATGCACATGGAGACTCAAGTTTAGTGTCAGGAATTATCTCCTCTCAATATGTCATCCTCACCACACTATTCAATCTAACAGGGTATTTTAATCAAAGCCAGAGCTCATCAACATGGCTAGTCTTGTCCGCTAGGCTTTTCTGAAGATTCCCTGTCTACCTCCCAAGGTTGCCAGTACAGGTAGTCAGCATTTACATGGGCTCTAAGGATCTGAACTCCAGCTCTCGTGTTTACCTAGCAAGCACTTAACCAATGACCCATCATTTTCCCTTCCCTTGGAGAGCACACAGGATGAGATGAGTATGTGCTGGCCCTTACTGCTGGGAGGAGCTCTCATCACAAGAGGCTAAAGGTGGGATCTGAGATCTTGCATGCCAACAATGAATGGCAATGCACTTTCAGGAAGCTCTCCCAGCATCAGGCCACCACAAGAGGCTAACTAAGGATAAGATGGGACAACCAGAGTTTAGGTGATGATGAGAACTTGTTGTGATCAGAATGGGAAAAGTGTCCTCACCCCGGGCTTGTATGTTTACACACTTGGTACTCAGATGGTGGTGCTGTTTGGGGAGGTCTTGGATACTTTAGAAGGTAGGAGAAATGGCTAGTGGAGAGGGGTCACTGAAAGCAGGCCTGGGCAAGTTACAGCCCAGCCCAGATTCCATTTCATGTCAAACTGTCCACTTCTCAATCAGCTGCTACGATGTGACTAGCTGCATCCTGCCCCTGCCACTAAGGTTGTGGGCTGCTCCTGATGCCATGCCCTCCCCACCATAGTGGACTGTATTCTACCAGCCAGCTCCTGAGAAGCTTGGTTGGATAATTAGGTCATTCCTTTTCCTGCTGGCATCAAATCTTGTTTACCTTCCCCACAAGCATGTGCCCACCATGAACTCACAGAGGATGTCTGCTTTTTTGGGGGTACCACTGAGGTGGAGGCATAATCCTGTGAAGATCAAATGAGATAGAGAAGGAATAGAAACTGTCCATGAAAGGGTTAAGCATAGTCACTGCTCTCTAGTCCTGCTGGTACTCCTGTGGCTACCCTCATGGCAACTATCACCCTTAGCACTGTATTACCACCAATAGTGCTGCTGTTGTCGGCACTATTATTGGTATCATCTATAACACCATTACCACCGTTGATAAACTGCCACTATAGCCACCACTATCATAGCCACCCTCATCATTGCTACGGTTTTATGTTCCTATCACCACAAGGGTAGCTGCTCGCTTCTTTCATCATCTAAGCAGCTTGCAGACATCTATGACCCTGATACATCCCAAACCTGGGGCAAATTGTCCTAACCCGAATAGCTGTTTCTCATTCCTCAAGAACTCTCTCCCGAGTTTCAGAGAATCTGCACTTGTGCCTAAAGCTAGTGTGTACACCTGTACTTCAATCATTGTAGAGCAGAGAGATAATACTGAGGGCTGATGAAGGAGTCTGCCATGGTACAGACTCACTGTACACACAGGAGAATGCAGAAAAGAGAACACAGGAGTTGCTCTCCTTCGAAAGAGAAAGAAACTTAAGCATGGAGGTGATGTGTATGAGATCACACAGCTGATGAATAGCGTGTTTCTGATGCAGACCTTTTTTTTTTTTTTCCAACATCCAATCCAGGATGTCAGCTGAGATGCCAGGATTTGGAAGGGTTAAAGAAGAGGTCTAGGTCCTGGCATTCACTCAATTTCCCACTGGCAGGAGATGGTTTGAGGAGTAAGAAGCTGGGATGATTCTTCCTACTTCTCCTGTCTCTAAGTACTACAGTCATTGGTGACAATCTCTTCCAGCAGGAATGGACATAGAAAATAACCAGGAATATGGGACACCAGGCTCTGGGTATCTGCACAGAGATAGCCCTGAAGAGGGAGGAGCAAATGGCAGCAGGAAAGAATGAGGAAAAACAAATGGAAACAGGAAGGTGGCTCTGGGGCCTGAAGGCCAACACTGTATGTGGGCCTGGTGCCTCTAAGGGCCCCTTAGTGCATTCTATTTTTGGAATTGGCTGCATGGTGAGCAAGTGCTGGTGGGAAGAGATAGGGTCAAGGCCAGCTTCCAGCCTGGTGACTCTGAAGCCAATCTGTTGTTGGGGGCCCCAGGCACCAGGCCAGAAGTGGGATTCCAAGTCAACCCTCCCCACCCACACAGACCTCTCAAGGCCCTGGATAACAAAGGGAAGCATCCAGAGAAGGGGGAACTGCTCTTCCTTCCCCTCCAACCCCAACCATGCTCACATATAGAAGCAGATCTGATGACCTTAGCAAAGCTGTCCCGGCCCAAAGGATCTTGCAAGCTCAGACTTTCTGGGGCCTGTGTTCTGGCGGCAAACTGAGCTTCCTGGGCTGGGAGGGGTGAGCTTCCTTCCCCTTTGGGTGGCCTTGGTCAATCTTTGGGGACCACAGTAAGTACATCAAGATAGACTTGAACAAAGGAGTTTCAAGGTAGCTGGTTTCTAATAGGGAAGTCTCTAGGCGGCTTGTATGTTCTGAGCAAGTCAATCCTGCTCTGTGACAGGAAAGAGACTAGCACTGAGTCCCATAGCTGTATTCTGTATATGTCTGTCTGGTTGCTTTCTCAGCTCAAAACAATAAAACCGAGTGAAATGCTCAGGATTTTTAAAGAGTAGAAACACATTTTTTGGGGGGGGCTGGGCAGTTTTTCAAGGACTGATATCATGAGTCTTAGTAACATAACAGTCTATTCTCCAGCATTTGAAAAGATGAAAGACAGAGTTTTCTCCTGCCCAGGCCCACCTGCATCTGATGACATTATCCCCCAGCATTTTAGAGGCATGCAGGTAAGGTAAAGGAAGGGCAGCATTTGGAGCAATCAAGTTCTGGGGTGTAGCTCTAGTCTTATAACGTGAAAGTTGTGAAAGTCATGTGGCCTTCTTGGATCACCTTCCTGAGTCTGACTTATCTCCTGTTCAGGAAAGAAATGATATTGTCGAAAAAGGATTTGAACATCTTACATACATGCTTAAGGCTAGGACTAAATGATGCTAGGACCAATGTTTAGATGTTCTCAAGATAAATATCCTCTGGCCTGCTCAAAGCTTCCTTCATCTACCTTTTTATAGTGTCCTGTAGGCCAGAAGAGAAAGACAGCCACTCGGGAGCATTCCACAGCCTGTCTGGCCATCATCTTGATGATACTATGCAATGTTCTACTTTGGTCATATTCCAATATGAGATTTATAAACAAACAACTTCCAGGTTCCATTTTTCCCTGTATTAAGATAGTCAGTCAAGATAGTGAGCATAGAATCTCAGACTAAAAGATACACAAAGTTTATGTTAACTCTTGAGAAATAGGAAGAAGTCAACATCGACAGTAAAGGAAAATTATTTAAACCTATTTCCTTCCATACATGAGTTCTCTGCATTAATTATATCACACTTATGTTTGTTAATAGTATAGTTATTGTGCCTTTAAAATGGCCAATGCTAGACCCTAGAAAGAGGTGCTAACCTATGGCGTCAGGGAACGGATACTCTCAGTCATTTTTGTATCCTGCCCTGGTAGAGAGGAGCCTCATCAAGGCTCTCTTTGTTCTGTACAGATTCAAAGCATCTTGGGCCAGGGATTTCCGGCTCCCTCAGAGCAGGCCACAGGCCTGTGCTTCTCCCCAAGGAGCTGCTTAGCATGCATACCTTCTGTTTGCTTCCCTTCAAAACTCTCAGAATATTAAAGAGATGTTTTTCTAGTCTTTCCTCTAAGGCTTTAAATTCCACCCTTAAGTGACAAGAAGAAGAGAAAAGCAAACTGACCAGAGAAAGGACAGAATGGATATTCTTAAAACTGCCAAAATACTAGCAGCTTTTGGACTTGATCAAAACTCGGAGGAAGATATATAGCCATGACCCATCTTGGCATGGAGTACTGGGTGCAGGAGCCGGAGGCAGCCAGTTCCATGGCATACATACATAGTCAGGGAGCTGGTACTCAGGCCAACTCCTCCCATTTTACTTAGTCTGGAATACCAGGCTGTGGCCTGGTGCCACTCATATAGTTAATGTCTTACTTAGTGTTCTGCTGCTGTGAAGAGACACATTGACCATGGCAATGCTTACAAAAGAAAGCACTGAGAGGTTTAGTCCATTACCATCATGGTAGGAAGCATAGAGCCACAAAGGCAGGAATGGTGCTGGAGAAGGAGTCCAGAGTTCTACATCTGGATCAGCAGGCAGCAGAAAAAAAAAAAACTATTGAGCCACTGGGACTGGCTTCTGAAACCTCAAAGCTCACCACAATGACACACTTCCTCTAATAAGGTCACGCCTAATCCAACAAGGCCACATAGCCTAACCTTTTCAAATAATTCAACTCTCTATGAGTTTTCTGGTGCCGTATTTACTTAGACTATCACAGTTAGGGTGGGTCTTCACACACTTAACCCTCACAGAAATACAGAAACCCTCACAGGACACGCCCAGAGATTTGTTCTTAGGCTATTCTAGATCCTATGAGTTGACACTCAAGACACTAGCACTGCTCAAGAGGAAGGTAAAGAATGTAGACTTGAAGCATTTTGGTTTGCTTTAGTTTTATTCTGATTTGGAAATGACAAATAC